>JACEFZ010000234.1:530000-683576 GCA_014155875.1 Cepaea nemoralis
CATTGGAAACTGTCTGTATTCAGAATCCAACAACATTGCGGACTTCAGATCAGATTTTCCTGTTGTCCTCCACACGTAGCTTTGGCATTCGTCTTTCATTCCTGCTCACCCCGCTTCCATGCGGCATATCCTCCAACAAGCAGATCTATTTCTATATATACACTAGTAATAGCGAATGACCCCTGTTCACGCCCTGAGGGGTAGACTCATGGTTGTCGAGGTAGATAGGTCAGAACCTCGTGGAGGTCCAGTGTTTGTAGTATTCGTGATGCACATTACTGTGGTAATTCCTCTGTAAGTCCACATGTCCTAGTTTAGTCACTACAAAATGGTCAATAATTCTTATCCTTATGTTTTCTTTTCAAGGCGATCGCTCGCTTTGAACTTAAGCTTAGTCCATGCACGTGTTACTACTTCTAGTGCACTGGACTGATCTTTCTGTGTGGATTAGCTGTCCTTATTGCCAGTGTTCCTCGCCAACAACATAATCCACTCCTACTTCAGATGTACTTCTAATTTACGTCCCCAAGTCAAGGACGACAAGTTAATATTTTAGTGACTTACGTAGGTAGGTAGGTAGGTATGTAAGTTTGTATGTATGTAGGTTTGTAGGTATTTACGTAGGTAGGTAGATGTGTAGGTAGGTAGTTACTTATTTAGTCTACAGTCTTCAGTGGAGATTTGTTCGCAACATAGACGAGCAATATCTCTTGCGGGCCGAATCTCGCTGGTCGCGGGATCCGCACTGAAGACAGTGTCAGGCGGAGAGTCTGACAGTAGTACACGCATATATAGTTACAGTCACCTACGATGACAGATATACACGCTCATACAGGTCCAGACACTTGATTTGAGACACTCAGCTGAGAGATATGGCTGAACGCCTCTAAGTCAAATCTCCCAGAAGTGAGGGCCTGGCCGCTACTCACCTCCTGCTCTTGGAGCTTTGATGCTGAGCCGCCAGCATCTGCAGCCTACCTTGTTCCAGACTTACTGGTTATTTTTTCCTCTGGAGAAAACAAGGCAAGGCCAAGAGAGGGATCATGCTGCATGGGCAATACATGTTCTCTGATTCCATGCCCAGGCATTGTGCAATGGAATTCTAGCTCTAGTTCCAATCCACATACTTTCGTCTGTAAAGACGGCAAGGTGCTACTAGGTTTGTAGGTTGCTAAGTTTATACGTTGGTAGGTATGTCGATCTGTATGTAGTTGGGTTTGTAAGTATATAGGTCTGTAGGTAGGTATGTAGATAAGTTTGTAAGTAGGTAGGTTTGTAGGTAGGTAGTTAGGTAAGTATGTGTAAGGATGCTTCACCTGTAATTGTTGTGGCATTAGAAATGAGAGGACTCCCTGCTATGACTGAGTTGAGGATGAAAAGATCATGCACACTTGAGCACACCCCGCGGCATGAAGACGTGACAATAAAATACGTCTTCTTCCTGCTGTTTTAGCCTGGTGTTCACATTCAATTCGCAAGTGTCCTGATTACCGCTAGGTGATGCATTCTGCTGGGATCAAGGAGTTGTGGTCAACGCCAGCCGGCAAGAAACTGATGATGGCTATAATAACATTAGCTTGGTCCCGTCACGTCCACATGGAGCTCAGTTTAACACTGTTTACGTGTGACGGCATCTCCCGTGCCAGGGGCACGTCCCCGGAGAGCTCTGTTTGACATAGTCTGAGTGTGACGGAATCTCCCGTGCCAGAGACACGGACCTGGTTTACTGGCCTCGTACGGCACGAGGATTACAATACTCGGGATGACACCCATGGCTTGCACAGAGCCTTGTTGATAGGCTATCACCTGACCACGGAGCCGTAAGTAGCTTTACGTGCATACTTGATTACTTCGATCAGTCCCGAATAACGTAAGGTGTGTGATTGGCCATTCTCCATGAAGCCCTGCGATTTTTTAATTTGTTCTCTCATTTGTCTTACACTTCATTAAGAGTATACCGTGGAAGGACAGAATAACCAACCATAAAATCCTTCAAGAAACACTCAAGAATTATAAAATTATTGGATGAATTAGTCGTGGACAGCTACGTATTTTTTGGGAAAAATAAAACTTAAAAACTTGACAACTGGTGAAATTGATAGAAAAGGAGCAAAGGGAAGGCAAGGATTTACATATGCCTAGATGGCTTGGCCAGATTGCATAATCAGGTACACAAATCAGACCCGAACCAAAATTAGTGATTGTGTGAGATGGCGAAACAAGACGGCCTACGAATATCGGCATGGAACATGATAATAAGAGCATATTACACACATCTGGTTTCCCGTTTAGCGACCTCCACCGTGTTGGCATGTCACATGGTAATAAGAGCATACTGCACACATCTGGTTCCCTGATTACGACCTCCACCGTGTTGGCACGGCACATGGTAATAAGAGCATACTGCACACATCTGGTTCCCTGATTACGACCTCCACCGTGTTGGCACGGCACATGGTAATAAGAGCATACTGCACACATCTGGTTCCCTGATTACGACCTCCACCGTGTTGGCACGGCACATGGTAATAAGAGCATATCACACACATCTCGTTCTCTGATCAGCGACCTCCACGGTGTAGGCAGACACTGTGGATGTCCAGCACTCTGGGAATGTCACACTGGTTATTCTCCTTCTAGGGCCTCTGCTAAGGATCCTAGTCCACACCTCAGCTTTCTGCTGATGAATTTTTAATTTGAAATTGTGATAAAAGCAGTCGAGCACCCCAAACTTTCCATTCTGCAAGATTACACGAGCGTCATCACAATTCTCCAGGATGCAGGTTGGCGACCAACATCAACTGTTCATACATCACCTCTTAATCTTGATAGCATGCCCGGAAAGTGTGCTTTGCTCGTGTAAGGAGATTTAATTAAAACAACACAAAACTCAGATTCAATCCGTTGCAAGATGGAACAATGAAATACGACGAGGTTCCAGTATCGCCATCTTCGGTTCTTTTTCTAGGCAAGTAGTCACATCTATTTCTGTACCCCTGAGGTCACGATATCCAACATCGGCATGCATTTATGTCACGTTTTCTTCCTCTAGACCAGTGGTTTCACCCCCCCCCCCCCCCAGGGGGGAATTTTAGGGTTTCCAGGGGGGGGGGGGAGGGGAATTAAGATTATTTCAAGATCGCGTTAATACAAGAACCGATTACTTGATATTGTTTTTCCCTTCATACTCTACGGTTCTGTACGTCTCACCATTCTAAAATTCAATTTATAAAGTAAGTAGACCCGACCCACAAATAATGTTTTATGTGGACGTCTAGACTTGTTTTAGTATGTGCTATTAAATTTAGCTTCCATTATTACGTATATTGTGTAGAGGCGGGATATTTAGGCAGGAAATAGGAAAGGGGGGAATGACGTTCTGAAAATATGGTGTAGGGGGCACGGGCCAAATTTTTAGGTAGGAAATACGAAAAAAAAAAGGGGGGGGGGGGAGGGGGAATGACGTTCTAAAAATATGGTGAAGGGGGCCACGGGCCAAAAAGGTTGAGAACCACTGCTCTAGACAGATTCCACCCGATGTACCAAGCTCTGTTTATCTGAGGATAGGTTTAGTTTTCCTTACAAATGTTGCCATTACAGTGATCTTACGCCTACTCTTAGCAATGTCCAATTGTCATGAGAACTTTAACATGCACAATTTAAAAAAGGGGACCTCCTGATTTTCGTCCTTATCCAAGAAGGCGAGGTATCCAATCTCACTATCCAAGAGATCAGGTGGTGTGTGATATTAGCTGCCACTGGTTCTTGGATACATTCAAGGACCTACACAGGAGCGATCCCCGGACCTAATGTGCCTAATGCGGACACCGTCACCTACCAGCCACTATTGCCCATTGTGAGTTTTATTATTACCAATACTAGACCACTGTGGTGTGGCGACAGGTCAAATAGACGACATACAGGTCACATGGCCAACATCATTGGTACCTTGCCATCTTGACAGACGATAGTTTGTGCTTTATAAGGACGTAATAACTTTTACCTGTGGCGGTAGCGAATGTGACTGATCAGGCCAATTCGCGCTGTAAATGTCCTTTCACAGTGGATGCATGTGAACACGTGGTCATTTCCACCATCATTCACCATCTTACGTCTCACACGCCCAGTGTGTGACTTATCTGCAATAATTTTCTCCTTTTGTCTTTATTCAATTTCTGATGTTTGCCCTCCATGCAACACGTTCAGCGGCGACTTGCTCCCAATGTGCGTTACCAATTCCTGTATCAATCATGTCCCGCTTACATACATCTTTGTATCGTAGTAGAGGCCGACCCTGAGATCTCTTACCCATCTGTAATTCACCAAAAAAGATGTCCTTTGGTATTCTACCATCATCTATCCTCCTAAGATGTCCTATCCATCTAGGTCTACGAAGACTGAGCATGGAATAAACCGTCACACAACCTGATCTTTCCAATACTTCAGTATTTGTGATTTTGTCTTGCCACTTAATACCAAGATTTCTTCGCAGACACCGCATATGAAAGCTGTTTAAACGTTTCTCTTGGTGTGGGTAAGTTGTCCAGGTTTCACTGCCATAAAGAAGAGTACTAAGGACTTTTGTTTTGGCTAGTAAGTTTCCTGTTCTCCCATACTCTTTTTCTTAACCTGTTCATTGTTGTTGCTGCCTTACCAATCCGGATGTTGATTTCCTGATCTAGGGATAATTTGATATTTACCACTGATCCTAGATATGTAAAATAGTCTACCATCTCTAGTTCGGCGTCGTCAATAAAGATTGATGGTACCCCATGTGCACCTTGTGACATAATCTGTGTCTTCTTTTTGCTAATTGTTAAACCAAATTCAGAACAAGCATTGGAGAATGCAGATAGTAGACATTGCAATTCTTCCTCAGAGTGGGTTGTAACTGCAGCATCATCTGCAAAAAGCAACTCTCTGATCAGTACCCTCCTAATGTTGGCCTTGGCCTTCAATCTCTGAGCATTGTAGATACCGCCATCTGAGCGTGAGTGAATGTATATACCACCATCCTGATCACGAAAGGCATATTTCAGTAGAAGTGAAAAGTATATTCCAAAGAGGGTGGGAGCTAGTACACAACTTTGCTTAACTACACTCTTGATTTCAAACTCTTCAGAAGTTGCACCATCAAACTTGATTATGCCCTTCATGCCTGTGTGGAACGATTCCACAATGAACAGAAGAGTTGGTGGGCAGCCAATCTTCTTTAGTGCCTTGAACAGACCCTCACGACTGACCAAATCAAATGCCTTTGTGAGGTCGATGAGGGCAATAAACAGTGGTTGATTCTGTTCACAGGCATTTTTCTTGTATTTGTCGCAATGAGAATATCATATCAATGATAGACCGGTTCTGTCGAAAGCCACACTGTGAGTCGGGGTAAACCTGATCTCCTAGGACTTGAAGTCTCCGCATAACAATTCTGGCAAATACTTTTCCAATAATATACATAGATGATACACCCTTATAGTTGTTGCAGTCGCTTCGATCCACCTTGTTCTTGCACAGTGTTATGATGCTTGAATCTTTGAAATTATGTGGGATTTGTCCTTCTCGCCAGCATAGCTCTATTAGCTGGTGGATCTGTAGAGTGAGTGTGTCTTGCCCACACCTGATAACCTCTATTGGAATCCCATCCTTACCTAGAGCCTTGCCAGATGCAAGTTCATTTATAGCACACTTAACTTCTGTTATGGTGGGAAGTGTGTTCAGGTGGTCAAGAGTTGGTAGAGCCTCTATGGCGTTGAGGGCATCATCCGCTAGTTTGGTCTCACTTTAGTAAAGCTCCAAATAGTGCTCTACCCATCTGTCCATCTGCTGTTTCTTATCAGTTATGATTTCTCCAGTCAAGGTTTTCAATGGTGCACTTATTTTGATCACTGGACCACAGGCTATCTTTATACCTTCATTATGCTTCTTACGTTTCCCTTATCACTTGCGATGAATGGACTCACATAACTTGATCCAGTAATCATTTGCACACTGCCTGGTAACCTTTTGCACATCCTTCCTAGCTTGCTTTAGCTCACTCAGAGTGTTACGCGTTGGTCTTTCCTTGTTTCTTAAGAGAGCTATCTTCTTCTTATCAATCAAGGGCTGCAGAGTCTCGCTGTTTGCCGCAAACCAGTCCTGCCTCTTATGATCCACAGTGCCGTAAACCCTTACGGCAGTTTTATAAAGAGTTCCCCTTAAGTTGACCCCACTTTTCATTTACTGTACAATTTTCTGGTGTATCAGGGAAAGCGTCTTCAAGTTGCTGTTGAAACTGAAAGCACTTTTCAGGATCAATCAATCAATCATGTGCCATGCCGGAAAGCGTGGGCGGTCATGACTCGCCATTTCACTCGATCACCAGTGTCGTGGATCAGCTCAGTGTTCCTGTCTCGTCCATGCCATGTGGCCAAGCCATCCAGGTATTTTCCTCTCGGTCTTCCTCTTGGTCTGTTCCCTTCGATCTTGCCATTTGTCACTAAGTTCTCCAATCCATTTCTTCTCATAACATGTCCAAAAAATTTTGATTGTCTACGTCTAATTTCTCTAATCAGTTTACGTTGTTCATTTGTCTCCTGTAGTACTTGGTCATTGGTTTTTCTGTCTGTCCATGGTATTCTTTGCATTCTCCTCAGAAACCACATTTCTGCAGCCATCAGATGCTTTTCAGCTTGACTCTATAAATGAATATGATACACCGTCTGGGTCATCTCGGAGCGCCAGATGTTTCAGGATCGTGAGTGTTAATAATATTAATCCTGGGGCTAGATTTGTGTTTAGCTGTGTAGATTCTCTTTGGTCTTACCCTTGCAACAACCAAAGAATGATCCGTATCACAGTCAGCACAGTGATAATTTCGAGTCAATGATATATGGTTCAGATGTTGTCTCCGTGTGATGATGAAGTCATACAGGTCACGGCGATCAAATCGTGCGCATCTCACAAACGTGATCATAAAACAATGGAAAACCGTCGTATCTTCCAGTTGGGTTCACTCTCCTCTCACGGCCTCAATGTCCAACATAGTTTCATTTAACTTTAAACAACCCCCCCCCCCCCCCCCCCCCCCCCTCCCCCCCCATCCCCGTAGTTGTATAGTCCACTAATATAGGTATCCTTTACATCGTGTGCTTTACATGACGTCGCAGTCAACCCCAGTAGTTTTTTATTTTTTTTTTTTTTTTTTTTTTGGGGGGGGGGGGGGGGGGGGGGGCTATTTGTGATTTATTGGTAAGTATACGTTCAGTGGTTTGTCATTGCTTTCTGCGCGATCGACACTCATACCATTTTGTATAAACCAAGTAAGGCTGTCTGCATCCAAGTCACCCTCAGCTGTGTTTGGAACGTGCTATGCGATATTACGAACTGCATTCGTAACCTCTTCGCCAGAGAGATGGCTATAGTCGACTACTAATCCCTAATTTACCGTTCGCTCACAAAAGCCCCTCCACTTCGCCTTAGCGGGTGTTCTCCCCTCAGATGGCTAGGCCAATCGCTGGGCTTGTGGCGGTTGTGACCTTTAGTCCTTTGACCTGCAATAACCACTCATCCGGTTTATTCAATACACTGATAGTCATAAAATGCGTTGATCGTTTAAGACATATTCAGCCACAAGGATACAGATAAGTAACCTTTGTATTTTCATATAGTTGTGTCGGTTTGTGTTTGTTTGTTCTGTGCTGACGAAGGCTTTAGCCGAAACGTCAATTGTTTTTTCTTGTAATCGTGTTCTAGTAAAGCTCCCAATCTACTTTTCGTTTTTTGGTGATTCATTCATTGCTGTGTATTACCAACAGAACAACAACAACAACAACATGTCTATCACTGAAACATGACAGCCCACCTTGATAGCCACAGTGGCACACTGAAGTAGGTCACCGGGCCACAACAGCTGGGAGGCCACCGTCACGGCAGTGAGGCTGGTGGAGACCTTTCCTCCAGCGTCGAAGGTCGTGTCCAGACTGTTGGCGTCGCGGAACACATGCTTCCTGATGGCCACATACAGTAGGGCTAGCAGCACGGACAGGCCGCCGAAGCCCAGGAGGAGCAGCCCCGCTGCCTGGTGTTTGTCCAGGACTGGGTACACTTTACTGGGGAAACAAGAACATTTTGTTGTGAAGCAAGAACATTTTGTTGGGGAAGCAAGAACATTTTGTTGGGGAAGCAAGAACATTTTATTGGGGAAGCAAGAACATTTCTTGGGGGGAAACAAGAACACTTTGTTTGGGGAAACAGGAACACTTATTAGGGAAAACCGGAACACTGTGGTGAGGAAACAAGACAATCTAGGTATAAGAAAAGTAGTCCCTCTGTCAGATGTGTGTCTGGAACCGAGAGGACTTCACTGGAGCAAGAAGAAAATAGTCCGTCAGTCTTATTTGTGTCTAGAACCGAGAGGATTTCACTGGAGCCACAAGAAAGTAGTCCGTCTGCCTGATGTGTGTCTAGAACCGAACAAATTTAAACTGAGCAACAAGAGAGTGAAGGCATGAAGCCGTTGGGGTGATACGTGATGTGGGCTAGATTAACCCGACTGATTCGAAATGCGTGTTAACCGTATATTTGGAGATGTTCAGTCATTAGACTGGCATTGTCTTTCTGGGCGTGTCATGCATCCATCCCAAATCATGGCCTTATTAATGATATGTTGGCAGTGTCCGTACTGTCGAGTGATGCTAGCCACTCCACCAGGAACAAGTCAGCAGACACTTTCCGAAGTATGCTCTCTGTGAATCTGTCAGTTACAAACTTGCCTGGCTATGCTGCCCTGCATCCGTTAGTCTCAACATTGTTGTAGTATTTGATTATTAATGTATTAAACAGTGTAATCTATAACGATGAAGTAGAACGTAGACACAATTAGTCTATACAATGAGGTAACACGTAGACACGTGTAATCTATACGATGATGTTGTGCTGTTCTATTTCTGAGTTCACTTTCTTGGTTGCTAAGAATCGAGAACGATTGCACTCCGGACAATGCCATGGGTGCTATGTGTGCCTCAGCAGATGTCGAAACATGTAGAATCTCATCGTTCCATGTAACATGTTTCTTGTAACACGTTTCTTGTGCACACATTACATGTGTGCTTTCATACATCCCTTCTCACTCGAACCACATTTTAATCCAGACTCAATCATCCATAAATATGTTGTTTTATTTGGTCTTGCGTTTCTAACTCTCAGTGGTACATAGTCTGCAGAGTATCTGCCTTGTCCATGTTGAGTATCTCATCTAATAATGCACTGGTAGCGATTAGACAGTTAGCTGGCCGCTTCAAGCTCCTAGATGCACTTGAAGCCAGCAAACCCGCTAACTAGCCGCTCTAAGATGCATTGATAGCCAGCATTCCCGCAGCTAGCCACCTGGCGCTCCGAGATGACCCAGACGGTGTATCATATTCATTTATAGAGAGACGTGTCCATGTCCTGTACTGTCTGATGTCATATCTTCCTGTTGTGAAATTTACGAAATGTAGACTGGGAATTCGACACCATGATTACTGTCATGTCTAGATTAAGAAACAGAGGGGGTTTACACGGCGAGGCTTCATTACACCGGATGTAATTTCATGTGGCTGGAAAGAGTCACACAAAGCACGAACTCCCTAGATCCAGCGACGACTAACAGCGTAGCGAAAAATCGAACCAAATACCTTCGGAGATCGTGACAGGCGCCCTAATTACTTCGCCATGGGGACACTCTCTGGTGTCTAGAGTCAGAGATAGCCAACCTCAAGTGGCAGTGCTGCCATCCTCCCCTCCTCCACCCTCACACTTGTTCCTGAGTTAGCCAACCCCAAGTGGTATTGCTCCCAGCCTCCTCCTCTTCTTCCTCCCTCACACTTGTTCCTGAGGTTGCAACCCCAAGTGGCAGTTTCCCGTAGTGAATTTGAATAACGAAGACACAAACAATAGATTGCACGATTTATTGCCTGGCATATTTCGCTGCATCTCGTCAGGTACATACTGCAGAAATCACACAACTTACGTGAATTAACTAGATAAATCCTTCAAGTTGAAATATACACATATTCGCACAGTAATGTCACTTATCTACCACGGTAATTTTAAGCTGACTAACATGTCTTTCTGTTTGCACAATTCAGGCTTGCGTTGATAGATCATAATTGCTTCTGCAAATTTTAACAAGCGAGTATTTTGTGTGTTAAACAACATGCGAAAGGCAGTGTTTCTGTCCACCACATGGCCGCTGTCGACGATGTGCCTACCAATTGAAGACGCCGGGAGCTTCCGGTGTGTCGGCCCCACGAGGCTAGCATCTCCTGTGTATTGTATCTTGTTGACCCATTGAGGTTTTATATTATTATTTAATTATTATATATTTTCTGTTGTCTCTTGTTTTGGAGGATTTTCACTCTGTGATTTATATTCACCCTTATGAAGTCTGTTGTAAGGTATGCATACTATGTCTGTGTTTATTATGTCTCATCTTTTCGTAGGAGCTACACATACCTAACTGTTTGTAGTTTCCATTGTTATATCCCGCCGCAGCCGTTGCTCCTCTGATGGAAGTTTCTGTTGTTATATCCTGCCGCAGCCGTTGCTCCTCTGATGGAAGTTTCTATTGTTATATCCTGCCACAGCCGTTGCTCCTCTGATGGAAGTTTCTATTGTTATATCCTGCCGCAGCCGTTGCTCCTCTGATGGAAGTTTCTATTATTATATCCTGCCGCAGCCGTTGCTCCTCTGATGGAAGTTTCTATTGTTATATCCTGCCACAGCCGTTGCTCCTCTGATGGAAGTTTCTATTGTTATATCCTGCCGCAGCCGTTGCTCCTCTGATGGAAGTTTCTATTATTATATCCTGCCGCAGCCGTTGCTCCCTCTGATGGAAGTTTCTATTATTATATCCTGCCACAGCCGTTGCTCCTCTGATGGAAGTTTCTATTATTATATCCTGCCGCAGCCGTTGCTCCTCTGATGGAAGTTTCTATTATTATATCCTGCCACAGCCGTTGCTCCTCTGATGGAAGTTTATATTGTTATATCCTGCCGCAGCCGTTGCTCCTCTGATGGAAGTTTCTATTGTTATGTCCTGCCGCAGCCGTTGCTCCTCTGATGGAAGTTTCTATTGTTATATCCTGCCGCAGCCGTTGCTCCTCTGATGAAAGTTTCTATTATTATATCCTGCCGCAGCCGTTGCTCCTCTGATGGAAGTTTCTATTGTTATATCCTGCCGCAGCCGTTGCTCTTCTGATGGAATCTAACGTATACTTGGACACATTCTGTTCGGCCTGGTAACATCATCATCATCAAGTGCTGCCAGCCTCCTCCTCCACCCTGTCAGACGGGCCTGCGTACCCAATTCTTAACCCTTTGAAAATAAAGATCGTTCATTCGTTCCCTAACACTTGCTCCTGAGGTAGCAACCTCAAGTGGCAGTGCTGCCAGCCTCCTCCTCCTTCCTCACACTTGTTCCTGAGGTAGCGAACTCCAAGTGGCATTGCTCCCAGCCTCATTCTCCTCCACCCTCACACATATTCCTGAGGTAGCCAACCCCCAAGTGGCAGTGCTCCCAGTCTCCTCCTCCTCCACCCTCACACTTGTTCCTGAGGTAGCCAACCCCAAGTGGCATTGCTCCCAACCTCCTCCTCCTCCTCCTCTCTCACGCTTGTTCTTGAGGTAGCCGAGCCATGGAAGTTAACGTATACGTGGACAAAATCTATTAAGTGAGGTGACATCGTCATCATCAAGTGTCGTGCCGACTAATGTGGGTTATCTTACATTGTGCCATCCCCAGTAGCGTGTATCTGCTCGTCTGCTGACATACTTTCGTGCAATAACCCCAGGCTGTCACTAACCTACTCAAGCTATTTTTCTGTATCTCTCCATAAATCTTTCCAAATGTCACAAAAGGTTCCAGTTTCTCTCTTCTTATAATCGGACCAAAAGAATAACGATTACCTCTTTGTGAAGATCGAGATAAGTAGTGGTTGTGTTTCAGGCTCTTCCACAACATTAGATTGCTTATTGCTGCAGATTCTCTGTACATTCTGGTACTCCAAATGGTCATCTATTATATTAACATAAAATATTGCATGTCTTTTACAGGACGTCAAAATCAACCCCAGCATCGATTTGCTGATTGTGACCATGTAATTATACGTTCAAACAGGAGAACATGTTGCCCTGTGAGCTTATTAGGACAGGGTCAAGTATACATGCCTGCCAGGCTGATGATCGTGGTTCGAATCCCATCGAGGCTGGAATGTGTAATGCTGATACAGGCTACCAGTGGGAACCAGTTACAAATACATGTTCGTACATGACCTGGGAGTGACAGGTGGCTGAATTGATCCTGTCTACATCGCTCCATTAGTGTCCTGGGAAAGACAGACGTCTGGACTGATTCTGTCTCCATTAGTGTCCTGGGAGTGGCAGACGGCTGACATGATTCTGTCTCCATTAGTGTCCTGGGAGTGGCAGACGGCTGACATGATTCCGTCTCCATTAGTGTCCTGGGAGTGACAGACGGCTGACATGATTCTGTCAACATTAGTGTCCTGGGAGAGACAGACGGCTGGACTGATTCTGTCTCCATTAGTGTCCTGGGAGTGGCAGACGGCTGACATGATTCTGTCTCCATTAGTGTCCTGGGAGTGGCAGACGGCTGAAATTATTCCGTCTCCATTAGTGTCCTGGGAGAGACAGACGGCTGGACTGATTCTGTCTCCATTAGTGTCCTGGGAGTGACAGACGGCTGACATGATTCTGTCTCCATTAGTGTCCTGGGAGTGACAGACGGCTGACATGATTCTGTCTCCATTAGTGTCCTGGGAGTGACAGACGGCTGACATGATTCTGTCTCCATTAGTGTCCTGGGAGTGACAGACGGCTGACATGATTCTGTCTCCATTAGTGTCCTGGGAGAGACAGACGGCTGGACTGATTCTGTCTCCATTAGTGTCCTGGGAGTGACAGACGGCTGACATGATTCTGTCTCCATTAGTGTCCTGGGAGTGACAGACGGCTGACATGATTCTGTCTCCATTAGTGTCCTGGGAGAGACAGACGGCTGGACTGATTCTGTCTCCATTAGTGTCCTGGGAGTGACAGACGGCTGACATGATTCTGTCTCCATTAGTGTCCTGGGAGTGACAGACGGCTGACATGATTCTGTCTCCATTAGTGTCCTGGGAGTGACAGACGGCTGGCATGATTCTGTCTCCATTAGTGTCCTGGGAGTGACAGACGGCTGACATGATTCTGTCTCCATTAGTGTCCTGGGAGTGACAGACGGCTGGACTGATTCTGTCTCCATTAGTGTCCTGGGAGTGACAGACGGCTGACATGATTCTGTCTCCATTAGTGTCCTGGGAGTGACAGACGGCTGACATGATTCTGTCTCCATTAGTGTCCTGGGAGTGACAGACGGCTGACATGATTCTGTCTCCATTAGTGTCCTGGGAGTAACAGACGGCTGACATGATTCTGTCTCCATTAGTGTCCTGGGAGTGACAGACGGCTGACATGATTCTGTCTCCATTAGTGTCCTGGGAGTGACAGACGGCTGAAATTATTCCGTCTCCATTAGTGTCCTGGGAGAGACAGACGGCTGGACTGATTCTGTCTCCATTAGTGTCCTGGGAGTGACAGACGGCTGACATGATTCTGTCTCCATTAGTGTCCTGGGAGTGACAGACGGCTGACATGATTCTGTCTCCATTAGTGTCTTGGGAGTGACAGACGGCTGACATGACTCCGTCTCCATTAGTGTCGATTGTTGTGTAAACATGTATGGTTAGCACCATATACCAAATAAAGGTGTGGAAAGATATTTCACTTTTAATACTGTTTGGTGACGTCACAATACAAGAGGTGCAGGCTTGATGACGTCACAATACACGAGGTACAGGCTTGATGACGTCACAATACACGAGGTACAGGCTTGGTGAGGTGACACATCCGTGGAGGACATGAGATACATGATTGATGAGATGATATATACATGAAGTACAGGATTGATGAGATTATATATACATGAGTTACATGATTGATGAGATGATATATACATGAGGTACAGGATTTACGAGATGATATATACAGGAGGTACATGATAGATGAGATGATATATTCATGAGGTACAGGATTGATGAGATGATATGTACATGAGGTACATGATTTATGAGATGATATATACATGAGGTACAGGATTGATGAGGTGATATATAATTGAGGTACAGGATTGATGAGATGATATATACATGAGGTACATGATTGATGAGGTGATATATATATATATATATATATATATATATATATATATATATATGAGGTACATGATTGATGAGATGATATATACATGAGGTACAGGATTAAAGAGATGATATATACATGAGGTACAGGATTGATGAGATGATATATTCATGAGGTACAGGATTCATGTGATGATATATACATGAGGTACAGGATTGATGAGATGATATATACATGAGGTACTGAATTGATGAGATGATATATACACGAGGTACAGGATTTATGAGATGATATATACATGAGGTACAGGATTGATGAGATGATATATACACGAGGTACAGGATTTATGTGATGATATATACATGAAGTATAGGATTGATGAGATGATATATACATGAGGTACAGGAATGATGAGATGATATATACACGAGGTACAGGATTTATGAGATGATATATACATGAGGTACAGGATTGATGAGATGATATATACACGAGGTACAGGATTTATGAGTTGAAATATACATGAATTACAGGATATATGAGATGATATATACATGAGGTACAGGATTGATGAGGTGATATATACACGAGGTACAGGATTTATGAAATGATATATACATGAGGTACAGGATTGATGAGATGATATACACATGAGGTACGGGGTTGATGAGATGACATATACACGAAGTACACGATTGATGAGGTGATATAAACATGAGGTACAGGATTGATGAGGTGATATTTACATGAGGTACAGGATTGATGAGATGATATATACATGAGGTACAGGATTCATGAGATGATATATACATGAGGTACAGAATTGATGAGATTATATATACATGAGGTACATGATTGATGAGATGATATATACATGAGGTACAGGATGTATGAGATGATATATACACGAGGTACATGGTTTATGAGATGATATATACATGAGGTACGGGGTTGATAAGATTATATATACATGAGGTACAAGATTGATGAGATGATATATACATGAGGTAAGGGGTTGATGAGATGATATATACATGAGGTACATGATTGATGCCAGTCTCTCTGGCCGAAGGGTTACATCACTTTCTCCGTAATCCCGTTTATCACGCAGAGTCTCGTAGCGGGCGAGAACTGGGAGCGGTTCGTTCCCCGCTGGTGACTTGCGGGATAACTGAGCCGGCCGCTCAGAAAGCAATGGCAAACTACTGAGCGTAATCTTGCCAAGAAATCAACATACAGCTGAAAGATGCTGATGTTGACAGCGATGTCCTGTAAAGGATATGCAAAAACAACAACATGACTGATGAGATGATATATACATGAGGTACATGACTGATGAGATGATATATACATGAGGTACAGGATTGATGAGATGATATATACATGAGGTACAGGACTGATGAGATGATATATATATATATATATATATGTGAACGCCTGATGCGTCACAAAATGGGACGACAAGGCACTAGATATTGATGACACCAAAACCAGTAGGGGAATTTGGAAGTATCTAAGTTCATTGGCCAAGATATTTTTAAACAGCTTGAAAGGTCAAGCTCTGAACCCGAATTGTTTCGGTTTCCTAAAACTCTACCTCAACTGTCGTTATTCTGTAACTTTCTCAGGGTCGGGGAATGCCAGATGTAATGTATACTTTAGGTTAGAGCTGTCAGAAAACAAAACAGGCCACATAGTTTATAGGTGCATACGAGAATCAGAGATAAACGAAAGTTGTCTAGAGAACAAAATAGGTACCGTAGGGCTGGCAGATTTATGGCAGTGGGAACGTGCTTGAGCTGAGAAATCTACTTCAAGGAGCATGAACTCAAACAAGGACTATGAACTCAAAAACAAGGTCGTATTGGGGTGAAGGTAGTTAGATTAATAATAAGATGGCAAATTGAAGCAGGGTACGCGAAGTACTGATTGGATGACAAGGGACAGCGACGTCACGTGATTCAAGAAAGGCGCCAACTCGAGAAGTAATATATACTTGAGGATCCAGTCAGTTAGAAGAGTCGAGCAGGAGAGAGGACAGTTAATAGTGGACTCCGGGAGCGGCAGGGGGCCTGAGCCCTCTTAGGGTCAGCCCAAGGAACATAGTAACAGGACTTCAGAAATTGTGGCTAATCCGTGCCCAAGTCTGTATAGTATCTGTAGGAGGAGGAAGTGAAGGAAGACGGACAAGCGCTCATGCTAGTAACTCGTCTGAATCACTGATAGGAGTGAGAGCGACTAAGGATCTGTGAACGGAACCTACCCAAGGCAGATAAGCCAAAGAAGGGAAAGACACGCAGAGTCCGAGGGTCGTTAAAGTGCAAGAAAGCCACTTGAGTTAAGAGGACCGCCAGCTAAGGAGACCGCTCGTTAGTTGCAGTAGATGGCTAAACGTCAAACAGGACGACCATAGCCAGGAACACTGCGGCTTGGAACCACGCAGGAGACTAAAGGTCAGATATGACAATAAGGTCAAGTGGGATCCACGACAAGCGATTGATTGGGCAGAGACAAATGAAACCCAGAAGGACGACCATAAAACCCACTGGATGGCAGAAGAAGAATACATTGTCTGGGTAAACAGTTACCCGCTGAACAAGTTGGATGGGAGCGAATTAGATTCCCTGGGTATATGGATTGATGGATCAATCTGTGGATCAATGGGTGTTTGGGCTGAATACATGTACCACTGATAAGCCTACGGAGAGATAGTTATGAAACAAAGGCCGGTGTAATTCCTAGATTTAGTCCTTTTCTTCATGCGGTTAGGAGGTGATTGTAGGTAATGATTCCCTAACATCTGGTTGTATAGTTTATTACATTATCTACCTCCCCTTGTGGCGTCATGCAGTATTGTGTTGTTTTTTTGGAGTCGATTATACATAGATGTGTCTTCAATGCATGTACTGGTTACTTTATGTGATTATACTGTAGATTGTCACTCTGTTACCGTTCAGAAGAAAATAAATATGTTTGAGTTGCCTTTTATTTCGACTTGTCAGTCTGAGATTGTGTAGATTATAGTAGTTTAGAGACATTGTGAGGTGGGCTGTACACTTCTCCTATAACCTGATGACATACACCACGAGACATTGATGGTGCAATAGTAATTAACTATTGTTCTCACGCGGAAACACGAACCTACATCTGTCGTATCCCTCGCTCTCATCCTCTTTTTCTCCTTCTCTCTCTTCGTCTTTCTTTACTATCAAAGGTAGTGTGTAGTAGGCAGAGTTCGACTGAGGAACGAACTTTTAGGCTTCACACTTATCTTATATCATTCCCTCAATTCCCTCTTCTTTCTCTCCTCTCTCTCCTCCCTACTCTCTCTCTTCTTCCTATTCTTTTCTAGCTGTCACAAAAATGGCGTCGTCGAGCAGCGATATGTTTCCAGAATTTTCTGGGACCTTCCAGCTTAGTCCGGGAGCTCCCAGGAGATTCCATGTGACCTTTGTCTCGGTGGTGTCAGGTTCTACTACATAGTGAGATCGTATACATAGATTTGTCGCTTACAGTCAGTAGTTCGTGATTGCCTGCTCGATAGTTGTCTCAGTAAGTGTTCCTTTACTAGGCTACTTATCTCATAGCTGGTTGGTAAATTGTCTGATCTATCTGTCGGCGAGGTTTCTACTAAGTCTGGTCAGTTAGAAACTCTTGTGTAAAGTACACCGGCCATAACCACCTTGCTACAAGAATACAGGAAAACCCACTACAACAAAATACCCAGGGATAGCCAACTCAGAAGGAGTGTCAGCGCAGCGGAATCTGTCCGAAATGAGCTCAGACAACAGCTGAGCAGAGCAAGTCAACGTAAGGGTGGTCTTATCTTGTTATCGTTAAAGGACAAGTTCCTCTTTTCAGTGCACGTTAAAGACTAACTCACTGATTGAAGGGTATCACAATAAAATACCCCACCGTTATACCAAGGCCACCCACTCTTCGTCCAGGAAGTAGAGTCATGATTGACGACAGGGTATGGCAAGTGAAACCCAGAGCCATGCAAAGTATAAGAACAATTCCTACACCTGACATGCAGAGCAATCCAAACCTGTGGCTGTGGGACGGATGTCAGTTAGTTTGTCGGGAAGGCAGCTGTTTGCCTGGCTGAACTCAATACGTCTGGTGGCAGTGGCAACCTCTGAAACCATCAGGACAATATGTTTCAACTCCCCCCCCCCTTTTTCCTTCTGCAGAAGAGAACAGAGCGAGACGGGCTGTGCCAAACGTTAACAATGGCACATGTGCATACCAGAAATTCACGCATGAACAATTAGATCATCAAGAGGGGATATTCCCCTGTGTTTTATTTAGTGAGTTTATTATGGCTGTTGTGAAGAGACAAATGACAGTGTAATTCGTGGTAGTTAGAAAATCCCTTTATTTTAGAAGCGGGAACAGAGGTGGAATTCATCGTACCGGCGTGTTCAAGTTTCAAGATACCAGAATTAGACATGTTAACAGTGTTGGGCAGTGAATGACAAGCGACGCCCTATATTTCTGCCCGTGCATATAGAATAGACACAAAAGAACAATCGTAGAAATTCAGTGAAGAGGAAACGGAATCCAGAGAGCACCCGCAAGCAGAAACATATTCTTTTATATTTATCTCAGCATGACAATGAACAATAGTTAAATAATTAGTTAAACATTAGTGCTGTGGTGTTGAGTTCATTATTGATGACATTTTGGTCGGAGAGGCCATATGTGTAGTCGCGTTTAGCCATTTCTTTGTTTGTTTTACAGGTTGAATTTAGTTAGAAACATGTTATTTTGCTGTTTAAATGAATATGACTACTTGAGGGGATCAACTGACGTGGAGCAGTTAGCTCCCTTGGTGTTTCCATAGCGGAAGTTGTCAAGTCGGGTACGCGAATGCTTTTATTTTTGTGTGGGCCTCACTATCGTGTTGGGCAGACACAACTGTAGTATTGGGTGTCATAGTGACAACACACAGTTCAACGTCGTGCCAGGAGGCCAAGAAGTCCATTTATAATCTGAGATTACCCGAGTAGACGTTAATACGGGTACATGTTTTTTTGTGAAGCAGCAGGTCGGAGAATACATGTTAGCGCCAGGGTGTCCAAGAACTGGGCACGCATTTTTTTCCCAGAGTTATTTCAGCGCCACGAGAATAGGGCATACCATTTTTTCTTCAGAGTTATTTCAGCGCCAAGACAATTGAGCATGATGTCCAACGACTGGGCGCACATTTGTTTTTATGTCAAAAGCTGTTTCATGATATATGTTTGGTTTGTTTCTAGGACCACTAAATATTGCGTACTTACAGTAGGGGCTGATTTGTTTTTGTGTACATCGGTGGTGATCGTGAAGATTGCAGCTTCAGGCTGATGTGTCCTTGCGAATAGGGGAGAATTGGTTGTGTTATTATGTGTGGTGACCAGGCATTTGCCTGTCGTGTCACAGGAATTGTTACAATGTTGTTGTTTTTTTCAGATTCAAGGATGACTACATATGTCCTAGTGGGTAGCACCTAAGTGAATTTGATTGTTCGTTTTGTTGTTGTTACAGGGGAGTGGCATATTAAGTGAATGCCTACACTGACATTGTTTTATTATTTTTGGTGCCTCTATGTATTGCATCCATGGAGCTGGGTGTTGATGTTGATGTCAGAATTGCAGGTTTATTTTGTATACAGAATGCATATTCCTCATCGCCACTCATAGGATACGGTAATATATTTTGGCAGAGGCTGATGATTTATTTTTGGTCACTGATATTTGATATTTGTTACTTAAAGCATCAGGTTCATGGGATATAACGGGTAGCAGAATTACATTGAAAGGTTTGGGGCCAATGATGAAGTCCCATTGACTTATTGTTTACGTAATTAGTCCCAGATTTAGACAAGGCCTTGCTTAGCATACCAAGAGTATAGATATCTCTTGTTCGACGTGGGTCCGTCGAAGAGTAGGAGGGGAATATGTGAACGCCTGATGCGTCACAAAATGGGACGACAAGGCACTAGATATTTATGACACCAAAACCAGTAGGGGAATTTGGAAGTATCTAAGTTCATCGGCCAAGATATTTTTAAACAGCTTGAAAGGTCAAGCTCTGAACCCGAATTGTTTCGGTTTCCTAAAACTCTACCTCAAGTGTCGTTGTTCTGTAGCTTTCTCAGGGTCGGGGAATGCCAGATGTAATGTATACTTTAGGTTAGAGCTGTCAGAAAACAAAACAGGCCACATAGTTTATAGGTGCATACGAGAATCAGAGATAAACGAAAGTTGTCTAGAGAACAAAATGGGTACCGTGGGCTGGCAGATTTATGGCAGTGGGAACGTGCTTGAGCTGAGAAATCTACTTCAAGGAGCATGAACTCAAACAAGGATATGAACTCAAAAACAAGGTCGTATTGGGGTGAAGGTAGTTAGATTAATAATAAGATGGAAATTGAAGCAGGGTACGCGAAGTACTGATTGGAGGACAAGGGACAGCGACGTCACGTGATTCAAGAAAGGCGCCAACTCGAGAAGTAATATATACTTGAGGATCCAGTCAGTTAGAAGAGTCGAGCAGGAGAGAGGACAGTTAATAGTGGACTCCGGGAGCGGCGGGGGGCCTGATCCCTCTTAGGGTAGCCCAAGGAACATAGTAACAGAACTTCAGAAATTGTGTCTAATCCGTGCCCAAGTCTGTATAGTATCTGTAGGAGGAGGAAGTGTAGGAAGACGGACAAGCGCTCATGCTAGAACTCGTCTGAATCACTGATAGGAGTGAGAGCGACTAAGGATCTGTGAACGGAACCTACCCAAGGCAGATAAGCCAAAGAAGGGAAAGACACGCAGAGTCCGAGGGTCGTTAAAGTGCAAGAAAGCCACTTGAGTTAAGAGGACCGCCAGCTAAGGAGACCGCTCGTTAGTTGCAGTAGATGGCTAAACGTCAAACAGGACGACCATAGCCAGGAACACTGCGGTTGGAACCACGCAGGAGACTAAAGGTCAGATATGACAATAAGGTCAAGTGGGATCCACGACAAGCGATTGATTGGGCAGAGACAAATGAAACCCAGAAGGACGACCATAAAACCCACTGGATGGCAGAAGAAGAATACATTGTCTGGGTAAACAGTTACCCGCTGAACAAGTTGGATGGGAGCGAATTAATTCCCTGGGTATATGGATTGATGGATCAATCTGTGGATCAATGGGTGTTTGGGCTGAATACATGTACCACTGATAAGCCTACGGAGAGATAGTTATGAAACAAAGGCCGGTGTAATTCCTAGATTTAGTCCTTTTCTTCATGCGGTTAGGAGGTGATTGTAGGTAATGATTCCCTAACATCTGGTTGTATAGTTTATTACATTATCTACCTCCCCTTGTGGCGTCATGCAGTATTGTGTTGTTTTTTTGGAGTCGATTATACATAGATGTGTCTTCAATGCATGTACTGGTTACTTTATGTGATTATACTGTAGATTGTCACTCTGTTACCGTTCAGAAGAAAATAAATATGTTTGAGTTGCCTTTTATTTCGACTTGTCAGTCTGAGATTGTGTAGATTATAGTAGTTTAGAGACATTGTGAGGTGGGCTGTACACTTCTCCTATAACCTGATGACATACACCACGAGACATTGATGGTGCAATAGTAATTAACTATTGTTCTCACGCGGAAACACGAACCTACATCTGTCGTATCCCTCGCTCTCATCCTCTTTTAATCCTTCTCTCTCTTCGTCTTTCTTTACTATCAAAGGTAGTGTGTAGTAGGCAGAGTTCGACTGAGGAACGAACTTTTAGGCTTCACACTTATCTTATATCATTCCTAATTCCCTCTTCTTTCTCTCCTCTCTCTCCTCCCTACTCTCTCTCTCTCTTCTTCCTATTCTTTTCTAGCTGTCACACACATATATATATATATATATATAGTATATATATATATATATATATATATATATATATATAATATATATATATATATATATATATATATATATATATATATATATATGAGGTACAGAATTTATGAGATGATATATACATGAGGTAAAGGATTTATGAGATGATATATACATGAGGTACAGGATTTATGAGATGATATATACATGAGGTACAGGATTGATGAGATGATATATACATGAGGTACTGAATTTATGAGATGATATATACACGAGGTACAGGATTTATGAGATGATATATACATGAGGTACAGCGTTGATGAGATGATATATACACGAGGTACAGGATTTATGAGATTATATATACATGAGGTACAGGATTGATGAGATGATATATACATGAGGTACAGGATTTATAAGTTGAAATATACATGAAGTACAGGATTTATGAGATGATATATACATGAGGTACAGGATTGATGAGGTGATATATACACGAGGTACAGGATTTATGAAATGATATATACACGAGGTACAGGATTGATGAGATGATATATACATGAGGTACAGGAATGATGAGATGATATATACACGAGGTACTGGATGTATGAGATGATATATACATGCGGTACAGGATTTATGAGATGATATATACATGAGGTAAAGGATTGATGAGATGATATATACATGAGGTACAGGATTCATGAGATTATATATACATGAGGTACAGGATTCATGAGATGATATGTACATGAGGTACAGGATTTATGAGATGATATATACATGAGGTACTGGATTGATGAGATGATATATACATGAGGTAGTGGATTGATGAGATGATATATACATGAGGTACAGGATTGATGAGATGATATATGTACGAGGTACATGATTTACGAGATGATATATACATGAGGTACGGGGTTGATGAGATGATATATACATGAGGTACATGATTGATGAGGTGATATATACATGAGGTACATGATTTATGAGATGATATATACATGAGGTACAGGATTGATGAGATGATATATACATGAGGTACATGATTTATGAGATGATATATACATGAGGTATAGGATTTATGAGATGATATATACATGAGGTACATAATTGATGAGATGATATATACATGAGGTACATGATTGATGAGATGATATATACATGAGGTACAGGATTGATGAGATGATATATACATGAGGTACATGATTGATGAGATGATATATACATGAGGTACACGATTGATGAGATGATATGTACATGAGGTACAGAATTGATGAGATGATATATACATGAGGTACAGGAATGATGAGATGATATATACACGAGGTACTGGATGTATGAGATGATATATACATGCGGTACAGGATTTATGAGATGATATATACATGAGGTAAAGGATTGATGAGATGATATATACACGAGGTACATGATTCATGAGATGATATATACATGAGGTACAGGATTCATGAGATGATATATACACGAGGTACTGGATGTATGAGATGATATATACATGAGGTACAGGATTCATGAGATGATATATACATGAGGTACAGGATTCATGAGATGATATGTACATGAGGTACAGGATTTATGAGATGATATATACAATAGGTACTGGATTGATGAGATGATAGTAGTCCCGTAGTCTCGTAAATCCTGTACCTCATGTATATATCATCTCATCAATCATGTAACTCATGTATATATAATCTCATCAATCCTGTACTTCATGTATATATCATCTCATCAATCATGTATCTCATGTATATATCATCTCATCAATCATGTAACTCATGTATATATAATCTCATCAATCCTGTACTTCATGTATATATCATCTCATCAATCATGTATCTCATGTCCTCCACGGATGTGTCACCTCACCAAGCCTGTACCTCGTGTATTGTGACGTCATCAAGCCTGTACCTCGTGTATTGTGACGTCATCAAGCCTGCACCTCTTGTATTGTGACGTCACCAAACAGTATTAAAAGTGAAATATCTTTCCACACCTTTATTTGGTATATGGTGCTAACCATACATGTTTACACAACAATCGACACTAATGGAGACGGAGTCATGTCAGCCGTCTGTCAATCCCAGGACACTAATGGAGACGGAGTCATGTCAGCCGTCTGTCACTCCCAAGACACTAATGGAGACAGAATCATGTCAGCCGTCTGTCACTCCCAGGACACTAATGGAGACAGAATCATGTCAGCCGTCTGTCACTCCCAGGACACTAATGGAGACAGAATCAGTCCAGCCGTCTGTCTCTCCCAGGACACTAATGGAGACGGAATAATTTCAGCCGTCTGTCACTCCCAGGACACTAATGGAGACAGAATCATGTCAGCCGTCTGTCACTCCCAGGACACTAATGGAGACAGAATCATGTCAGCCGTCTGTCACTCCCAGGACACTAATGGAGACAGAATCATGTCAGCCGTCTGTCACTCCCAGGACACTAATGGAGACAGAATCATGTCAGCCGTCTGTCACTCCCAGGACACTAATGGAGACAGAATCATGTCAGCCGTCTGTCACTCCCAGGACACTAATGGAGACAGAATCAGTCCAGCCGTCTGTCACTCCCAGGACACTAATGGAGACAGAATCATGTCAGCCGTCTGTCACTCCCAGGACACTAATGGAGACAGAATCATGCCAGCCGTCTGTCACTCCCAGGACACTAATGGAGACAGAATCATGTCAGCCGTCTGTCACTCCCAGGACACTAATGATGAGATGATATATACATGAGGTCCATGATTTATGAGATGATATATACATGAGGTACAGGATTTATGAGATGATATATACATGAGGTACATGATTGATGACATGATATATACATGAGGTACATGATTGATGAGATGATATATACATGAGGTACAGGATTGATGAGATGATATATACATGAGGTACAGGATTGATGAGATGATATATACATGAGGTACAGGAGTGATGAGATGATATATACATGAGGTACATGATTGATGAGATGATATATACATGAGGTACAGGATTGATGAGATGATATATACATGAGGTACATGATTGATGAGATGATATATACATGAGGTACACGATTGATGAGATGATATGTACATGAGGTACAGAATTGATGAGATGATATATACATGAGGTACATGATTGATGAGATGATATATGTACATGAGGTACATGATTGATGAGATGATATATACATGAGGTACATGATTTATGAGATGATATATACATGAGGTACGGGGTTGATATGGTGACATATACATGTGGTACAGGGTTGATAATATTCACGAAGTACTGCTTGAGAAAGTAAGAAAACCATTGTGTTAAAAGAAATTGAGAAAACCATTGTGTGAAGAGGAAGCTGGCTATAATAATGACCCAGACGTGAAACATGAACCAGGTATCAACAAACCCCAGGTTGGAATATCAGCAAACACGCCTGTACAATTAAAGAAGGCGCCAATGGTAGAGATTGTGGGTTGAGATTGTGGGTAGAGATTAAGGGCAGAGTGGGCAGAGTTGTAAGGCAGAGAATGTGATTGAAACAGAACAAGTTCGCATGGGTTCAGCTTCTGGTCTAGAGCAACAAGCAATCAACGACCTAATGTTTACCCTCCCATCACTACACCCAGGCCACAAGTACAATAGCGGTGTTGTGTTGTCTTGTGTTCTGGTGTAATGTTTCGGTAATCAGATATATTTGTTTACTTTTCTTGTCACTTAGTTTTTCTGTCGTTTACTCACTGATAATGATGCCAGATTGCATGTATCCGTTGACTGTTGCGTTGTCTAGTCAAGTGTTGAGGTAATTTGTTGCCAGTGTTAGCTAGATCACAAAGCACCGTGTATGGACGTGATAGAAAAAGAGGCCAGATATAAATTATCTAAGTGAAACGAAACCAAACTCTCTTGAAAACAAACGATTCTCAGATGGTGAGCTGAAGAAGGCAGTTTGAGGACAACTGTCAGTTGAGTGGTTTGATCTGATGATTTGAACTGCAGTAGTCAGACTGACTAACATGATGATGCAGCTGGGACTTGGAGTTCGAGTTCGCTTTCTCTTAGATGAGCTGCCATGTACTGTCAACGAGTAACGTCTATCCTAGGTAATTGGGTAGAGACTGACTCCTGTCCGCGCTTGGCGAGTCCCGTCTGTCCGGAGCAGCTGGGTATTTGAAGACGTCTCTTCGTATGCCTCTTTCTGGTAGAAAGCGACCATGAGGAGCGTCTTTCCGAGAGACTAGAACTCAGGGCTTTCATTCGAGAGACGCAGGTTCGAATCATCTGTAAGATGATGGATTGTTTTCTATCGGGGGAAATAAAAGAAAATCTTAACCTGCACAGTTCGTGGGAACTGCACTAGCCAAGCAGGCCTTAATTACCTCGGGCACAAGTTCTCATTGTCCTACACCACAAGGTGTTATAGACAGTAATGGCAGTGACAGTCAACGGGTCAATTCAGAACCACCGGTGTTGCATGATTGCATGCATGAATGAGAGAATCAATAAATTATACTAAAGAATGGGCCACTAAATTAGACAAATGAATGAATAAATTAATCAAACAAATTTATGAATCAATAAATCAAATGACATAATCACCAAATGACACAATGAAAGAATTAATAATCACATACATAAGAGAATCAATACTTGACACAAAAGAATGAATCAATTAATTGAACAAATTAGTGAATAAATAAATAAAATAAATCAATAAATCAATACACCAAAAGAAATAATCAATAAATCACACACACGAGTGCATCAATAAATCAAATGAGTGAATTAATAAGTCCAACAGGCTGACCTGAAAGTTTGGTTTTCATTCCGCCTCCCCTGCTCAGCTGGACAGCCTGGAGGCGGCGAGCCATCGACCACCGCAGAACCACATTCTGGCACCAGTGCCAACAGCAGCACGCCAACAAGACCAAGATGCATCACACCAGACGCCAACACCAACTTCCCCGACGCCATCTTGGATATCCAGCTTCAACTTTAAATTTCACTGAATCCATAAAATTGCCGACATCCTAGCAGCTGTAATAACAAGATGTTAATATGCACTTCACTGTTTAATTGTTACAAGTTACATTATTGTTTGTCTTATTACATATATCTTTTCTCGCTTGGATTAAGCGAGTCCATGCCTGTTACATCACTGGAAATAGCGTCCTTATCGTATAGCGTCTCCTTCATGAACTCGGCAATACTGATGACCTAAGGCAATTGTGTTACAGGCAGCTCATGTATGACAGGGACTACTCTACACAAGTGAATACAATCTAGTTCAGCGCTGTCGCCCGGATCATTTCGTGTGCCTGGGAGCGACAAGGACTAATTACACAGACTCGACACCAGACCGTTATCTAGGAGAGACATACAGGTGAAAGAACAGTTACCTGTAACTTGTGAATGCTACCTGAGTTTATCATGCGTACCTAGGCACTACTAACCTTGATGTGTCTCAGACCTTGCCTAAAGCAATATAATTGTGGTGTCTACAGACTGGCAGGCTGGCATCAAAGCAGGCAGAAAGACGTGGAGACAGATAGATAGACTGAGGGACATGCAGACAGACAGATAGACTGAAGGACATTCATACAGACAGATAGACTGAGGGACATACTGAAGACAGATAGATCGAATAAGGGGCATACAGACAGACCGATAGATAGACTGAGGGACATACCGACAGACAGATAGACTGAGGGACATACTGACAGATAGATAGAATAAGGTGCATACAGACAGACCGATAGATAGACTGAGGGACATACTGACAGACAGATAGATAGACTGAGGGACATATAGACAGACCGATAGACTGAGGGACATACATACGGACAGATAGACTGAGGAACATACTGACAGATAGATAGAATAAGGTGAATACAGACAGACCGATAGATAGACTGAGGGGCATACAGACTGACAGATAGACAATCTAACAGACAAGCAGGCAATGGGCCCATCAGACAGACGAACAATAGAGAGACAATAAGGCAGACAGAAAGACACGAGCTCAGACAAACAGACAGAAAAACGGTTAGGCAGACAAGAAGACATGTATAAAAACATGCAGACAAACAACAAAGCAGACAGGAAGACATGTATATAGACAGACAAACAGTAAATCGGACAGAAAGACGTGTATATAGACAGACAAACAGGACAGGGGGGGGGAGGAGGATATATATATATATATATATATATATATATATATATATATATATATATATATATATATATATATATATATATATATATATATATACATACAGACAAACAGTAAGGCGGACAGAAACATGTGTATATAGACAGACAAACAGTAAGGCGGACAGGATGACGTGAATATAGACAGACAAACAGTAAGGCTGACGAGAATATATTTGTATAGACAGACAATAAGGCGGACAGAAACATGTGTATATAGACAGACAATAAGGCGGACAGAAAAATGTGTATATAGACAGACAATAAGGCGGACAGAAACATGTGTATATAGACAGACAATAAAGCGGACAGAAACATGTGTATATAGACAGACAATAAGGCGGACAGAAAAATGTGTATATAGACAGACAATAAGGCGGACAGAAACATGTGTATAGACAGACAATAAGGCGGACAGAAACATGTGTATATAGACAGACAATAAGGCGGACAGAAACATGTGTATATAGACAGACAATAAGGCGGACAGAAAAATGTGTATATAGACAGACAATAAGGCGGACAGAAAAATGTGTATATAGACAGACAATAAGGCGGACAGAAACATGTGTATATAGACAGGCAGACAGTAATGCGGACATAAACATGTGTATATAGACAGACAAACAGTAAGGCGGACATGAAGACATGTATATTGATAGACAAACAGTAAGGCGGACAGGAATATATTTGTATAGACAGACAATAAGGCGAACAGAAACATGTGTATATAGACAGACAAACAGTAAGGCGGACAGGAATACGCGTATATAGACAGACAAACAGTAAGGAGGACAGGAGACAGTAAAGTGGACAGAAACACGTAAGTAAGGAGGACAGGAAGACTTGTATATAGGTAGACAGACAGAAAGGAGGACAGGAAGACGTGTATATAGACAGACAAACAGTAAGGCGGACAGAAAAACGTGTATAAAGACAGACAGACATTAAGGCGGACAGGAAGACGTGCACATAGATAGACAGACAGTAAGGCAGACATGAAGACATGTATATAAACAAATAGACAGACAGACATTTATGGCTACAATGATGGATAGAGAGTAAATGAAAGCAAACGTTCGTGGCGAGTATTGATCCTCATCAGCATATGCCCCGACAACAACCAATCGTTCTTGTCCCTCCACAGATCTCGATCCTTGGTGTTCTGCTCAACTCTGCTGACAATATTCTTGTCTACTTATTCTCCAAGATCTTTCCAGTTGTCACGATGTTCTCCAATGCCTCACTTCTCATCACATGACCAAGGAAAGATGTTTGTCTCTTTCTTATTGTTGTATACACTGTTCTAGTTTCATTAGCCTCTTTCAGGCAATCGTTGTTAGTTACTCTGGCAGTCCAAGGAATTCGCAACATTCGTCTTAGGAACCAAATCTCTTTTGCTTCCAAGTTCTTCCTAATTTGTTCATATGCATTCCAAGATTCCCTGTCATACAACAAAACAGGTTCTGTTTAGCACATCAGCACTCTCTTTCTTACATTCATTGATAGTGACTAATTGCATAAGATACTTTTCATTTTCTGATATGAGGCCTTTCCTAGCCCTATTATGCTCTTAATTTCTGTCATGCGTCCTGCACCTGATGCTATAATTGCCCCTAGGTATATAAACGTATCCAATTGTTTATGCATGTTCCCTTCTATTGTTGTCTCACATTTTGGTGTCATCTTTTTCTCGGATATAACCGTTGTTTCTGTCAATTTTGATATTCAAGGACAGTCTTGTTTTTGCACTGTCTGTTGCAACAACGTCTGAAAGTTTATGATGATTTTTCATTATGTTTATCTATTATATGCGTCGCTATATTTATTTGACATCCAATGAAATCCATTCTATGCCAACCATCACAGGAAAATGTACCAAGTTCAACACCGAGACCCACGGTTTGATGTGTGAATCAGAAACACTGATTGGCACCTGGCCATATTGACAGACGATATTTTTGTGCTTTAGAACAGGTATGTCAACTTTTACTGAACTACTTATGCATTAGAAACATTGACTGGGAACAAAACACCTATCATAGAATAAATGTCATTTGTTACTGCCGCTTTCTCGACAATAGTTGAACAGCTGGGGATTGTTGTTGTTGTTGTTGTTGTTGTTGTTGTTGTTGTTGTTGTTGTTATAACTTAAAATTGCTTGGACAATTGTCACATAATACTGAAGGATTTCGATCCAGATTGATGAAAGGCCTGAAAGCCGCTATCGCTAGGCGCCACAACTATTTGATGTCGGGAAATATGTTCCCAGTTTCAAACACGACCGGGATTCCCTGAGAAGTCCCCCAATCAAAGACAATTGGCGGCAGGTTAATTTTCCCGGCATCAAAGGAATTCGGCATTCTGTTTGCCCGGATCTCAGCAGAATGGAGAAGGGGGGGGGGGGGGGGGGGGGGGGTGCTTTCTTGATTGAAGTCCGGTCACGTGAGTGACGTCACTCGTGCAACATTTTGGTTGGGGGGAGTTGACGGAATCTGTGTTCAGTCTGTTTACGAATTACAGATAACGGGAGTGTTTGTGTGTTCCAATTCGAATGGAGAATGGATTCACAGTGTCCCCATGTTGTCTGGAAACAAGGGACATTGTTTTTCATGTTGTGAATTGTGAATTCAAACTCGGAACACTAGCATAAGGTAGTTAATTTATAAATAGAGTTATGACTGGAACTTAGTGATAGTGTAGTTGTGAGAAAGTAATCTAGGAGCGTCGGCCGCAGCTGGCTGATGCCTAGCTTAAAAGAGGTAGAGTTATATATCATTTCACTCGGCAGGGTAAGACCAGTGTAATGGGATGGCTGGGGGAATAGGGGAAATGTAAATGGTGGGATATTCCGGTAGTGAGGCCTACTGGGGCTCCTGTGTTTTTCCGTTTGGTCTTTCCTTTCCCTTATCACCCAAATGTGACGAACGCCTCTGCCTTGATGTCAGAGGGTAGTTCTAGATTAACCAGGATAAATATCTGATTATGGCCTTTGGCCTATAATCACATATAGTGGATTCGAATAGGGGTTTTCTCTCACCGAATGTTCTATTCTCTACAGGTTCAACTGTTTAACAGAAAGAAAGTATTACTACGAGGTGTGGACAATGCCAGTCACACTGAGTGATATTTTACTGTACCCGAGAAATTAAGGACAGCTGAGAGAGGAGAAAAATAGCAGTCACACTGAGTGCAGTTATACGAAATGGCCTCGGAAATGGGATATCGTTCCAAACATTATAAACTCATAGAAATCAGGAGTGTTATCCTGAAAGGTCCAGTGTAGCAGTGATTGAGTGCTCAGGGCAGTTGTTTTGATGAAACTATTAGCACCTCCAAGGATAATGACAATATTAGGTAGAGAGGTGAAATAACGGTGATTTTAAAGTAACTGTGACTATGTCTAGTGACCATCACTATAGGTTGTAGAGAGGTTGCAGAGTAAAGACATTCATTCAGCAACATTTTGCAATAGGACAGAAAGTTTTCTTTAAACTTGTGCGAGATATAGGGAGATCTTGGTCGGTATCAGGAATTTACGGAACATAATAGGTACATAGTGTGTTCCTGATTCAGGGACAGTAATAGGCCATATTCAGTGGCGGATAACAGTCACCCAGGATATACATATGATTAACTCCAGAAGGTCAACCATCATCCGGAGCAATTCGTCATTCGGTGAGACCTGTTCTGAACTTACTGTGGTGTGATGTGGCATGGCCTAACATGATGAAGAACGATCCTGAGCTCACTAATCTATTCTCGCATACACCATAGAAAATACTACATATGTCCACACGCAAACAGTCCACACACACACACGTGACAATTTCTGTATTAAATGTTTTATTTTATCATTTGTTAAAATACAGTCTTGTGTGGGTATGTTCTGAAACAATATGAAGGGTATTGTTTAGTGGTAAGAAGAAGAAGAGGAAAGAGAGGGATAGGGTACCTAAGATTTACAGGGGGGTATGTAGACAAAGGTCCGGCAGAGGCCCACAATAAGGAAAAGGATTTTAAACAGTGTGCCTGTTGACTCCACTTTCCCCCTAGGGACAACTGGCTACAACAATAAACCTGGGATTGGTGGTCACGTCTTGTAAAGAAAATGCAACAGTTTAAACTCGCGCTGCCGACAATACTGAAACAACTAGAGCTGGAACGAAACTTTGCCAGGGGACATCAACAAGGGGTTGATGGCAACGTCCAGGGAAGGTATGCAACAAAATAGGTCAGCGTGGCCGAGAGGTTCATCGCACCCGCGCCGAGATCTTTTCCCACAAATATTACGAATTATCTTTATCTCGTAAGTAATTAATTCCACACGCATGAAACAGTTCTGCCAAAACACACAAACACACACGCACATACATAAAATACGCGTGCCTGTCAAACTCAGTAAACAAAGAAAGAAAGAACAAAGGATACAATTATGTGGGCTGCACAAAAACAGAATGTCCAGAACGATTAAATCTGCAACCAAATCTGAGCAGTAACGTCAAGTGTGGTTAAAATGTAACTCTAAAAACAGCAACCATGATTGTTTCAGAAACTCAAAACACCGCGGGGATAACAGACGCTCAACATTCCAACAGTATCACTGACTCTGTGTGGTATGTGTTTCAGACAAATATGTGATTCATTTGTTCACTTCATTTGATACATAGCTCTGTGGTGTGTGCCTGGCGAGATGCGGCGAAATATGCCAGGCAATAATTCGTGCAACCTCTTGATTGTGGCTTCTGTTTGTAAAATATGATGGTCAACAAAACATGACATACAAAGTCACTTATTTTGAGCACGTTATGAGCAGAATTAAACTATAAAACTTGGTGATAACTGGCATTATTACGGTGAAAAGAACAACGGGAAGGCAGAGAAGTAAATATCTGGATGGCTTCACCAAATGGCATGGTCGGGACAAGAACACTGAGCTGAACCACGTCTCTGATGGTCGTGTAAGATGGCGAAACATAACCACCAAAGCTTACCGGCATGGCACATGCTGATGATGATGTCAACACAGATCCTTTGTTAGCTTTGAATTCAAGCATAGTTCAAACACGTGATACAACTTCTAGTGGCACTGGAATGATTTTTGAGTGTAGATTATCTTTTCATGTTACCAGTGTCCCAGAGGCAAAAAGAAAATCCTAACCTACACAGTTCGCGGCGACTGCACTAGCCAGGCGGCCTTTATTCCTCAGGCTCAAAGACCCCTCTACCATACACCGCAAGGTACTATACTGACAGTAAATGACAGTTGAGTGTCCCTTGCCATCTGGTGAAACCACTCCTACTTCTGAAGTACTTATAAATTCCTGCTCCGTGGCGAAGGTGAAAGAATGCAATTCGTAATCCCGCAGCTGTGGTGATTTGGAAGCAGATCGCTTTGCGTTGGTTTCCGTACAATGGTATGAATGCCGGTGGTTCAGAAAACAGTGGCAAATTACTGAACTCAAACTTTGTAAAGAAATTACGAACAGCCAAAGAATGCTATATTTTAATGCAACGTCCTGAAAAAGTATATGCAACTAACAAATTCAAGGACCAGAGTCAACATTGTAGTCTAACAGACCAGGTTCAACCTGCTAGGTCGGCATCAGCACACCGGATGTTTCAGAACGAGTTTTCTGATCCATTCGGCCGTGCTGACCTCCAAGCTAATGTTTTCAAACTACACCGAACGGAAAGACACTTGATGAAGCCAATGTTAAAACTACAGTTAATAGAAAGACAACCGATGAAGCCATTGTTACTATTACAGTGAACGAAAAGACACTTAATGAAGCCAATGTTAAAACTACAGTTAATGGAAAGATCAGTTGATGAAGCCAATGTTACAGCTACAGAGAACGGAGAGACACTTGAGGAAGCCAATGTTAAAACTACAGTTAAGAAAAAAGACACATGATGAAGTCAATATTGCAACTACTGTGAACGGAAAGACACTTGATGAAACTAATGTTAACACTACAGTAAAGAGACAGACACTTGATGAAGCCAATGTTAAACCTAAAGTGAATGGAAAGACACGTGATGAAGCCAGTGTTAACACTACCGTTAAAAGAAAGATACTTGATGACGCTAATGTTACAACTATACTGAATAAAAAGACACTTGATGAAGCCAATATTACTACTATACTGAATGGAAAGATACGTGATAAAGCCAATCTTACAACTACAGTGAACGGAAAGATACTTGATGAAGCCAATGTTAAAACTACAGTTAAGAGAAAGACACTTGATGAAGCTAATGTTACAACTACAGTGACCGGAAAGACACTCGATGAAGCCAGTGTTAAAACTACAGCTAATAGAAAGACAGCTGATGAAGCCAAAGTTACTATTACACTGAATGGAACGACACTTAATGAAGTCAATGTTACTACTACACTGAACGGAAAGACACTTGATGTAGCCAGTGATACTACTATACTGAATGGAAAGACACGTGATATAGCCAATCTTACAACTACAGTGAACGGAAAGACACTTGATGAAACCAATGTTAAAGTTAGAATTAAGAGAAAGACACTTGAAGAAGCTAATGTTACAACTATAGTGAACGGAAAGACAATCGATGAAGCCAATGTTAAAAGTATAGTTAATAGAAAGACACCTGATGAAGCCAATGTTACTACTACACTGAATGGAAAGACACTTGATGAAACCACTTTTACTGCTACACTGAATGGAAAGACACTTGTTGAAGCCAATGTTACTACTACACTGAATGGAAAGACACTTAATGACGTCAATATTACTACTACACTAAATGGAAAGACACTTGATGAAGTCAATGTTAGTACTACACTGAATGGAAAGACACTTGATGAAGACAATGTAACTATTACATTGAATGGAAAGACACTTGATGAAGCCAATGTTACTACTAAACTGAATGGAAAGACACTTGATGAAACCAATGTTACTCATTCATTCAATCAGTAGCATGTCCTTTGCATAACTTCCTTCCCATAACAACCTATCGGAAAACTTCTCCATCACAAGCAGGATGTCCCGCGTCCGATACACCCATCTGGAGATCATCCTCCACATCCTGCATCCATCTTCTCTTTTGCCTTCCTCTTCCTCTCTTCCCAAGCATCGTCTGGGTCTTTTCTCCGGGGCATGCTGGTGTGCTGGGAAATAAACAGGTAGACAGATTGGCTGGCTCTGCAAAACTTGGTGGAGTATTGATGCATGATAAGGCAGACGTGGTTGCGGCCTTGTGGGAGCACGTGTACATCTCGGAGGAGCAAATGGATCACCATGGTCTGGCAAGAATGCGACACCGAGGAGTGACGAGGGGATCTGGCCGATGCTCGACGCTTAGAGGAAAGGCGAGACGCACATATAATCAGACTGCTACTGGTACTATTGGGGTTGGAACTCTTCGCTGGCTTCTGAGGATGGGGACAGAGCGCTTATGGGAATGCTCCGAATGCTGTGATGTCGGTTCCCAAATCAATCAATCAATCAATTCCTCTCTTCTCAGGAATTTTCCCCCCATTATTGTTCTTTCCAAACTTTCATGACGTTTCAAGTGACCAATATATATCAATTTTCTTTGTTTTATCGTCTTTAATAGCCAACTCTCTTCAATTTTCAGCTCTTGAAGTACGTATGCATTTGTTCTTTTCTTTACCCAAGATATTCTTAGAACCCGTCTATAACATTTATATTCCAAAGCATTTTTTGCGCTGTTCTGTTTGTTTAGTAAGTGTCCAGGTCTCACAAGCGTATATTGCCATGGGAAAGATGCATGCTCTTAAAAGTCTAATTTTTTTAGTTCTTTCTGTCCCACTCCATAATTTATTCATTTGTTTTAGTCTTTGAATAGCAATTGTTAGTCGTCGTTTAATTTCTTTCATTGTGTCACCATTGTTGGTACTCAATGACCCAAGATATTCGAAATTTTCCACCACCTCCAATCTTTCCTCAATAACATATATTTCTTTCTCCATAGTAGTTTAATCTGTGTGCATTATCTTTGTTTTTGCTATGTTAAGATATAAGTTGTGATTTTCACTATTTCTTTGGGTTGAGGTTATTAAGTTTTCTATACCATTCTGTGATGTGGATAGTAATACTGTATCATCAGCATACCGATTCTCTGGAATTTCATGACCACCGATATTTAGGGCATTATATTACTCCATGATTATATCATCTCTGACAATTCTCGTTATATTTTTGGCGTACAGGTTAACCAAATAGGGTGACAGCACATCCCTGACGGACTCCTTGCTTGATGTCAAACCAATCTGATGTCTCGCCATCTATTCTAACCGCTGCTTGTTGGTATAGATAGCGCATTTTTATGAGTTGTACTATGGGTGATGGAAAGCCCATATTCCTCATGATTTCCCACAGTTTCTAATGTTGTACACAGTCAAATGCCTTTGAATAATCCACAAAACATAACACTATGTTTACATTAAATTTTCTGCACTTCTCTATTATTAAACTCATGTTGAGTTTGTGATCTCTTGTCCCTCTTCTTTGTATAAATCACGCTTGCGCCACGTTAATCTCTTCTTCCATTTTCTTTCGAAGTCTTCCCATTATGATATTTAGTAGAATTTTACTTGCATGACTGATCAGGGCAACAGTTCTATAGTTGGTGCATAATTTCAGGTTGCCCTTTATTTTGGTATTGGAATGAAGACAGTTATCTTCCAATGTTTTGGCAATATACAATATTTCCATATCTTTTTACATAGTGCATGATAGATGTGTATGATTTATTCTCCTCCCGCTTTAATTAGTTCAGCTGGTATCTCATCACATCCTGGTGATTTACCATTCTGCAGGTTCTTTATTGCCCATGCAATATCATTTAATGGGGGTTCAGGCTCTGTCTCTGCTGTCATTGGTTAATGTATCGCATTCATATCCTCACAGTCATTAATATCATACATTCCACTGCAGTATTCCTGCCATCTTTCTAGAATTTGTCTCGATTATGTTAAGGTATTTCAAAACGTGTCAAAGATAACGTTTAATTGAGGTTGAACATTTCTTGTCAATAACTTCATTTCTTTGAACATTTTGTAATCTCTTCCATTCTTATGATATTGCTCTATTTAATACAACAATCTTGTATATTTTGGTTTTTGTCTTTGCTTGTGTTCTTTCTTATTTCTCGTGTTAAAGATTTATACTTCATCCTACTGTTATCGGTTTCTCCTTTCTTTTTCAGTTCCCATCGTTGTTTTATTAATTCTAACGTGTCTGATGTAATCCATGGCTTATGTTGCTTAGTCCTGGTTGGAATTAAATCTGTGGCTGCTGTTATCAAGATGTCGCTAGCTTGCACTGCCAGTTCATCAGGTGTCATTTCCTCATGTACAGACATCGAGACTCCAAAACTATTACTCGCTTCTATGTTGTATGCACTACTATAATGTCACTAATGCACCGAATGGAAAGACGCCAATGTTACTACTACACTGAACGGAAGGCACTTGATGAAGCCAATGTTACTACTACACTGAATGGAAAGGCACTTGATGAAGCAAGTGTTACTACGAGGGTAGTCAATAAATAAGTCACAAATGGCTGTAGAAAAATAACTAAATACGATAATAACTTGAAACCAGTTTATGTTTATACATACAGTGTCCCTTTATTTCTCAACATAATTTCCACCAATATTGATGTACTTATCCCATCGTTTTATCAGTCCTCCCAAACCGTAGCATAGAACTGCGTGCTCTGTTTCTAAACCACAACATTGATTTTTTGGACACAAGGCGAAGAATGATGTTTCAATTGTATTGAAGCAGGCATTGATTCGGGCTGGTAGTCAGCATAAACAGGAAGCATTTCCTTATGAATGTCTTTTACAGGCAATCCTTTTGCCCACAAGAAACGCACAACAGCACGTTGCGCTTTGGTTGTAGACTCCGTAAGTACAGTCGCCATTGTGTTTATGCGCTGCGCATGCATATGGGACACCTAGCGCCACCTGGCGAACTGGAATATAAAGTTATATGTTGCTGTCACCTGATGACACCTGTAGAAAACACCATCTACATTTACCTGCCATCCCACAGAACTGTGTGTCTTACTTATTGACTCGCCCTCGTATTACACTGAACATAAAGCCACTTGATGAAGCCAAAGCTACTACTACACTGAATGGAGAAACACTTGACGAAGCCAATGTTACTTCTACACTGAATATAAAGACATTCGATGAGCCAATGTTACTACTACACTGAATGGAAAGACACTTGATGAAGCCTATGTTACAACTAAACTGGATGAAAATATACACTTGATGAAGCCAGTGTTACTACTACACTGAACGACTAAACGCTTGATGAAGCCAATGTTACAACTACACTGAACGATAAAACACTTGATGAAGCCAATGTTACAACTACAGTGAACGGAACGACACTTAAGGAAGCCAGTCATGTTTTATGTCTAGGACAACTAACAGTGGATGGTGGTGGTTTGTGCTACAGAAACTAACATTGCCGAGACAGTCACAAACAGGAAATAACATAAGTTCGATTGATTGCTACGTCCTGGAAAGAATGTGTACATTACTGTAATCAGCACTCGGTGGTTGCTGCGGTGAACGTGACGATGCTTGCTGCGGTGAACGTGACAATGATTGCTGAGGTGAACGTGGCAATGATTGCTGCGGTGAACGTGACAATGATTGCTGATGTGAACGTGTCAATGATTGCTGAGGTGAACGTGACAATGATTGCTGCGGTGAACGTGACAATGATTGCTGAGGTGAACGTGGCAATGATTGCTGCGGTGAACGTGACAATGATTGCTGCGGTGAACGTGACAATGATTGCTGCGGTGAACGTGACAATGCTTGCTGCGGTGAACGTGACAATGATTGCTGCGGTGAACGTGACAATGATTGCTGAGGTGAACGTGACAATGATTGCTGAGGTGAACGTGGCAATGATTGCTGCGGTGAATGTGACAATGATTGCTGAGGTGAACGTGACAATGCTTGCTGCGGTGAACGTGACAATGATTGCTGAGATGAACGTGGCAATGATTGTTGTGGTGAACGTGACAATGATTGCTGAGATGAACGTGACAATGATTGCTGAGGTGAACGTGACAATGCTTGCTGTGGTGAACGTGACAATAATTGCTGAGGTGAACGTGACAATGATTGCTATGGTAAACGTGACAATAATTGCTGAGATCAACGTGGCAATGATTGCTTCGGTGAACGGGACAGCGGTTGCCGACGCTTCCAAGGATATTTTCTGGTACCCATTTTAGAATGCCCTGGTCTGGGAAATGACGTGAATTTCTTTTTTTCGTTTTTTAAAATGATCATAGATTGGCGATACGAACATGACCACCACGCCCCAGGCGAGTGGAAACACGATCGCTGGGAGTTAATTAAACAGGACCAGAACACAAGGTGGAGAAAACTGAGAGGCGGGGGTTCGGGCAGTTCGCTGTGTATACCACGACAAGGGAGGGTCGTGTATGATAGTCCTGATTGCGTGGTGGTGAAGTTAATTTTGTCACGGGAAACTCATGTAAGAGAAGAGGGAGGAGGAATCTACTGACTGTAGCCATGATTGCAACTGTTGTAGGCAAAGAGGAAGTAGGGCAGGATTGACTGTAGCCATGTTTGAAACTGTTGTAGGCAAAGAGGGAGTAGGGCTCGACTGACTGTAGCCATGATTGCAACTGTTGTAGGCAAAGAGGGAGTAAGACTCGATCGGCTGTAGCCATGTTTGAAACTGTTGTAGGCAAAGAGTGAGTTGGGATCGATCGACTGTAGCCATGTTTGAAACTGTTGTAGGCAAAGACGGAGTTGGGCTCGATCGACTATAGCCTTGATTGAAACAGTCATTTGTGCAGGCTGCTGATTCATGTCAGTTTCTTTCCCATGATCTATATCATTACGAAATGGCAGTACTGCGCATAATTTTGGACCTCGTACATGTAATGTATTAGTTTGTAGCTGCGAGGGAGCATCAAATTTTAAAAAAAATTCAATTTGTTTTTAAAAAAATTAGGGTGAATTTATTCTAAAAAATGTAACGAACAAATGTAAAATTTTTCATGACCACTGCTTTCAATGCAAGTCCTACGGTGTCTGTCTGTCTGTCTGTCTGTCTGTCTGTCTGTCTATCTGTCTGTCTGTCTGTCTGTCTGCCTGCCTGCTTGCCTGCCTGCCTGCCTGCCTGTCTGTCGGTAGCGAGGGAGGGAGGGAGGTAGGAAAGTAGGTAGGTAGGTATGAATGTGTGTGTGTGTGTGTGTGTGTGTGTGTGTGTGTGTGTGTGTGTGTGTGTACATGCATGTATGAGGGCAGTGACGAGATACAAATACATGCTGTTAGAGTTCAACCCGTCTACCATTCGTGTTGGTTAATGTTTATGCCTGTAAATCGAGTGTGGATTCCAAGAGTTGTCAGTGTCTGAGTGACATATTATGTCATGCAAGGAATGTCATTTTTTGTGGCGATTTCAACGCTAAAGGCAAGTCATGGGGTAACATTTCTTCCAACATACAGGGGAAGGAGCTCGAGGTCGCATTTAAAACCAGTGATCTTGTTTGTATCAAGAGTGGCTGTGTCACAAGGACAGCAAGTGGTTCAGGTGATGAGGACAGTGTTATTGACCTGGCGCTGGTTTCTCCTTCACTCACTACAGTATGTAGATGGGATGTCCTAAGGCACCATGGCAGCGACAACCACCTTTGAAGCATATTGGTGGAGAACAGCAGAACCAGGTAGCATAAGTCGACAGACAAGACCTCAAAGTATAACAGTTCAGGGCAAGATGTGGTGAGTAAAATAAGGCGCAACAAGCGCAGGAATCATCATTGCAGGAATAAATGCTGGGAGCAGCCACCTTGATGGAATTGTGAGGTGGAAAAGACCTGGATCGATAAGCATGGTGCTGTAAGGAAATGGCAAAACGCCGAGAAAACCAGAGTTCACCATCCTAGTCTTATAGTGCAGTTGGAAAGAGAGATGGACACAAACGTTAGCTATTTAATAAACATGGTTAAAGTCGTTAAAAATTAAAAGTGGGCAGAGTTGTGTCAAAGAATAAGCACAGACAAGACACTGAAATTGTTCTGGGGACTACATAAAGGCATGAATGGGGTAGTCAAAAATAAGATTGTTCCTGACTTCCAAAGTGCTGACCTTATCTGGCAGAGGTCTGACGAGAATAAGGGCAAAGCCCTTTTTGAACGCTATCTAGAGCAGAGCAACCAGACAAACATGAGAGGTCGAATTTTTGCAAAGGCGGTTAACTCAGATAGGTGTATGACCCAGAACATTGCAGTTGAAGACACAGTGACAACGAAAGAGATCAGGTATGTGCTTCGACGAACAAAAAAAACATCGCACCAGGGAAAGATGATATAAGGTATGACAACATCAATATGTGTACCGACAACGAGCTAGAGGAACTAGTCAATATGTACAACAACAGCATAGGGATTGCTAGCATCAAGGAAGAGTGGTTACACAGCTATCTGATTCCCTTGCCGATGCCTGGCAAAGACCACACAAAAATTAAGGGGTGTACTATTAATGCGGGTGTACGAGGCAATGTGTGGGCTGACAAGCTAGCAGGTAAGGCTACTCTGGAAGGCGGACGAGCCATGGATCAGGCTGACATTCTGAACGCTCTAAGAGAGTAAGACTTTTGCGAGAACCAAGTGATTACTAAATCCACAACCATAGTCAGACTGCGTGAACAGCTAAATTAAAAGAGGTGTGGCCAAACAAGAACACTACGCGGGAAGCCAAAGAAGATTAATAAACCAACACATAACTGCTGTCGTCAGTTGCTACACGCTGCGGAATTTACAGAAGAAGGGATCTGAGCACTTATGGACTGAATGGTTTGATGTGCAATGAGGATAATCTGTCGACTAACTAACTAACTAACTAACTAACTAACTAACTAACTAACTAACTAACTAACTAACTATCTAACTAACTAACTAACTAACTAACTAACTAACTAACTAACTAACTATCTAACTAACTAACTAACTAACTAACTAACTAACTAACTAACTAACTATCTAACTAACTATCTAACTAACTAACTAACTAACTAACTAACTAACTAACTAACTAACTAACTAACTAACTAACTAACTAACTAACTAACTAACTAACTAACTAACTAACTATCTAACTAACTAACTAACTAACTAACTAACTAACTAACTAACTAACTAACTAACTAACTAACTAACTAACTAACTAACTAACTAACTAACTAACTAACTATCTAACTAACTAACTAACTAACTAACTAACTAACTAACTAACTAACTAACTATCTAACTAACTAACTAACTAACTAACTAACTAACTAACTAACTAACTAACTAACTAACTAACAAAAGTGGGTTGTGCTCAATCTTCAAACCTCAAATCCCGAAACATTAACAAATAGATCAATTTAAATATTCAGTTATAAATTTACCAATTCTATATATTTGTGTCTAGCAGCGGGCCCGGTGGACAGGTGGAGTGTGGTTGGCCTGTAGTGGCCTGTAGCTCAGATGTGTGTAGGCCCACTGCTAGCACCAGGCTGGCAAGACTTGTCCAGAATGATTGGTTTCTGGTGGCGTCAAACCTCAGACCTCTGGCTAAAGTACAGCTGTTTACAGGCCAGGCGATCGACTTAATTGCATCGGGTTCTACCTTTTATGGCTAGGTCTCTCCCCACAGCGCGGCCCTCCCAAAGTGTCGCACGAAACACCAACTCCGTATCTCTAGGGACGACCAGAAGGCGTCTACAAAACACATCCCGCGTGAAGAGAATGACGGAATCGAACCCTGATAGCTGCTCTCTGTTAGCGCCGAATGTAGGGCGATGCTTACCAAACGCGACACCCCACATTGTGCCAACGGCTTCGGGCGGAAGAGCGCAATTGGGAGGATACAAGCCATATCCTGGTGCAAGGAAATGCAACCTAAAGACAAAATGTCATGGCAGGGCAGACCAAGCTCTAAGCCTTGGTTGGCAGCTGGTCTATGATCGAAGCTCCGACACGCAGACAATTAGAGCATTGCTTTGCTGATCCGGCAGCTTCTGCAGCTTGTCTTGTTCCAGATTTATAGTTGTTCCCTTTCTTCTGGAGTGAACTAGGCAGGACGAGAGAGGTACCATGCTGCATGGGCAACATATGGTCTCTATATTTTAGCCCAGGCTTTGTGCTATGGAGAGGCAATAACTCCATCCCTGGTCTTAACCGGTCTCGGAATCAAAGCGAGAGGTAACATTTACGGGTTATAAGTCCTTGACAACTGGCGTAGACATGGGGTGCCACGGGTTGCCTCTGACGGTGGGAGATACCTACAGGTGTCACTGATCAGCTACCGCCCGCCTCAAGCTTGGCAGCCCTCGGCTAATTGAGTACTGATCCACCACAGCCTGCCTGCATCAATGGGTGCTTGGGGCTAGGACTAAATCTGAATCGCAGGCTGTAAAACCAATTCACAAGGTACTAATAAAAAGAAAAATAGAAACCTCAAGCTACGGCTTGCAACCTGGAACGTAAGAACCATGTGTCCAGGATTTTCCACTGACTTGACGGATATTGACGATGTGAGACAAATGGCTGTGATTGATGCCGAACTCAATGGTCTTAACATTGATATTGCTGGCCTGCAGGAGACTCGCCTCGCTGAGTAAGAGTCACTCAGGGAAAATAATTACACCCTTTTTTGGAAGGGTAAAGGGTGTCACGGGACCACTGGAGATAACGATCAGATGATAAGATTTACAGAGACAGCTGCAACTTTTTGTTGATTTGTGATTTAAGGGGGGGGGAGGGGGCACTTCCATCGGATCAAACGAAACCAAAAGTCCTTGAGATTTCCCCAGGACACAGGAAAATTGTCGGCATGTTATTTTGCCCGAATCGCAAGATGAAAGGAAAAGCGCCGTCTTGATTTCGTTGCCGCCAAGACCACCTGTTGTTGACAGCGAATGACGTCACTCGGACAATCTCCGACTGGAGGAAACATAACTTATTTGCCGCCAGTGTGAAAAATGGAATTAAACTAGACTGAAGTGTTTGGCTAGCTCTGTTCTAATTTGTAAAGAATCTATTGTGTTCTGTGTCAATTAACGTTGATGAACATGTGTCTTTCATGGCAATGTGTAGATTCAATTCAGGATAGAGCTGGTGTACATAAGGTATTCACTAGATAGCGTTTAGGTATAAGTAATGTAGGATAGTCTAGTGATAGATAGAGTGTAGGACTTGAGCATAGTGTTGTTGCTTTGTGGTTAGGTATTCTAGGAGTGTCGGCGACAGTAGGCAATCGCGTTGTTAAACAAACTAGTGTGAGATGTCAATTAGCTCAGCTGGTTGAGAATAGTGTAGTGGGATGATATTTAGAGAGATTGCGGATGGTTGGGGGGGGGGGGGAATGGGGGAAATGTCCAATGGTGGGATCTTACAGTGGGGTGTCTACTGGGGTTCTGCACTTCTCCTTTGGTCTTTCCTTGTCTTACCCTAACTCAGACCGATGTGATGAGCTCCTCTTCCTCATGACAGAGTTTAGTTCACTGTTATGTATCTGAGTGCGGCCGTCGGCCTGCACTCATCTATTAGGGGTCAGTATCGAGTTGCTCTCACCAGGTGTGTTCTCTCTTTCACAGGTTCCACTCCGGTTATGAAGAAAACAAGCTAAACATTCACTGTTTAAGATTCTGGATGATTCAGTAAAGGAAGTTTTATTCAGCGGCTTTTGCACTGGGCCCATAATCAAGAGGGTCTGAAGGAACATGGCTCTGTTGAGCAGAAACAGATAACTATCTGGAAATGACTCCTTAGTGATAGGAGTTCACGGAAGTTGAGTGAAATTATTTTCCATACCACATGTAAAAAGAACAATATGGGTTATAAGGGGAACAGGAACAACGAACATAGCGTTCTTCTCAGTTATTAGATTCCTGTGGAACTGTAATCATTAACTGTGTAATCGTGAAACTCTAGAACATTTAGGAATGAATCATTTTGTTTCAAGTGACAGTGATCCGTGTTTTCACGATACAGGGATTGTTAAATCTCAGAACGGTAGGGACATTTTAGTAACATTGTGTGTGATCGATTCGGGATCAGTAGTGGACTATATCCGTGATTGGTGACCAGGTATTTGGGTTATCAAAGAGCTACTGGAGGAAGTCAACATCTGGCAGGAGGGACATATCGTTTGGTGAGGTCATTGTGTGCTGAGCTATGATGATGTTGTGTGGCCATTACCGGGATGATCAGACTTTGCTCCTGAGCTGTCCGGTCTGATTCTGCAGACACACTAGAGTATACGACATACATTCTACACATACACTTCGCACATACATACACTTTTCTTCATTAAATTAAATTGTTATTAATTTTTAGGATGCTAGAGTTGTGTAGTATGTTGTTTTGGGGAAGAATGAGAGGGGGCAGATCCAGTGGTGAGTGGTGAGAGAGAAAGAGGTATCCAGGGTTTGATGGGGTGTTGTGGACGGAATCTAGTGGATTCTCCAGAATAATGATATGGGGTTAAAAAGAATGTGGGTGTTGATTCCCCTCACCCCAAGGACGACACTATAAATAAATCCATGACAGAGGGCTCATTTAACGGCCAAGTGAACATCCAAGATCTACAACAGGTAGCAGCGAACCGCCAGACATGGAGAGCCATGACGTCTGCCCTATGCGCCGACTTGGGCTCAAGAGGAAAGACCAACTAACTAACTAAGAGGGCAGGCAGAAAAAAGACAACATGGTGTGGTCTTTGCAGTGAAGAATCCGCTACTGGGAATGATTGAAATTTTAGCTGGATGTAATGAAATATTATTATCCCTGCACTTGAAAGCCTCTTGTGGTTTTGCCACCATTATTACTGCATATGCACCGACACTCGCTTCCTCTGATGATGTGAAGTATACGTTCTACGAGGAGTTCGACTCTGTGATCAAGGGAGTTGCAAAATCTGACTACATTTATATGCTCGGCGATTTCAATGCTCGTGTGGGCAGGGACTCGAGTTCATAGCCAGTGTGCCTTGGAGAATACAACATGGGTCGCATGAATGAAAATGGGCAAAGGCTGCTGGAGCATTGCACCAGAAATGACCTATGTATTACAAACTCCTTTTTTTTTAAACAAAAGAGCTGCACAACGTCACATGGAAACATCAAATATGCGGTTATTGGCATCAGCTGGACTTCATCATCACACGGAGACAACATCTGAACCATACATCGTTAACTCGAAGTAACCACAGTGCTGACTGTGATAGGGTCATTCTTTGGTTGTTGCAAGAGCTAGACTGAGACCTAAGATAATCTACACAGCTAAACATAAATCTAACCCCAGGATTAATATTATTAACAGTCACGATCCTGAAACGTGCTTTTGGTTTCAACGGCAACTTGAAGACGTGTTCACTGATACTTATACATCAGAAAATTGTACAGTAAGTGAAAAGTGGGGTAAACTTAAGGAAACTCTTTATAAAACTGCGGTAGGGGTTTACGGCACTGTGGATCACAAGAAGCAGGACTGGTTTGCGGCAAACAGCCAGACACTGCTGCGCTTGATTGATAAAAAGAAGATAGCTCTCTTAAGAAACAAGGAAAGAACAACGCGTAACACTCTCAGTGAGCTGGAGCAAGTTAGGCAGGATGTGCAAAAGGCTGCCAGGCAATGTGCAAATGACTATTGGACCAAGTTATGTGAGTCCATTCAAATCGCAAGTGATAAGGGAAACATCAATAGCACATATGAAGAGATAAAGAAAGCCGTTGGTCCAATGATCAAAAGAAGTGCACTACTGAAGACCTTTACCGGAGAAATCAGCACTAATAAGAAACAGCAGATGGATAGATGGGTAGAGCACTATTTAGAGCTTTACTCAAGTGAGACCAAACTAGCTGATGATGCCCTCAACAGCCATAGAGGCCCGGCCAACGCTTGACCACCTGGACACACTTCCTTCCATAACAGAAGTTAAGTGTGCTACCAGGTAAGGATGGGATTCCAGTAGAGGTTATCAGGCATGGGCAAGACACACCATGCTGTCGAGAAGGACAAGTCTCACAGGACTTCAAAGATTCAGGCATCATAACGCAGTACAAGAACGAGGGCTATCGACGCGACTGTAACAACAAAAGGGGTATTTCACTTATGTGTACTGTTGGCTCCGTGGCTAAAGGCTTGCGAACGAGGTTCGTGAGCCGGGTACCAGTCGTTCGAAGCTCAGCTGCGTCCGATTTGTGCTGCAGACCGTGTCGCGTTATGTTATAACGTGCGGGTATGGGAGCCGGTCGTTCAGAAAGCAATGGTAAACTACTGATCGTAACACTTGCCTAGTACATCGACAGCAGCTGAAAAATGCTGGTGTTGACTGCAACGTCCCATAAGGGATACGCAACATTTTGTTGTTGCTGTGTACTGTTAAGAAAGTATTTGCCAGAATTGTTCTGCGCAGACTTTAAGTCCTAGGAGATCAAGTCTACCCCGAATCACAGTGCGGCTTCGGACGGAACCGGTCTACCATTGACATGATATTCTCATTGCGATAAATGCAAGAAAAATGCCGGGAGCAAAATCAACCACTGTTTATTGCCTTCATCGACCTCACAAACGCATTTGATTTGGTCAGTCGTGAGGGTCTGTTCAAGGCACTACAGAAGATTGGCTGCCCACCAACTCTTCTGTTCATTGTGGAATCGTTCCATTCAGGCATGAAGGGTATAATCAAGTTTGATGGTACAACTTCAGAAGAGTTTTAAATCAAGAGTGGAGTTAAGCAAGGTTGTGTACTACCCCCCACCCTTTTTGTAATATACTTTTTACTTCTACTGAAATATGCCTTTCGTGATCAGGATGCCGGTATATATATTCACTCACGCTCAGGTGGCGACCTCTATAATGCTCAGAGATTGAAGGCCAAGACCACAATTAGGAGGGTACTAAACAGAGAGTTGCTTTTCGCGGATGATGCTGCAATTACGACCCACTCTGAGGAAACACTTACAACATCTACTATCTGCATTCTCCATTGCTTGTTCTGAATGTGGTTTAACAATTAACAAAAATAAGACACAGATTATGTCACAAGGTGCACACGAGGTACCATCAATCTTTATTGACGACGCCGAACTGGAGATAGTAGACCATTTTACATATCTAGGATCAGAGGTAAATAGCAAATTATCCCTAGATCAGACAATCATCATCAGGATTAGTAAGGCAGCAACAACAATGAACTTGTTAAGAAAACGAGTCTGGGAGAACAGGAAGCTTACTGCTAAAAGAAAAGTCCTCGTCTACCACACCTATGTCCTTAGTACTCTTCTTTATGGCAGTGAAACCTGGCCAACATACTCACACCAAGAGAAACGTTTAAACGTAGACTTAGATGGATAGGACACGTTAGGAGGATGAATGATGGTAGAATACCAAAGGACATATTTTTTGGTGAATTATAGATGGGTAGGAGATCTCAGTTCCGGCCTCTAATACGATACAAATATGTGTGTAAGCGGGACGTGATTGATGCAAACATTGATAATGCACATTGGGAGCAAGTAGCCGCTGAACGTGTTGCATGGAAGGCAACTATCAGAAATGGAATAAAGAAAAAGGAGAAAATGATTGCAGATAAAGCACACACAGAGCGTGAGAGACGTAAGATGATGCATGATGGTGGAAATGACCATGCTTTCACATGCATCCACTGTGGACGAACATTTACAGCACGAAATAACCTTACCAGCCACACTCGCCACCGCCATGGGTTGTGGTTATTAAGCATTTTTGAATCACAATGTACCAAACTGTCGTCTGCCAAGAAGGAAAGGTGCCAATGAGTCTCTGGCTTACACCATGGATGGAGCGATATCTTACACTTGTGTCTAGTCTCTGGTCTTACACCATGGATGGAGAGATATCTTACACTTGTGTCTAGTCTCTGGTCTTACACCATGGATGGAGCGATTTCTTACACTTGTGTCTAGTCTCTGGTCTTACACCATGGATGGAGAGCTAGCTTACACTCGTGACTAGTCTCTGGTCTTACACCATGGATGGAGAGATAACTTACACTCGTGACTAGTCTCTGGTCTTACACCATGGATGGAGAGATATCTTACACCCGTCTGTACTCTCTGGTCTTACACCATAAATGGAGAGATAGCTTACACTTGTGTCTAGTCTCTGGTCTTACACCATAAATGGAGAGATAGCTTACACTTGTGTCTAGTCTCTGGTCTTACACCATGGATGGAGAGATATCTTACACTTGTGTCTAGTCTCTGGTCTTACACCATGGATGGAGCGATTTCTTACACTTGTGTCTAGTCTCTGGTCTTACACCATGGATGGAGCCATTTCTTACACTTGTGTCTAGTCTCTGGTCTTACACCATGGATGGAGAAATAGCTTACACTCGTGTGTAGTGTCAAGTCTTACACCATGATTGGAGACATAGCTTACACCCGTGTCTAATCTCTGGTCTTACACCATGGATGGAGAGATAACTTACACTCGTGACTAGTCTCTGGTCTTACACCATAGATGCAGAGATACCTTACATACGTGTCTAGTCTTTGGTCTTACACCATTGTTGGAGAGATACCTTACATTCGTGTCTTGTCTCTGGTTCCAGTTTTTGAGAAAGAATATTCTCTCCTGTTCTCTGTCTAGGCATTCTACGTTCGCCATTATATCACGCATTGCTATGTAATCATCATCTACCAGGTTATCTCCAGGACGTCGCTCTCGGCCCCCCCCCCCCCCCCCGAGTTGTCTCTCAGAGCACCATTCACCCGCATGCACAGTGACTGCAATGTCATGTGCCAACCTCCGTGAAGGTCGACCCGTGCTCCTTCCCCCAGGAACCACGCCTTCCACCACTGTATGTTTTTAAAGCCACTCTGACGTTTGTTGTGGCCAAAGTATATCAGTGTCTGACGTATGATGCTGTGTAGAAGCCACTTTTCTTTCGATGTTCACTTGGCGTAGAGCTTCACCGACGTTACTGTTTGTCCTTGTCTTTGTCTCCTAAGAACTGTAGTGTAGCATGCACTTTCTAAATAGCCGATTGTCTTCTTCAGTGATCACGAAATAAATCATGAATCACAGCAGTGTTTGTAGCGTCTGTTTGTCTGACCCCGATGTACCTGCAATTCTCTTCAATAGATGTGAAGTGAGAAGTACTTTTAACTGTGTCAGCGTGTTTCTTCAAGGTAACTTGCCAGTCAAGCGCTGCTCGAAGACAAGTATGTGTTTCTCTCTGTACATGTTGGCATTTGTCCAATGTGATATTTGTATTGTGATTATCTCATTTGCAGCTCTTTTTGAATAAATGTGTAGTTAGTCTTTGCGGTGTTTATTGTTTAGTTCGCAAGCTGGCCATCGATTCTGCCGTGTGTTTACAACTTCATTTAACTTGATAATTACTAAGTTATACTGAGACGTTAGCATTTAGGAGGTTTCAGCCGGTTTTGTGCAAACAGAAAGGTGACAGTATTTTAATTGTTTCAGCTTGAATTATAATTAATTTATTCACTTCATGTGTTATATAACTCTGCAGAAAGTACCTGAGGAGATGCAGCCAAATCAATCGATCAATCAGGTACAGTCTCCACAATATAGGTTGGGTACAATGGATCTCCAACACTATCTGTCTCTCGCCTTGACTGTACATCCTGTCAGACTGCTGCTGTTTGTCTATCTCGTGATTTCATCTTCCCCCGTGTCTACCTTTTGCTCGCTTGCCTTCATCCTTACTCTCCAGTATGGTTGTTAAAAGCGTGTTATGTCTTATAACGTGGCCAAAATGTTTCATGTCACTCTTTTTTATTTTATTCATCAACGCTCTTTTCATTCCCAGTGTTTCTTTTTCAGAACCCCTGTATTTGATTGCCCGCCCCCCCCCCACCCCCCCCCCCCCCCACCCCCCCCCCCCCCCCCCCAAAGAGAAAACAAACAAAAAAATACAGATTTTGATCCAGTCTCTTTGCTGTCTTTGTGATTCTTCGTGGTGAGTGAAATATACCAGGCAATAAATCGGGCAACTTATTGTATGTGGAAGTGTGTTTAAATTCATTCAAGGAATATATGGTTTTTAGTTTGAAGGTATTTATGTTAACAAAAATGTTGTGGCAGCTTTTGATGAGTTTAAGGTCAGCCAATTTTTAGAACATTCTTGCGAGAAAAAGCATTATTATATTTTGTCTTTTTTGCCTCGTTGTTTTTAGTTTCGTTTTGTTTTCTCTCTTTATTTCTGGTTCGTTGTTCTTTGTAGCGGTTTTTATTTATTTATTTTTTTTGTTCTTGTTATTTGTCTCTTTGTTTGTATCGTTGTATTTGTTTGTTTCGTTCTTCTGTCTTTTTTGTTCTCGTTGTTAGTCTCGTTGTTATTTGTCTTTTTGTTTGTCTCGTTGTTGTTGTTGTTTTGTTTTTTCTCGTTTTTTTTATTTTGTCTCGTTGATTTTGTGTGTGTTTTTTTAATCGTTGTGTGTGTGTGTGTGTGTGTGTGTGTGTGTGTGTGTGTGTGTTTTGATCTCGTTGATTTGTTTGTCTCGTTGTTTGTGTGTGTGTGTGTCTCGATGATGTTTTTATTTTTGTCTCGTTGTTTTATCTTTGGTCTTTTTTGTCTCGTTTGTTTGTCTCGTTTGTTTGTCTCGTAGTTTGTCTCGTTGTTTGTTTGTCTCGTATTTTGTCTCGTTGATTTTCTCAAACGAGAATTATTTTCCCAGTTGAACTAGGTGTCATGTTTCAAAGTGTCCACGATTGTCTTCAAGAGACAGGGCTGCCTTAAGTCAAACACTGGATAGCAACTGTTTGTTTCATGGATCCTTTGAGTTAACCGAAAGCTTTGCTCTTCTGTGCAGGGAAAAGTTAATTGTATATCGCTTACAGGATGTTGCAGACAACTGCAGCAGTTTTGGATGATTGTGATTTGTTGTCATGATTACATACAGTACTTTGCCATTGCTTTATGAACGACCGGCACACATATTATTGTATAAAAACCAACGCACGACGGTGTACTTCCAAATCGCCCGCATCTGTGTTTCGAAATCGGTATACCTGATTACGAACTGAGTTCGTAAACCCGTCGCCACAGAGACGGCTCAGGGCAGTACAAGTATCTAACATATGCCTGTCCATGGCACAGTGCAGTACACAGCTCTAACACATGTCTGCCCGCGACACAGTACACAGCTCTAACACGTGCCTGCCCGTTACACTGTACTCAGCTCTAACACATGCCTGTCCGTGCCACAGTACAGTACACAGCTCTAACACATGCCTGTCTGTGCCACAGTACAGTACACAGCCCTAACACATGCCTGTCCGTGCCACAATACAGTACACAGCCCTAACACATGCCTGTCTGTGCCACAGTACAGTACACAGCCCTAACACATGCCTGTCCGTGCCACAATACAGTACACAGCCCTAACACATGCCTGTCTGTGCCACAGTACAGTACACAGCCCTAACACATGCCTGTCCGTGCCACAGGAGTGATTGTCTCCAGCCGCCAGTCGACACATATTCCTATATGTTATATGTCTTGTACAGAACGTTGCAATTAACTCCAGCATTTTTGACTGCAGTTTACTAGGCAATCTTGTTCAATAGTTTACAATGCTTTTCGAACTTCCGACGTCTCACAGCTAGGATGACTCACGTCTCACACTATGGACGTCCGACGTCTCACACGATGGATGTCCCACGTCTCACACAAAGAATGTACGGCGTCTCACACTATGTATGTCATATGTCTCACAGCATTGACGTCACCATGAACGTCCGACGTCTCACATCATGGACGTCCACAATCTCACAATATGAACGTCCGATGTTTTACAGCATGGCCGTCCCACGTCTCACACCATGAACAGCAATGGTCCGTTTTCAAATCGCCCGCGGCTGACCTCGTAAACCTCGACTTCCTGTACCAGGGAATGATGCAACTGCGAGTACCACTATCCCCCCAGGGGCAGACGCTGCAAACACCTGTATTTGTCACTATTTCACAATCCTCCTCCCTCCTCTCCCAGGGACAGACGCTGTAAACACATGTATTCGTCGCTATTTCAGCTAGCTTGCGCCATCATGTCACTGTTATGTATGACAAAGGACTTATTACCTTTAATAAACCGATAACACATGCATTTATCAGTATTTCACCTGGTTTTCTCAACATAATGGTAGTGCTATGGAATAATATCTTCTAAACTAAACCCACTCATTTCCATATTTTAATTTAATACTGGAACATTGTTTGACATTTCCCTTTTACATTTCTCCACGCCTTATTTATCAGGTCATGGGATCAGCATGGCCGAATGGATAAGAACACGTGTTCTTAAACATCAGGTGTGCTAATGCCGACGTAAGTGTTTCAACCCCTACACGGGACCGTTGGACTAAAATGTTGAACTATCGTCCTTGACTTGGGGACGTTAATTACAAGTACCCCTGAAGTCGGAGTGGGTTCGCCTGATGGCGAGGGACACTGATAATAGGGAAAACTAATCCACACACAAAATTCAGTCCATTGTTACTAGAAGTAGTGTGTGTGGACTAAACTTGAGTTCAAAGTGAGCGAGCGCAAAAAAAAAAAAATATCATCAGAACTTGAATTATTAACTTTTCAACAACAGCGACATCAAACACAGCAACAACACCGCTCCCGCGCAGAGGTTAGCATACTTACATTGTTTGACGTCATGGCGTAGAGAAGCATGATATCAGAAATGAATGTCAGTACACGAGACAAGAGGCATGTGCACAAACATGATCATCAATGCTACATGTCATAGAGGAATATCATATCAGACATGGCAGCCAGTACACGGAACAGAAGGCTGTGGACAGACATGATCACCAACGCCAACATAGATTGGACTACACGAAACTGTATAGCTATGATCCCTGACAATATTTAGCTATTGACAATGTGTTTTTTTTAATTGGTGCATAAAGTATCCCTTGTGTGATTACTATGCTGTTGAATTTCTACTTGAATTTACGGAAGATAGTTACTGTTGAAATATTCAGCATTTTTCTGATCTTCTATAAACGTCTGTATTGCATCTAGACCTGGTTGTCGACTGGTTAACTATATTTTTATGGGCAAATTGGTGCCTTCCTTAGCATGTGCAATCTTTGCTTCAGTGGACTGTCAGGTCTGTCTGGTGTTGTCTCTGTGGACTGTCTAGTCTGTATCGTGCTGCTTGTGTGCACAGTCTCATCTTTCTCGTGTTGATTCTGTGCACAGTCTAACCTGCCTCATGCTGATTATGTGGACTGTCTCCTTATTCTCTTGTTAATTTTGTGGACTGTCTCGTCTGTTTCATGTTGCTTCTGTGGACTGTCTCCTCTTTCTCATATTGCTTCTGTGGACAGTATCGTCTGTCTAATGTTGCTTCTGTGCACTGTTTCCACTTTATTGTGTTAATTCTGTGGACTGTCTCGTCTGTCTCATGTTGCTTCTATGGACTGTCTCGTCTGTTTCATGTTGCTTCTGTGGACTGTCTCCTCTTTCTCATATTGCTTCTGTGGACAATATCGTCTGTCTAATGTTGCTTCTGGGCACTGTTTCCACTTTATTGTGTTAATTCTGTGGACTGTCTCGTCTGTCTCATGTTGCTTCTGGGCACGGTCTCCTCTGTCTCGTGCTGCTTCTGTGCACTGTTTCCTCTTTATCTTGTTAATTATGTGCACTGTCTCGTCTGTCTCTTGCTGCTTCTGTGGACAGTCACGTCTGTCTCATGTTGCTTCTGTGCACTGTTTCCACTTTATCTTGTTAATTATGTGCACTGTCTCGTCTGTCTCTTGCTGCTTCTGTGGACAGTCACGTCTGTCTCATGTTGCTTCTGTGCACTGTTTCCACTTTATCGTGTTAATTCTGTGGACTGTCTCGTCTGTCTCATGCTGCTTCTGTGCACTGTTTCCACTTTATCGTGTTAATTCTGTGGACTGTCTCGTCTGTCTCATGTTGCTTCTTTGCACTGTCTCGTGCGTCTCATGTTGCTTCTATGCAATGTCAAGTCTCTCTCGTGTTAATTCTGTGGGCTGTCTCGTGTGTCTCATATTGCTTCTATGGACTGTCTTGTCTGTCTCTTGTTGCTTCGATGGACTGTCTCGTCCTTCTAGTATTGCTTCCGTGGAATGTCTGGTCTTTCTCGTGTTGCTGTCGCTTTATTTCTCTGTGTTTTTATTTTATTTTCCTTCGCTAACTGTAAACTCATGCATAGTGCACATTGCACTCATTTTTACGTATGGATTAGCTTTCCCCATTACAAGTGTCCCCCGCCATCAGGTGAACCCATTCCAACGTCAGAGGTACTTGTAATTTACGTCCCCAAGTAAAGATATGTCAATGACTGCATCCTAGAGTTTGTTATTTCACCATGTTGAACTTCACCTCCGCCTGGCACTGAGAAAACGCCGAGAAGCTGCCGGTGGGAGTGACAGTGTCACCTCTACATTCAATGCTTCCAAGCTAAGTTTATGACATAAGCAGATCTCGAATATTCTAATGGTTGTGGACAAGTGATTTCTGATGAAAGCGCAAAGAATACCATGGACAGACAGAAACACCAATGACTAACTCCTACAAGAAATAAATGAAAATCGTAACCTGATTAGAGAAATTAGACGCAGACAGTAACAGTTTTCTGGACACGTTATGAGAAGAAATACATTAGAGAACTTGGTGACAACGCTCACGATTAAGGGAAAAATAACAAGGGGCAGGCAGATAAGTAAATACCTGGATGGCTTGGCCACGTGGTATGGTTGAGACAAGAACACAGAGCTGATCCAAGACTCCGGTGACGCGTGAGATGGCAAAACAAGATCGCCCATGCTTATAGGCACGGCACTTGATGATAGTGATAAGCAGATCCTCAAACGAGACTTAAATCTTCCAGTTAATTTGTTACAACTGCTGACGTGGTTCCCCCATGAAGCCAGCTTTATTTGAATTGTTTCAAATATAATAGGTTTGGCTATCAAGTTTCAGGTGAAAAAACAAGCAGGTCAGATGACAGAATTAAAGTCGATTACGTGATAAATAAAAACAGCCAGGAAACTGATAAACAGATGGGAACTTCCAAACAATAACAAACAAACATATTAGAGGACGACGATACTTGTAAGTTCATGATGTCAGCAGATCGTGCTGCAGCAAGCTAGCGTTTATTTTATGAAAAATGCAAATCTGTTGCCGGTCTTGGCCAATCCATTTTCTCCCGTCAGATGTAGCTTCACTGATTTCCAGACAGTTGCCGAATATTCGAGAATTTAAGATCGATAATTGATGAGAGTCAAAGAAAAGTTTTCCAATCCTGACATTGCAGATTGCGGATTCAATTATGGGGATAAGCAATTGACGCCCTCAGAAAAACCGAGGAAAAACAATCTGCAATTGTTAGAAGAGTGTTTAGTTGCGAGGGCGAGGCACCAACCTGAGCATGTTTAAATGCCGGTTATATGATGGTGAAACATCTCGTTACAATTCCGCTTCTTTTGTCTGGAATATGTCATGTGTTGTATATGACAACATGGTGTTAAACAGACTGTGTGCTGTTGTGTTTTTGTTGTCAGCTTGTTATACACATATGTGCTGTGGTATGTTTGCACTAAACATGTTTATATATATATGTGTGCTGTTGTGTGTTTGTACTAAACATTTTTATACAAATTAATGCTGTGGTGTGTTTTTACTCAATATATTTATATACATATGAGCCGTGGTGTGTTTGTACTCAACATGCTTGTATACATATGTGATGTTGTGTGTTTGTATTCAGTATTTGTTTTTTTAAAATTTGAATGTGTGCTATTGTGTGAGTGTACTCAACATTTTTGTATACATGTCTGCTGTCTATGATAATGTGGATGTGATGTTCCTCCAGCACTGTGGTAAATGGTGTGTATTATATTATATATGTGTACTGTATTCTATATGCGTGGCATGTATTATATTCTAATTGTGTGGTGTGTACTATATTCTATATGTCTACTGTTCTCTATATGTGTACTGTATTATATATATGATGTGTGATATAAATTATATTCTAATTGTGTGGTGTGTACTATAATATATATGTGTACTGTATTCTATATGTGTGGCATGTATTATATCCTAATTGTGTGGGTGTGTACTATATTCTATATGTGTACTGTTTTCTATATGTGTGCTGTATTATATATGTGTGATGTGCACTATATTCTATAAGTGTGATGTGTACTATATTATGTATGTGTACTTTATTTCTATAGGTGTACTGTATTCTATATGCGTACTGTATTATATATATATATATATATATATATATATATATATATATATATATATATATATATATATATATATATATATATATACTGTTTTCTATACATGTGGTATGTACTATATTCTAAATGTGTGGCATGTATTATTTGCTAATTGTGTGGTATGTACTATATTTTATATATGTGGTGTGCACTATATTCTATATGTGTGGTGTGTACTGTATTCTATATGTGTGGTGTGTACTATATTCTATATGTGTGGTGTGCACTGTATTATGTATGTGTGGCGTGCACAGCCTTCTATGTGTGTGTGTGTGTACTATATTCTAAATATGTGGTGTGCACAGCCTTCTACTTGTGTGTGTGTGTGTGTGTGAGTGTGTGTGTGTATGTGCGTGTGTACCACTTTATAGTTGTGTGGTGTATACAACCTTATTTGTATGCATGGCTGTACCATTTGACGGTTGAGAAAGGCACAAGCGATGAAGGCGTGGAGGAGATGGCAACTTGCTCTAACCTGAACATCCAAACAGCATCAGTGCCCCAAGAGTGGGTGCACAACTATCTAATCTCACTAACCCAAGCCAGTCAAGAACTGAATGACTGCAGGATTATCACCTTGCAGAATACCTTTGGCAAGATGTTGGTCAAGATTGTCGCTGCTGAGCTGCAAAAATTCTTGGAAAGGCAAAGTTAATCCCAAAAGGGCTGGGGAGTTACCGGCCAAATAAAGAACCATTGTCAAATACAGCAATATATGTGTGCGATGTTCATGGGGGTTTCCCATATTAAGCAGGAAACAATGGCAGTGGCATTGGATCTTGAGCATGCATTTAACAGTCAGATATGATTTCGTAATGCACATTCTTATAGAGACGAGTGTTGATCCCTGGGTGGTGAATTGGGTAGCATCTACACCACACTCTCTTAGGGTTGCTCTTCGCCTTCGTTCATGGAAGTCGGAGGTGTGTAATATTATCCCCGGATTACCTCCATATACAACCATTCGTATATCTTAGTGTGTGTCACACTGTGTCTCTACAATCATTCATATATCTTAGTGTGTGTCACGCTGTGTCTCTACAATCGTCCATATATCTTAGTGTGTGTCACACTGTCTCTCTACAATCATCCATATATCTTAGTGTGTGCTACGCTGTGTCTCTACATTCATTCATATATCTTAGTGTGTGTCACGCAGTTTCTCTACACTCATTCATATATCTTAGTGTGTGTCACACTGTTTCTCTACCCTCATTCATATATCTTAGTGTGTGTCACACTGTTTCTCTACACTCATTCATATATATATTAGTGTGTGTCACACTTTGTCTCTACAGTCGTCCATATGTCTTAGTGTGTGTCACGCTGTGTCTCTACATTCATTCATATATCTTAGTGCGTGCTACACTTTTTCTCTACAGTCATCCATACATCTTAATGTGTGCCACACTGTTTCTCTACAATCTTCCATATATCTTAGTGTGTGTCACGCTGTGGCTCTACAATCATCCATATATCTTAGTGTATGTCACGCTGTGTCTCTATAATCATTCATATATTTTAGTTTATGTCACACTGTGTATCTACCAATCATTCATGCATCTTAGTATGTGCCACAATGTGTGTCTGCAATCATTCAAATACCAATGTGTGTGTGTATCTCGCATTGTGTCACTACAAGCATTCGCATATCATACTATGCACCGAACTGTACGTCTCTACAATCATTCACATACCGTGGTATGTGTAGCTCACTGTATGTCTATTACAATCATTCATATAATCTAGTGTGTGCCATCTTTGTATGTAGATGTGTATCTGAATGTTCTATGTGTGAATTTGCTTGTGCGTGTGTGTTATTGTGTGTATGTGTGTGTGTGTCTGTGTGAGTGTGATCGGGACACTCATCCCACAAGCAGTACTTCCACACACACCACCACACCTAATGAAGGTTTAACAGCCCGCAACACTTGGCGCGTGACAAGAAAGTCAGTCTGTGTCGCCATCTTGATTCGCTGAGCCGTGTAATGATAGACACAAGTGAGACTGTCTGTGTGGCAGACATGATTGTGCCTGTCTTCACCCGTCGAATAGTCTGCCCAGACAAACAGATACTATCTATTGTGAACAAACGCAATGAATGCCTTTGTGTTTCACGGGTGATGGGGAATCAAATTCTGCAACATTTGGGCACAGAGTGGGGAAAATGTAAACAGACGAACAGGCAAGATGTGTTGTTGGTCCATCAAGAATGATGATGACCATTTATATCATCCATTGGGGTTGAAAGTATAGAGCTGTTAGTTCTAAGATAGATGATAAGGCCTATTTTGGCTCGAAATGTTCTTTGACAATGTAGGCAAAGAATGCTTGACGTTTCAGGAGGAAGATCTCCTGCAGTGGTTTTTCTGTCCAGGCTTTTCTTTACAGCTCTTGCAGTCCTGGTTGCTTCACAAGTCACTGCACCCTTGAGTAATGATATAGCAACGAATTTCGGTCTTTGGCAGCAGTCTCCCATGTGTGATGATGAATTCCAAAAGCTTTCAGTGAGATTTTCAGAGTGTCATTAAAGCGATTCCCCTAGCCGCTTGGGGGTGTTTACCACAACGCAGCTCGCCATAAAACGATGTATTGTAAAACACACCTCAAGATGTAAATATGTTGGCGTTTGGGACGCGGGTAAATTTCGGTTATATGTGTATTTAATCTACCGCCCTATGGAGGAGCACGTGTACTACATCTGTCACCTCCTAGAGAACACGTGTACTACAACTGTCAAATGTCACCTCCTAGAGAACAAGTGTACTACATCTGTCACCTCCTAGAGAACAAGTGTACTACATCTTCCACCTCCTAGAGAACAAGTGTACTACATCTGTCACCTCCTATATAACACGTGTACTACATCTGTCACCTCCTAAAGAACACGTGTACTACATCTATTACCTCCTAGAGATCACACTTACTACATCATTTTCCTCTCAGAGAAAAAGTGTACTACATTTGTCACCTCCTAGAGAACAAGTGTACTACATCTGTAACCTCCTAGAGAACACGTGTACTACATCTGTGTCGGATACGTCGAGATTGATGGCTCAACCCCAAAGAGAGAAAGGATGCAAAGTCCCTTTTCCCAATGTGATCCTGCCCGTTTAATTAATTTAGCTGTACTGACTCAATTGTTTGGGACCAGAAATAGAATTTTAGAGAACCAAGGAATACCTTCAGGAAATGCTTGCTTGCTTGCTTGTGTTCGTTGGCTTGAGCTCCAACGCGAAGTCCTGTATGTCGGATGAAGACATCCTGTTGTCCAACATCAGTGTGATGTCATACAGGACCTGAGGTTTGCGTGAGTATCCGTTGTCCCATGTCTGGCTTATTGGTGTGCAGACTGGTGGTTCCTCGCCGTACAGGCAGACACTCTCCGACTTCGGAGGAATCAGCGATCCTATTGACTTCAGCCAGGACCCTGAAGGGACCTGTTGCCCAGGACGCTCGACGAGGACGCGTCAATAGGTCTTGGCCATTATATAACCCGGCCCTGGTGCCTTGGAAACACCTCTGCGTCCCCCTTCAGGAAATAACTGAAAAAGTGTTATTCCCTTTTATACCCAAAATATCCTTTAAGTGGTTCCTTGTCTCTCCTCTACCAACTAATTAATTATATCTAGGGTAGTTTACAACCATTTGACAATGACAAGTAAAAATACAATCAATACATGCCATGTCATCAGTTTTGTTATTTAATAAACATAAACTTGGATTTTAAACATTGCATTCTAAATTGACAATATTATGAAATTCAAGTATGACATATACATGTAAGTTTAACTGTACAGCATGGATGGGCAAGTTATAAAGTGTATATTTCCAGCTATATTTTTTTTTTCAATGACCTGTACTGCTCATCTTTTACTGGCATGGATGATCTGGAAAAAATAAAGAACTGTCTACACTCAGGGTTCTTCTACACTCAGGGTTCTCCACTTCCAGGTTTGTGGACCCTTTTGGCTAACACTTGATTGCTGTATGTTCTGTAGTCTTAGTATTCCAGGTCTCAGTAGAACATCATAAGTTGGCTCTTGGTTTTCTTTCCATTTTTGGCAGGTGAATGTTTAAATAACGATTACCTCTCCTATGAGACAAATGGACTATTTGCAGGTAGATACGTTTCTGCACTACTCTATCAAGGGCATCACTCAACAAGGTGGTCTCTCAACAAGTGCTGCAGTCAACCTTCACAAAGTCAGGTCTGGATCTACACTAGTATGACCACTACCTGAAACTTCAGCAATCACATACATTTAATGATATCATCAATATGACATTAGAAATGAAATGTTGTAAAAGTCTAAGAACACAGCAAGTGAAAACAATAAAAGGAATCTTGTTCTTAGAGAAAATAAACATAGTAGAAAGATAGTCTTGGTGTTCTCAATTAGTTATCACCAACATAGTTGTTTGCTCTCACTCCAATCTTCCACTATCAGGTGTTCAAGGTTTAACTAGCAGATGTGCAGTTTCAGCTTCACCTAAGCCTGTCCTTCAGGTCTATAGTTTAAGTAATAACTTGATTGATCTGGAATTTGACAATTATATTGACCATTCTCTTCTGTACATAGTTTTGTTCTCTACATCTTTTTCTATTCAGGAAAAAAGGATCTCATTCATTATGGGTTTTAAATAATTTCCCATTGTAATGAGCAGTTGCTTATAAACAATATAAGTATATCATGGAATCAATTCTTGTATAGCATTCAGGTGCATTCTTTTTCATTAAATGCTTCAAGTGAGAAGTTATCTTCCATTCTCATGGATGTAATATTTATTATCATCATCATCAACATCATCATGATTTCCTTATTTCATTGTCATTACAATCATTATCATTATTATCATCATGACATTAAGAAATGTTGTAACATAAAATGCAAAGTTGGGATCTTGCTTAAGATCCAAAACCAGATGCTAGTAGTATGCGTAATGCATGATATGGCTTTGTTTTCGTGCTTAGCGCACAAACCGAGATGATTGTACGATAAGTGATATTTAATACAATGTGTTTTCATGCGCTCGGAGTGTACTAAATTATTATTCAGTTTATGGGTTATACCGAACAAGCTCTCTGTGATAGACATGGCATTACACATCAAAGTTGCCTTCCATCGTGAGATTGATTGTTAGCTTATACTCCTTTGCAGCATTCACTCATTCTTAGACATAATATTCATATGTTTGGGTGATCAATTCTCTCATCTATCAGACATCATTCATATGTGCATGGATGATAATTTCTCTCATCTAACATCATTTATACTTGCATGTAAGGTGGGTAATTATACTTATGTGATTTCCCAATGATAACTTAAAATGTTTAACATAATTGATACCACAATGAAATCTCTCATTTCACAATCATTCATCAGACACATCATATCTGTGGGAATGACAATTAAGTATATTCAAGTGCTTTATCATTGATAGATTCACAGATTTAACAACAATTAAATTACATTTGAACCTCATTCATGCTCATCTTTCATCAGAAATTATAATAATATCCTGAATGATAATTTAGCTTACTGGAGTGATTTTACAAATGATGCATTCACATCTGTTTAACAATAATGAATCACACATGAACCACCACAGGCATGCTCTTTTAAATGACATAGGATTATGTGATTGGTAGACTTGCTTATGAAATTCACCAAGGATTTATCAAAATGAACTCCATGAGTCACCACATGCTTTCATCCAATACATACAATTTATGTGATACACTCATCCGCATTCATTCATTATGACTCATAATCATTCTTGCATGGCGGTTGATTACACACTATTATGTGGCACAAATATTAATCCACATGTTTGACCCCCATGAAAATATATTTTCCTTACCGCATGAGTGCTTTAACATCACACAAATTATGTGAATCTATTTGGTTATCATGTGTTCATGAAATACAAGACAACTATTTGTTTGTCCATGTGCTCATGTCAAAAATAAATCTACTGACTAATTGCACATTACACTAATTTCTCTATCAGTGCTGGCACAGGTAAACTAGTTTTAAATCTTAAGTTACTCACCACTCTAAATCATTACTGAATGAGTTGACTAATTAAGAAATATGTACAACTTCAGTCTAATGCTTAACATTAACTAAGTTGATTAGCTAGGAGAAAATAAAACTCACTGTAGTTTTCTCCTAATGAACAGTTATCTATGACTATGATAACTGAATATAATATTATTTGGTTTCTACTAAATTATTTCTTAAGAACTCGCCACTCTAATTCATTGTAAATTGAGTTTCATGCTTAAGAAATAAAATGTACAACATGTGTCTAATGTTTATACATTATTTGTTTAACTGGGAGAAAAATAAAACTCACTATGGTTATTCTTAATGGACAGTTTATCCATAGGCTATGATAACTGAATATATTATTTAGTTCTTACTAAATTAATTTAAGAACTTACCACATGGTTTTACAATACTGACTTACCACTCTTCTTCTGGGAAACAGATTCACAAACTAATCTAAGATTTAAATAAATATTTATGTTGACCTTTCATGTTAAATGAATTTCTTCCAAACACTTCGGCGACAGGATTCAGATGTTTGTCTTCATCTACCTAACTAAGACTAAGTTATCTTTGGTAAGTTGATTTTGAAGAGACTATCACTCCCTCCGCTCATCTAATCTTCTCCTGTTCCCCTTGCTTGGGATGGTAAACAAAACAGGCTGCCGTCAGCTTTGCGTGCTGTATTTATACGCTGGCTTTTCCGGTCTACGTTTTTCCTTGCAAATGGGTTATATTAAATCCTGGATCGTACAAATGAGGAACAAACAATCCTGTTACGGTGTTCAGACTTTAATTGTCGACGGAAAATATTTACAGCATGTTACGTTTGTGAAAATAAAGTATATCACAATCTGTCACATTCTAGAAAACAAGTGTACTACATCTGTCACCTCTTAGAGAACAAGTGTACTGTCTCTGTCACATTTAAGAAAACAAGTGTATTACATCTGCCACCTCCTAGAGAACAAGTGTACTACATTTCTCACGTGGATATGCGGAATTATAGAGAAAGACGTTATCCCTAGCCAGGGAGACCGGCACCCTCAAGTTATCAAGTTAGCTAGCTCATATGTCGGACACCGTGTGAGGTCGTGATTGGTTGCCTCACCTCGATAGTAACTGAACATTCCCGCCACATGCCAACACACAGATTACCACAAGCGACTTGTAGAATGCCTTGAATAGAAAACGGGCCGTATATCTGACTGGACCGCCACTAGTTGGGTCCCAGCTATTGGAGCCAGTCTGAGATATAACAGGTACACATGTAACGGTCCCTTCCGCACGCCTATAGCCCCAGACCATGTGGAGGTAGATTCGTGTGTTTTAGACCACATTGCACACAGTGGGTTCAAATCCCCCTTCAAGTCGGGATTTGTCTACAAACCACATGCCTTCGGGGTTGACCTATCCTCTCAAACCACATGTCTTCAAGGTCGATCTATCCTCACAAACCACATGTCTTCGGGGTCGTCCTATCCTCACAAACCACATGTCTTCGGGGTCGACCTATCCTCACACACCACATGTCTTTGGGGTCGTCCTATCCTCACAAACCACATGTCTTCAAGGTCGATCTATCCTCACAAACCACATGGCTTCGGGGTCGACCTATCCTTACAAACCACAGGTCTTCGGGGTCGACATATCTTCACAAACCACATGTCTTCGGGGTCGACCTATCCTCACAAACCACATGTCTTCGGGGTCGACATGTCCTCACAAACCACATATCTTCGGTGTGGACCCCTTCACAAACATGGCTACTAGAAAATGTCTGGGTGTTAGAGGCATTCTGCATGATGCTGATCACATCAGACTCCGAGTGCTGGTTGGCCTTACAAGATGGACTTACCACCATATCCCCAATAAACCACACCTTACAAGATGGATTACCACCATATCCCCAATAGGCCACACCTTACAAGATGGACCTACCACCATATCCCCAATAAACCACACCTTACAAGATGGACCTACCACCATATCCCCAATAAACCACACCTTACAAGATGGACCTACCACCATATCCCCAATAAACCACACCTTACAAGATGGACCTACCACCATATCCCCAATAAACCACACCTTACAAGATGGACCTACCACCCATATCCCCAATAAACCACACCTTACAAGATGGACCTACCACCATATCCCCAATAAACCACACCTTACAAGATGGACCTACCACCATATCCCCAATAAACCACACCTTACAAGATGGACCTACCACCATATCCCCAATAAACCACACCTTACAAGATGGACCTACCACCATATTCCCAATAAACCACACCTTACAAGATGGACCTACCACCATATCCCCAATAGGCCACACCTTACAAGATGGATTACCACCATATCCCCAATAGACCACACCTTACAAGATGGACTTACCACCATATCCCGATAGACCACACCTTACAAGATAGACTTACCACCATATTCTCAAAAGACCACACCTTACAAGGTGGATTTACTTCCATATCCCCAATAGACCGCACCTTACAAGATGGACTTTCCACCATATCCCAAATAGACCACACCTTACAAGATGGATTTACCACCATATCCCCATGAGACCAAAGCAAATGGCCATCTTTACAAATGTACCTTTACCAGATTCAGTGCCACACAAACAGTAGATTTAGATAAAACAAAAGTGAATAATGGGAAGTGGGTGTGTCACAATTATGACTTAACAGTCGGTAATACGATAGCAGGCATGTTGTATTATAACGCAATGACAACATTTCGGCGATATATAAGCTCATGTCAGATATGGGAAGTCTGCTGAAGTGGATTAATCGCCCCATGTCACTGATCAATTAGCCGAAACCAGAGAGTCAGATGTGCACTACGTCACGGTAGGTTCACTCCTGGGCCTCCATAGTCCATAATGCCGATTGTTCTTATTCACCACGATCATCAATAGAGGATAGTTATATGTAGAACGTTCACAATTGTTTGCTGTCAGTTTGGAATGTTGGATTGTTGGTGATAAATGGGATAAATGGATTGTTGAATGTCAGTTGGGAATGTCGGATGTTGGATGTCAGTTGGAAATGTTGGATTGTTGGATGTCCGTTGGGAATGTTGGATTGTTGAATGTCAGTTAGGAAAGTTGGACTGTTGAATGTCAGTTGAGAATGTTGGATTACTGGATTCAGTTGGGAATATTGGATTGCTTGATGTAAGTTGGGAATTTTGAATTGTTGGATTTCAATTGGGAATGTTGGATTGTTTTAAATCAGTTGCGAATAGTGGATTGTTGAATGTAAAATGGGAATGTTTGATTATTGGATTAAGTTTAGAATGTTGAATTAGTTGATGTCAGTTGGAAATGTTGAATTGTGGAATGTCAATTGGGAATGTTGGATTGTTGGATGTCTGCTGGGAATGTTGAATTGTTGGATGCCAGTTTGGAACTTTGGATTATTGGATGGCATTTGGAGATTGGATTTATGTTAGGAATTTTTGATTATTTAGTGTCAGTTGTCCAATTTTGATTGTTGGCCGCGGTTGATTATTGATTATTTTTATAAATATTTTTTATTGTTTTCTGCATTGTGAATGTTGGTTTATTTGCTGATGTGTGGGTAATTTGCATTTACATCTGTCAGGGGAGCATGTTGGATTGTTGGCCACCATTTAAGACTGCTGTGAGTACAGAGAACTATTGAATTTTCTAATGCTTCAGCTTCTTGAATTCAAGATAAATCCGTTCCTCTTTAGTTGGATCGCTGCAGCCCTCTTCCACCGGAAAGTAGTTTTTAGATGTGGCAGTTGGACTTCGGAACCAACAACAATATATCCTGGTTTACCACAGGGATCACCATTATCTCCAGTGCTGTTCAACGCCCGCACTGTGAGACTCACCAGCGAACAGATTACTGGATCGGGGAGGACATTGTCATATGCCGACGATGTTTTAGTGTATTGTCAGGGTAAGGATAGAGATCAGGTTGCTGTGGAACTGCAAACCGAACTCAATCGCATAAGTACTTGGTGTGCTGAAGCTGGGGCAATGGTCAACCCAACAAAGACAACAGTGACATGGTTCTCTTTGAATAATCGTATTGGCAACACTCCAACACAACTGTTAATCTGTGTTCAGAGACTGTGGAAAGAACGCAGGCAATGAATTACCTGGGGAAACGTTTTGATCGAAGCCTTGCTTATAATGAGCACATAGACTAGTTGATAACAAAGGCCAAGCGGGGTTTGGCTGCGATGCGGATGATGGCGGCAGCAAACTGTGAGCAGCGCCATCTATGCCTCCTATATGAGGGGCTGGTCATGCCTATTTTTGAGTATGCGGTGGCGATCCTGACTCTCAGCCGTAAGCAGATAGAAAGGATGGAAAGGATACAGAACGAAGCTATGCGCATTATTCTTGGATATACAAGAGATACAGCATGCAGGGCGATGCGCTACCTTCTTGATTTTCCAACTATTGAGGACAGACTACAGATTTGCAGAGCCACGTGCCTACCTCAGAATTAACGCAAACACACAGCATCCACTGCATAGTGAAATTAGGAAGGTGAAGGACAGAAAGTTTAAAAGAGGAAGGTCGTGGATAGGTCAAGCCGAAGACATTCTTCAACAGGTGTGTTCACTGGAGGACTTAAAACATGGCGAGAAGTGGGTACAAGTGCCAACAGAATTCTGTATGTCCTTTTCAGTTTGCATCCAACCAGACAGAAAATGCAGACATGAAAATCCGGCTGCTGTGGAGGCGGAAGTACAAGCGTTGATTTTTGAGAATTCGTTAGAGGGTGATGCTGTCATTTACACAGATGAAACGGTCGTCGGACATGTGAGAAGCTCATGGGCCTTTACGGCTCGGGCCGGAGGGATAATTGTGAAGGAGGACTCTGGTGCTTTCACTGAAGCCACAAGTAGCCTGACTATGGAAGTCATGGCAGTAAGTAAAGCAATAACATGGCTCGAGACACAGACATTCAATAGTGCATGTTTCCTTAGCGACTCAATGAGCATGCTCAAGAGGGTAGAGACGGGGTGGATCCGAAGAGAGTGGTTGCTGTCTCTGGAGCGGTCTCGCTGACAAAGATTAGTTTCATCTTCGTGCCAGGACATGCAAGAGTACAAGGAAATGAGCGGGCTGACAAGCTCGCAGGTAAGGCAAATGTGGAGAGCGGACTCGCCATGGACCAGGCTGACATTCTGAATGCTCTACGAGAAGTAAGACTTTGGCGATAACCAAGTGATGACTGCGAATATACAACCATGGTCAGACAGCGAGAACAGCAAATTAAAAGAGGTGTGGCCAAACAAGAACACGACGCAGGAAGAAAAGAATATTGATAAAACAGAACAGAACTTGTGTCGTTAGCCACCATACTCTGCGGGATTTGCTGAGGAGGGGATCCGACCACTTATGGACTGAATGGTTCGATGTGCAATGCGGATGATCTGTCGACTATCTAACTAACTGACTGCTAAGGTTACTAAACTAAGGAAAAGGTAAAGAAAGACGTAAATGTTTAGGGAAACACTGTCATTAAACAACATACACATACAGCAGTTTTAAATGTCACATGAAAATTAGATCTATATATTTTATATTTAATGTGAAACGAAACATTAGATCAGTTTACGTAACGTGACGCGAAACATTAGATCAGTTTACGTAATGTGACACGAAACATTAGATCAGGTTACTTAATGTGACACGAAACATTAGATCAGTTTAGGTAATGTGATACGAATATGTAAATGTAACATGAAATAGTAGTTCTTTAGGCCACATATAGATCTATAAACATAACTACAAAAGGAGATATTAGATTATTCATTAACATACACAGCTAGTAGACGTAACTCCAAAAGGCAATACTAGCACGGCTAGAAGGCTTTACTACTAAAGGAAATACTTGATTATTTGATGACATTAACAGCTAGAAGACGTCACTACTACAGGAAATACTAGATCGCTCGTTGACATACACAGCTAGAAGACGTCACTACTACAGGAAATACTAGATCGCTCGTTGACATACACAGCTAGAATACTTAAGTACTACAGGAAATACTCTATTATTAGATGACATACACAATGGCACCATGCCGCCTTAACTACAACCCTTGGCGGCTGCGAATGTGACTGATCAGACCAATTCGCGTTGTATATGTTCGTCCACAATGGATGCCTGTGAACACATGGTCATTTTCACCATTACGCTCAATCTTACGTCTCACGCGCTCAGTGAGTGACCTATCTGCAATCAATTTCTCATTTGTCTTTATTCCATTTCTGATATTTGCATTCCATGCAACACGTTCGGTGGCCACTTGCTCCCTATGTGCATTATCAATGCTTGTTTCAGTCGTGTTTTGCTTATGCACATCTTTGGATCGTAGTTGAGGCCGACCCTGCGATCTCTTTGTTCTTAAAGTTGCATATCCCTTACAGGACGTTGCAGTCTAGTCTAGTCTAGTATTTCTAGTCTGTGTGTGGATGGGGGATTTTTGTGGTGTGTGGGTGGGGGTATGTGGAGTGGATGGGTAAGGGTATATGTGTGAGTGTGGGTGGGAATATTGTGCGGTATGTGGGTGGGGATTTGTGGTGGTATGTGGGTGTGGGATGTGTTGGTGAGGGATATATGTGTGTGCGGTGCGTGGGTTGGGAATATTACGTGGTAGGGGATGTATGTGATGTGCGGGTGGGGGATTGGGTTAATGCATGTATGGGTGGGCGGAGGATGTATGTGTGGGTGGTGGGGTGTGTGTGTGAGTGGATTGGGGATGTATGGGTGGTTAGGGAGATGTGTGTGTGTGGGGGGGGGGGGGTAGGGAGATGCCAGTTGGTGGGGATGTGTGTGTATGGTTTGGGGATGTGTGAGTGGATGTGCGATGTGTGGGTTGGTGGGGGATTGTGTGCGTGGGTGGTGAATACGTGGTCAATGGAGATGTGGCTGGGGGATGGGTGGTTTGAGGTGTGGATGGGGAGAGGATGAGTGGTTTAGGATGTGTATGTGGGTGGGATGTGTGGGTTGGTGGGGGAATGTTTGTGGGTGGCGAGTGTGTTTTGGTTGGGGGAACAGGTGAGGGGAGAGTGTGTGGGTGGGGGATGTGCGGAAGGGGGATGGATCGGTTGGTGGGGTATGTATGTGTCCCTTGGTGTGCGTGTGTGTGGGTAGGTGGGGGTGTTGTGTGGGTGGGGTGATGTATGGGTAGGTGGGAGATGGGCCTCATAACATGGTAATTTGCCTTGTTTATGTTTACAACATTCATTTCACAATGTTTATTTTTCTTCCCATGTAAATGTATAATGCACGTGACGAATGAAAGACGAGTGATTGGAAGGGCCGAATGTAAGACGGGCCTGCGCGCCCAATTTGTGATCCTAATAAAGTTGATTTGATTTGATTTGATTTGATTTTTCTTTTTTGGGCCTAAGGCGGCGCATAGGGCAGAAGTCGTGGCTCTCCATGTGTGTGCGTAGCGCTAACATTTAGAGCCAGAAATCTGATTCTGTAACAACGGCGAGTTTTATGATGGCGGATTGTCAAGCCGCCGATCAACCGACTTAAGTCAAACTAGAAGAAAACACGTCCAGCCATCCTGACCCAAGCCGGAAACTCTCTCAACAAACAAGCAAGCCCGTGGTCACCGCACCACATCACCCCGCACGGGTCTCACGAACTGTGAGCAGCCGTGAACAGGCCAAACATACCTGTGTTGGGCAGTCGGGTTCAGGACAGCGAAACGGACCTCAGGAACTTGTAAAATAGCTATGCACAAACACACAATTATACATACAGGAAGTGATAAACATGAAATAGGGATGGAACTACTGTTTGATGAGAAAACAGCTAAATTAATAAATGGTTATTTGTATAAGTCTCCGGTTGGCGGGGTAGGGGTATCCCCTATCAAAGGAGATTAAAACGCCTCCTTTCCTCCGTTAATCTACGGGACACCCTTGGGCAAGGTGGAGTACCCCAGATCAGGGTTACGTGAAGCCGACATATTGTTGTTGGTTATGGTCTTGCACTCTGCGGCGATAGGCAGATGATCCCATCAGTAGAGACAATGGTTATGGCCACCTTGCAGATCTACACATTGATGGGAAAGACATTCATTCATTCATTCATTCATTCATTCATCCATTCATTCATTCATTCATTCATTCATTCATTCATTCATTCAGTAGCATATTGTTTGCAGAACCTGGCTCCCATAACAACCTTCCGAAAAACCTCTCTATCATAAACAAGACGTCCCGCGTCCGATACACCCATCTGGAGATCATCCGCCACATCCTGCATTCATCTTCTCTTTGGCGTTCCTCTTCCTCTCTTCCCAGGCATTAACCCCTCCATTATTGTTCTCTCCAAACTTTCGTGACGTTTCAAGTGACCAAAATATTTTAATTTTCTTTGTTTTATCGTTTGTAATAGCCATCCTTCTTCAATATTTACAGTCAACACCAGAATTTTCAGCTGTTGTTGAAGTTCTTGGCAAGATTACGCTCAGTAGTGTGACATTGCTTTCTGGGCGACAGACTCACTTACCCCGTAAGTAACCAACGCGACGTGATCCGCTGCCGAATCTCGCGCAGCTGTGTTCCTCACATGGATATACGGGATTACGGAGAAAGTCTTTAACACCTTCGCCAGGGAGTTGGCTCTTGAGAGCCGGATATCTCTTACCCATCTGTAATTCACCAACAAAGAAGTCCTTTGGTATTCTACCACCAGCCATCCTAATAACGTGTCCTATCCATCTAAGTCTACGAAGACTGAGCATGGGACAAACCGTCACACAACCTGATCTTTCAAATACTTCAGTATTTGTGATTTTGTCTTGCCACTTAATACCAAGTATTCTTCGTAGACACCGCATATGAAAGCTGTTTAAACGTTTCTCTTAGTGTGAGTTAGTTGACCAGGTGTCACTGCCATAAAGAAGAGTACTAAGGACACAGGTGTAATAGGCAAGGATGTTTGTTTTGGCAGTAATCTTCCTGTTCACCAAGACTCTTTTTGATAACCTGTTCACTGTTGTTTGATGTTGATTTCCTGATCTAGGGATAATTTGCTATTTACATCTGATCCTAAATACGTAAAACGGTCTACTATCCCCAGTTCAGCGTCGTCAATACAGACTGATGGTACACCATGTGCACCTTGTGACATAATCTGTGTCTTCATTTTACTAATTACTAAACTAAATTCAGAACAAGTATTGGAGAATGCGGATAGTAGACGTTGTAATTCTTCCTCAAAGTTGGTCGTAATTGCAGCATCATCTGCAAAGAGCAGCTCTCAGATCAGTACCCTCCTAACGTTAATCTTGGCCTTCAATCTCTGAGCATTGTAGAGGCCGCCATCTGAGTGTGAATGAATGTATATACCACCATCCTGCTCACGAAAGGCATATTTCAGTAGAAGTTTTCCACCTTGTCGTGGTGTGGGAGCTTGAGTTTCTCAATGACCCTGAGAGCTATGCCGGCGGTAGCGTAGCTACCAGCAGGGCCTCCCAAGCCGGACAGGTCAAAGGGTAGAGAACAGACAAAGATAAACACCCTGGTCCTCCAGGTTGGGGGTTGAAGCGTGGGGTTAACATCCCCACCTTTGTAAAAACCTTTCTTTGTTACGAAACAAATACATGAGCCTCGATATCGGACTGACTTATCTGGACGACGACCTTGGAACGTTAAAGGACTTTTGAGATTTGGAACATGGAATGTACGGACACTATATCGAGCTAGAGCGGCCGAAGAACTAACCCGGGAGCTGGTTGAATATCAAATGGATATAACAGCAATTCAAGAAATAAGGTGGCCAGGAGATGGTACTTTGGAGCAAAATGGAATAATTATAATATATAGAGGAAACACCCAAAATAAACATGAATTAGGAACAGGATTTGTCATCAAAAAAGAGTTATGGGGGAACGTTTTAAACTTTAAAGCTTTTAATGACAGGATTAGTAAATTACGAATAAAAGGTAAATGGAAAAATATAACGATGATTTTTGTACATGCACCTACTGAAGAGAAAGAAGATGATATTAAAGAAGACTTTTATAATGATCTGGAAGATGTCATAGAAGACACTCCCAAACAGGACATCCTGATTGTGCTGGAAGACTTCAATGCAAAAATAGGTAGAGCAAACTAATAAAAAAATTGGCCGGTATGGAAAGCCTACATACAACCTCAAATGATAATGGATGGAGAGTCATCAACCTGGCAGAAGCCAAAGGACTGCAGATTAGCAGTACCAGACTACAAAGAAAGGATATACACAAACAAACTTGGAAATCATGTGACAAGAGAACCTATAATCAAATAGATCACATTTTAATTAACAACAGAAATGCATCAAACATACAGCAAGTCAGAAGTTATAGAGGAGCTGAGTGCCACAGTGACCACTTCCTCGTTGGAGCAAAATGTAAAATAAAACTTAAGAGAGCTTTCTATACTAAATTACAAAGATTACACCCAACATATAACAGAGAAAAACTACAAGACATTACAGTCAAAGAGAAATTTACAGATGAAATAAAATGTAAACTTGAAACTCTGCAAAACCCTTCGGAGGAAAGCGTTGACCAAACTTGGTTGAACATCAAGAATACAATTCAATCTACCGCAGAAGAATGTCTCGGTGTGTTAACCACGCATAGAAAGAACAGATGGTTCAATCAAAAATGTGAAGAAGCAGTCATTAGGAAGAAGAATGCCAGACATGTATGGTTAAATGACATCAATAACATCCAAAAGGAAGAGCATTATAGAAATGAATGTAAAGAGGCTACAAAAATAGTCAGACAGCAGAAGCGAGAATATATGAGTAATATAATCAAAGATATGGAAACTAATCACCAGAAAAATGAATCCAGAAAATTTTTTAAAGAACTGAAGTCAATGAAACGAGGGCACCAACAAAACACATATGGTTTAAAAGACAAAAATGGGAATATGATAAATACCAATGAGGAAATGTGCAACACATGGAAAGAATATTTTATTGAATTACTAAATTGTGAAGCTCCAAGTAACATTTTCCCACAGGAAGAGGTTCTAACATGCGAACCACAAATTGAAGAACCTACATTTGAAGAAATCCTATATGTAATCACACGACTTAAAAACAATAAGGCAACTGGGACTGATGGAATTGCTGCTGAATTTATAAAGGCAGGTGGCCATGCATTACATCTAAAGCTATACGAACTAATAATAAAAATCTGGAGGACAGAAGAATTACCCCATGACTGGAAAGAGTCATTATTGATACCTATCTTTAAGAAAGGATACAAGCTCCAATGTGGAAATTATAGAGGAATATCACTACTGTCCACAAGCTATAGGATACTATCCGCAGTATTACTAAATAGACTAAAACCATATTCAGAAGACATATTAGGTGACTACCAGGCGGGTTTTAGACAAAACAGATCAACAATAGATCAGATATTTATCTTACGACAAATAGCCGAGAAACATTGGGAATATAAAAGAGATCTCCATAACATTTTTGTGGATTTTAAAAAGGCTTATGATAGTGTCCATAGGAATAGTCTATGGAATGCTATGCAGGAATTTGGAATACCAAGGAAGTTAATCAACATGACCAGACTATGCATGGAAGATACTTATAATATAGTAACATATAAAGGCAGGAAATCAGACCCCTTCCAAATAACATCTGGCTTGAAACAGGGTGATGCACTATCGCCGCTACTCTTCAATCTGGCTCTAGAGAAAGTTGTAAGGAAGATAAAGGAGGAATGTGATATTGGAGGAACATCCAAGCTGCTTGGTTATGCAGATGATATAGATATTATAGGGCAAAGTGAACAAAAGACATTGGAAATATTGACTCACTTAAAGGAAAAAGCCCAACAGATGGGGCTGGTTATCAACCAAGATAAGACAGAATATATGGTAATTTCAAGAGACGGAATGGCTAAAAACTCTGGCCACATACAAATAGATAATATGACCATTAAAAGAACGGAAACATACAAATACCTGGGTACAATCTTCAACTGCTCCAACATCATAAGGGAAGAAATACAAACTAGAATCAACTCTGGAAATAAGATATACTATGCACTACGACATCTACTAAAATAAAAGGCGCTATCTCGTAACACCAAAATCACAATATACAAAACACTGATCAGACCAGTTGTGCTGTATGGCTCTGAAACCTGGAGTACAACGAAAGGAGACGAAGCCTTGTTACAAACCTTTGAGAACAAAATTTTAAGACGCATCTTTGGACCCATTAGGGATACACAAAGTGGAGAGTGGAAAAGAAGAAGTAACAAAGACATTTATGATCTGTTTTAAGTCCCCGCTAATCACTGGTATCATGAAGGCTAATAGACTACAATGGCTGGGGCATATATAAAGAATGAAAGATAATAGGGAAACAAAACTCGCTTACACTCAGGAAATAAATGACCGTAGACCCCGAGGTAGACCAAGAAGACGGTGGAGAGATAATACATGTACAGACCTACAAGCACTTGGAATCAACGACTGGCAAGAGAAGGTCCACCAGAGAGACGAATGGAGACGGATTGTATTTGCAGCAAAGAACCTCAATGGCTCGGAAAGCTGAAGAAGAAGAAGAAGAAGTGAAAAATATATTCCAAACGGGGTAGGAGCAAGTACACAACCTTGATTAACTCAATCTCTTCTTAAGTTGTACCGTCAAACGATTATACCCTTCATGCTTGTGTGGAACAATTCCACAATGGACAGAAGAGTTAGTTGGCAGGCAATCTTCTTTAGTACCGTGAACAGACCCACACTATTAACCAAATCAAATGCCTTTGTGAGGTCGATGAAGGCAATAAACAATGGTTGATTCTGATCACATAAATTTTCTTGCATTTGTCACAATGAGAAAATAATCTCAATAGTAGACCGGTTTCGTCGAAAGCCACATTGTGATTGGGGGAGGACTTGATCTCCCAGGACTTGAAGTCTGCGCATAACAATTCTGGCAAATACTTTCCCTCACAGAAGTGAGATACCCTTATAGTGGTTACAGTCACTCTGATCACCCTTGTTCGTGTACAGTGTTATGATCTTGACTCTTTGAAATAAAATGGGACTTGTCCTTCTCGCCAGCATAGCTTTATTAGCTGGTGGTTCTGTAGAGTGAGTGTGTCTTGCATACTCCTGATAACCTCTGTTGGAATTCCATACTTACCTGTAGCTTTGCTAGATGAAAGTTCATAAATTGCACACTTAACTTCTGTTATGCTGGGAAGCGTGTCCAGGTGGTGAATGGTTGGCAGGGCCTCGATGGTGTTGAGTGCATCATCCGTTAATTTGGTCTCGCTTGAGTAATGCTCCAAATAGTGCTCTACCCATCAATCCATCTTTCTCTTTCTTATCAGTAATGGTTTTCAGTGGTACACTTCTTTTGATTATTGGACCTTTTATCCCTTTGTATATGCTTCTGATGTTTCCCTTATCCCTTGAATCTACTCACATAACTTGACCCAATAGTCAATCGCACACTGCCTTGCAGCCTTTTGCACATCCTTCCTGACATGCTTCATCTCACTGAGAGTTTTTCGCGTTGTTACTTCTTTGTTTCTTAAGAGAGCTGTCTTTTTTGAATCAATCATGGGCTGCAATGTTTGACTGTTTGCCAGCAAACCTGTCCTGCCTCTTATAATCCACAGTGCCATAAACCCCTACCGCGGTTTTGTAAAGCGTTTCCTTAAGCTTACCCACTTTTCACTTGCTGTACAATTTTCTGATGTATCAGGGATTGATTGATTGATTGGAAGAACACTAACATTTGCAGATGATATGCTTGCATATAATATAACAGGCGAGAGATAGGGAGCAAACAGCCCAGAAGTTACAGGCAACAGTAGATAAAATGATTGACTGGTGCACATAAATAAATGCTATCATCCACCCGGAAAAGGCGGCTGTTTTATGGTGCTCTCTGGACAACAGGATTGTAAGAGCTGATGTCCCAAGCCTCGCGATAGATGGTAGAAACGTCAACAGAGAGAACAAACTGAAGTATCTGGGGATCACATTTGACAGGAGCCTATCCTTCAAGAACCATGTGGAGACGGTTGTGACAAGATCTCAAAAAGAACTCAGTGCACTTAAAACTATGGCTGCAATGGACACAGAGCAGAGAATGATTTTCACACTATACCAGCACTTGTTCCTCTCAGTAATTGATTATGGATTAGGACTGCTCACTGTCTCATAGAGTCAGCTGGTGATGTTAGAGCGCATAAAGAACGAAGCAATGCGGGTCATTCTGGGATGCACTAGAGACACCCCAGTAGTGTGTATGCGTTGCATCCTTGGTCTGCCGAATGTTGCTGGTAGGCTCAAGGTGATGCAGGCGAAGGCATGCATCAGAGTAGCTGCAGACACAGACCACCCATTGCACGAGGCGCTGGACGCAGTTAACGGTCAGTGACTGATAAGAGGGAAATCATGGATGGCTCAGGCGGAGGATATGATCAGGCAGGTGTGCCCCTTGGAGAACATTAGGCGAGGAGAGGAGTGGGTCAGGGTGCCAGCGGACAGTCAGACTTGTGCAGAGTTATAATCACATTAAGCCAGGAGTTCAGGGAGTGGCCAGCAGGGGCCACGGAAGTGGAAATCCAGCAACTAATTTAGGACAATGCTCACTCAGGTGATGTGATTATCTACACAGATGGTTCGGTGTCAAGAGGTGAGAGAAGTGGCTGGGGGTTCATAGCCAAAGCTAATGGTCGACGTTTGGTGCAGGAGAGCCTGGCATATGATACCACAACATCCAGCTTAAGAATAGAGGTGGAGGCAGTCACTGCGGCTCTCCGCTGGATGGAGAATACGACACACACACACACACACACACACACACACACACACACATCGTGATTGTAATTGACTCAGAAAGCATGCTGACGAGGGTGAGGACGGGCAGGCTTCGTGCGGAGTGGCTTGCTTCGCTTCGGAGGTCACGGGAGACAAGCATCGCCTGGATCTTTTCTCCGGGGCATGCCGGTGTGCTGGGAAATGAACAGGCGGTCAGACTGGCTGGCTCTACAGATCTTGGTGGAGTATTGATACATGACAAGGCAGACGTGGTTGTGGCCTTGTGGGAGCACGTGTACACCTCGGAGGAGCAAATGGAATACTATGGTCTGGCAAGAATGAAACAGCGAGGAATGACGAGGAGATCTGGCCGACGCTCAACGCTCAGAGGAAAGGCGAAACGGACATATAATCGGATTGCTACTGGTACTATTGGTGTTGGAACTCTTCGCTGGCTGCTGAGGATGGGGACGGAGCGCTTATGGGAATGCCCCGAATGCTGTGATGTCGATTCCTAAATCAATCAATCAATCGATGTATCAGGGAAAGCGTCTTCAAGTTGCTTTTGGAACTCAAAGCACATATCAGGTTCCTTGGGTGTTAATATTAACCCTGGGCTAGATTTGTGTTTAGTCGTGTAGATTCTCTTTGGTCTCAGTCTAACCCTTGCAACAAATGAGGAATGATCAGTATCACAATCAGCACTGTGTTAACTTCAAGTTAATGATGTTTGGTTCAGATGTTCTCTCCGTGTGATGATGAAGTCTATCTGATGCCAATGGCCAGATCTTGGGTGTTTCCTTATGTCGATTGTGACCTTATGCCGCTCTTGTATTTCAAAAAAGGAGTTTGTAATACATAGATCGTTTTTGGTGCGATGCTCTAACAGCCATTGCCCATTCTCATTCATTTTACCGATTTTGTTTTTTTTTCCCAAGGCACACTGACCATGAACTCGAGTTCTTGCCCACACGAGCATTAAAATCACCGAGTATATACATGTTGATTTATTTGGTTGTTTCGGGATTTGAGATTTCCAAATTAAGCACAACCCACTACTGACAACGCTGATCGTATTCCGGTACGAACCTAAGACCTTGTCCACGTCAATTTGGAAGCACTAGACTCGAGTTTCGCTCTTGTTTGAGCTCGTCAGTAGTATATATTCTTGACTGGACCCGGAATCAAACCCGGATCACTGGCGTGTGAGGCGGATGTGTACCACTAAACCACGCGACTCACGCTAGACGCTACCAAATTATCACACTAGAATATCACAACTATAAATAAATAATGTTTGCATATCCTTTACAGGACATTGCTGTCAACATCAGCATCTGTCAGCTGATTGTTGATTTCTTGCAAGATTACGCTCAGTAGTGCCATTGCTTTCTGAGCGGTCGGCTCACATACCCCGTAAGTTACCACGCGATTCGAACCACTGCTTATTCTCACCGTCTTCACGTTGCTTACAAGAGTATACGAGATTACGGAGAAAAGTCGCTAACCTCTAGGCCAGGAAGCCGGCATATCACAACTACTAACGGAAAAATTAGATCATTAGGTGACATAGACATATAGAAGGTATAACTACTAACGGAAATACTATATCATTAGGTGACATAGACAGATAGAAGACGTAACTACAACGGAAATACTAGATCATTAGGTGACATAGACAGATAGAAGACGTAACTAAAACGGAAATACTAGATCATTAGGTGACATAGACAGATAGAAGGCGTAACTACAACAGAAATACTAGATCATTAGGTGACATAGACAGACAGAAGGCGTAACTACAACGGAAATACTAGATCAATAGGTGACATAGACAGATAGAAGGCGTAACTACAACGGAAATACTAGATCATTAGGTGACATAGACAGACAAAAGGCGTAACTACAACGGAAATACTAGATCATTAGGTGACATAGACAGATAGAAGGCGTAACTACAACGGAAATACTAGATCATTAGGTGACATAGACAGATAGAAGGCGTAACTACAACGGAAATACTAGATCATTAGGTGACATAGACAGACGAAAGGCGTAACTACAACGGAAATACTAGATTCATTAGGTGACATAGACAAATAGAAGGCGTAACTACAACGGAAATACTAGATCATTAGGTGACATAGACAGATAGAAGGCGTAACTACTAACGGAAATACTAGATCATTAGGTGACACACACAGCTAGAAGACGCAAATGTGACACGAGACACTAATTAATGAGGCGACACACACAGCCAGGGGCCCTATAATTGCGTTGACCACACCAGATAAGTGCAATGTGTAGCACACACCAGATAAGTGCAATGTGTAGCAGATTTCTAAGATTCACCAAACAGGTGATTGCAGTCAAGAAAGTATGATGTTGCTATATGTGATACAGTTAGACATAACTAAGACGTGTTGCACCTCCAGCCGATAATTCTGTAACATTCCTGACAGCGTCACTACACCCGGCTGAGAATAGACAATGCAAAAAATTATCTTACTCAGTTTGAATGTATCGGCCAAAGAACAAACATATCGCAGAAGCTTTGTAACCGGGCACAAGGTAAGTAACCTCTTCATGAGGATGGACATGTGAGAATACAAAGAAAGAAGTTCATTATTGCTGCCGTAGTAGCCTCGTTGTGGTTGTCTTGTTTCTACGAGTCGGTTACTCGAGCTTCTGATGACAGCCTCTGTGACCCTAAAGTGCCGAGCACACGGACATACAATTCGTTTTGGCTTTCAATGTCAAACATATGACATGAGTGACACACTACAGGAGATGACACACACAAGAACTACACATTACAATAATGGCACAGTACATGAATGACACACCACACCAACGACACATTACAATAATGACACTATACAGGAATGATACATTAGAAGGACTCTTTCTCTCTCTCTCTCTCTCTCTCTCTCTCTCTCTCTCTCTCTCTCTCTCTCTCTCTCTCTCTCTCTCTCTCTCTCTCTCTCTCTCTCTCTCTCTCTCTCTCTCTCCTCCCTCCCTCTCTCTCTCTCTATTTACAACTCAGAACATATTATCTGCGACATTCCCCTTCTCACCCACTTCGTCTTCTTTCTCCTTCTACTCCCCCCCCTCTCTCTCTCTCTCCATCTCACCTCTCTCTTCCTCTCCTCTCTCTCTCTCTCTCTCTCTCTCTCTCTCTCTCTCTACAGTCTCTCGGACATCCTTTTCTGTCTCCCTTTGCCTCCACACTCCTTCTTTCCCCCTCTCTCCCTTCCTGTCACCTCTTTCCCTCACTCTCCCCTCTCTTCCTCTCCTCTCTCTTCCTCCCTCTCTTTCCCACCTGTCCCTCTCTCTCTTTCTACAGCTTAGATATGGAGCAATCTTCCACGACACAGAAGACATCATCAACCTCCAAACATGCAATCCCTTTCTGAATACTATCTCAGTATAGACTACATGCTCCCTTAAAACTCAGCACTAAGATTACCAGTAAAGAATCCTAGTACACCAAACAGGCTCCCACTTGTTGTACGGTATATCTCCTTTAGCTAATTGTTAATTAATTATTAAGTATCAATAATTATATTCAGAGTATTAACGAGTCAAATAGTAATGATATGCGCACATGTCCCATGTGTATACAATGCACATATGGTTGTTTTAGTTCTGCTGTCCAATATTAGCCCCATAAGTGATGTGTGGATGAAATGGATGTGTGGATGCAATCATGTATGTATGTTATAATGTTAGTATCCAATAATGTATGGATGCGATAATGTGTGGATGCAATGATGGATGAAGATAAGAAGGGCAGAATCTTATACGGGCCTGCGTGCCCAATTCTTAAACCTTTGAAAATAAAGTTATTTTCTTCTTAAGCTAGTTTTCTCTCACGCTCTCTCCTTCTCCCTTTCTCCCTCCCTCTATCGCTCTCTCCCCCTCTCTCTCTCTAGCTCTCCTCTCTACCTCTTTCTCTACCCCTCTTTCGCTCTCTCGATAATAGTGTTTGTTGACCCAGCACCTATTTACTCGCTAAAGTCATCATCTCTGACCCTTGCCTGGTCCTCACATCCCAACCACTCTTGACCACCACTTCCTCTGTTGTAGTTACAGTTGCTCTCTGATCTCCTGGACTCGCCGACCTGGTCTCACACTGAAAGCTACATGTTTGTATTAAGGTTATATTAAACAATGATTTTGATTTTGGTCCTCATTTCTAGGTGACAGGTTCGAAACCCAGTGACAGGATAATTTTCAGTTCTATTGTCTTCAGTGTCCTCTCATTCCGACTTCTTTTTGTTTACTTTCTATGAATGCTAATCATCACGCCGGGATTTATTTCTCATGTACACCACGCACAAACATAATTTTTAACGTGTCTACTTACATTATATGGCATTCAATTACTGACGAGACTCCAGAATTTCCGCCATCAATATCCGAGACGTAACGATTCAAATCACTTGTGGCCGACAAGGGGAAACTATAGCGGCATCTATTCGTCCGTAAAACCGTTTTCGTTTTAACTGTTACTAGCAAACGTCTGGGCTGTTCGTCGACGCAACAATATCACAGTTGAGCTGGTGGCCTGCAAACATCCAAGCAATGCCTCTCCTTTCTACACTGAACTGAAATCTCCGCTCTGTCCTTGTCTTAAAGCCGCGGGTACGGAACTTACTCATCAAGAGAGAAGTCAGTTTGTGTTCACCAAGTTGTGGCCCGTCCCCAAATGCTGGCGCTTGAACGATGTAGTTGGAGTGATCGTTTTTTCACTTGGTTTCCTCTCTTAGTGCCTGTATTAATTAAATGTCACATGGATTAGGTTGAATGTTTGTTTCGTGTTTCCTGATCTTGTTGTACCGATCTAGCTTTCCATGATCTGTCGTGTTCTTTTATATTGTTTGTCACGGCAGACACAGACAAACTGACAGACAGATGGACAGACAGTTGGTGAACTGAGAGGCAAATAAATGCAGATTAACAGACGGAAAATGGGAATAAACAGACAGACAGACAGACAGACAGACAGACAGACAGACAGACATAACAGACATAACAGACAGACAGACAGACAGACAGACAGACAGACAGACAGACAGACAGACAGACAGACAGACAGACAGACAGACAGACAGACAGACAGACAGACAGACAGACAGACAGACAGACAGACAGAACTTGACTCTTGCAACATTGAATTCACCCCCAACAAAGGACTAAGTATAATACATCTGGAGCCAACACATATGTACAGTCATTAGTTATCGGTATCTTACACCAGAGGAAACGTCGGTTCGAATCTTTACGCAACGACACCCTCTAACCACATATGTGAGTCTCACTGCACTTTCATTGGCAGTGACAGGTACAGCCGCTTGATCTCATTCGACAAGAATGTACACTTGCCATGATTCGACAAGAATATACACTAGCCATGATTCGACAAGAACAATCTTCATTTGATTCTAAAAGAATATACACTTGCCATGATTCGACAAGAATACATACTAGCCATGATTCTACAAGAATATACACTAGCCACGATTCGACAAAAAATATACACACGCCATGATTCGACAAGCACAAACTTAAGCTGATTCTAAAAGAATATACATTTGCCATTATTTGACAAGAATATACACTAGTCATGATTCTACAAGAATATACATTACCTACGATTCGACAAGAACATACATTAGCCACGATTCGACAAGAAACTACACTAGCCATGATTCGACAAGAATATACACTAGCCATGATTCGACAAGAATCTACATTAGCCATTAGTCGACAAGAATATACACTAGCCACGATTCGACAAGAATATATACTAGCCACAATTCAAAAAGAACAAACTTAAAGAGATTCGACAAGAACAAACTTAAAGTGATTCGACAAAAACATAAACTTAAAGTGACTCCAAAGAAATGTAGACTGTTTACAACTGATTATTGTATTTTTTGTTAGAGCAAATACGTCTGCTTTAGTTTGCATTATACGTGTATCTGCATATTTAACACGCATAAAGTCAGTGTGGCATCTTACAGTCTATCTCTTTCTCCCTCCCCCCTCTCTCTCTTTCTCTCTCTCTCTCTCTCTCTCTCTCTCTCTCTCTCTCTCTCTCTCTCTCTCTCTCTCTCTCTCTCTCTCTCTTCCTTTTCTTTCCTTTTCTATCCCTCTCTCCCTGTCCCAACTCTCTTTCCCCACTCAGAAACCCCATTTCAAGAGACAGAATCAGCCGCCTAGTCAGGTAGCGATGTAGACAACGGGGGTGGAACACATACAGATATCAGAATAAGAATACAGAAAGCTAGAAGAACTTGCTCAACACGGGGGCAGTCAACAGAACTAAAACCCAACACCACACTTAGGATATTCAGTTCCAAGGTGAAGCCAGTACTGCTGAAGTGTATCAAAAACACGGATAACAACAAACACGATTATAAGTAAATCACAAACATGCACTAATTGGCCTATGCGTAAAATTGAAGGAATAAACTGGTATGACAGAATCAACAATAAACAGCTCACGGAGAGAACTGGGCAAATACCAGAGAAGCAAGAGGCGAAGAAAGATACTGCCGCTGGATAGATCATACAAGAATAATTCTGAGAATAGTATAACTAGGAATAATTGTGTGTGAACCCCACATGGCTAAAGAAATAGAGGAAGACCTGGAAACTCACGGAGAACAGAAGTAGAAACGAAATGAGCAATGTGGGAATTGCATGGACAGAGCAGCGTTGGATAGCCAAAGATAGGAAAGCTCGAGGTGATTTGGTTTTTGATTTATGCCAAAATAGGGGAGAGTGCAAAAGAAGAAGAATATGTATGTAATATGTAAGTACATGTATGTAATCTGTAAGTCCATGTATGTAATATGAAAATCCATGTATGTAATCTGCAAGTTAATGTATGTACTCTGTAAGTATATGTATGTAATCTGTAAGTCCATTATGTAATCTGGAAGTCTAGGTATGTAATCTGTATGTCCAATATGTTATCTGTAAGACATGTATGTAATATGTAAGTCAATGTATGTAATCTGCAATTTAGTGTATGTACTCTGTAAGTCTATTTATGTATTCTGTTCGTCTATATATGTAATCTTTAAATCCATTATGTAATATGTAAGTCTATGTATGTAATCTGTAAGTCCAATATGTAATATGTAAGTCTATATATGTAATCTGTAAGTACATTATGTAATCTGTAAGTCTATATATGTAATCTGTAAGTCTATATATGTAATCTGTAAGTATATTATGTAATATGTAAGTCTATGTATGTAATCTGTAAGTCTATATATGTAATCTGTAAGTCTATATATGTAATCTGTAAGTCTATATATGTAATCTGTAAGTCTATATATGTAATCTGTAAGTACATTATGTAATCTGTAAGTCTATATATGTAATCTGTAAGTGCATTATGTAATCTGTAAGTCTATATATGTAATCTGTAAGTCTATATATGTAATCTGTAAGTATATTATGTAATATGTAAGTCTATATATGTAATCTGTAAGTACATTATGTAATCTGTAAGTCTATATATGTAATCTGTAAGTCTATATATGTAATCTGTAAGTATATTATGTAATATGTAAGTCTATGTATGTAATCTGTAAGTCAATTATGTAATATGTAAGTCCATGTTTGTAATCTGCTGTGTCAGGCCTTAGTCAGATATGACTGAGCTACCGTATAACAGTAGACGGTACTACCTGGTTTCTTTTAGCGCCGAACGTTGGGCGGCGCTTACCAAACCCGACACCCCACATTGTGCCAACAGCTTCGGACGGAAGAGCGCAATTGGGAGGGTACAAGCCTTATCCTGGTGCGAGGAAATACAAGCTAAAGACAAAATGTCATGGCAGGGCAGACCAGGCCCTAAGCCTTGGTTGGCGGCTGGTCTAGGATCGAAGCTCCGACAGGCGGACAGTTAGAGAATTGCTTTGCTGATCCGGCAGCTTCTGCAGCTTGTCTTGATCCAGACTGTAGAGGTGTTACCTTTCCTCTGGAGTGAACTAGGCAGGCCGAGAGAGGGATCATGCTGCATGGGCAACACATGATCTCTATATTTTAACCCAGGCTTTGTGCTATGGAGAGGCAATAACTCCATCCCTGGTCTTAACTGGTCTCGGAATCGAAGCGGGAGGCAACTGTTACGGTTTTTAAAAGTCCCTGTCAATTGGCGTAAGTAGTGATGTAAGGACAGCACTCACTGCTTTACTGGCGGGAGGTGGAGGGGGTAACCTCCTTGGCCGGTGGTTCGAATCGGGGAAATGTATTTTTTGTTTTGTTAATTTTTTTTTGGCGGGAAGTTGGGAAATGTTGGTGGGTGAAAGAAAATGTTGGGGATTTTTTTTTTTGGGGGGGGGGGGGGGGGGGGGGGGGGGGGGGGGGGTGTGGGTGAATATTTTAAATGAAAACATAAAAAAAAAATAAAAATAAAAATAACTAAATATAAAGAAAAATAAAAATAAAAATGAAAATAAAAAGACCGCGCATGAGGTGGGGAGCGCGGGGGTAGCGGTTATTAGTGGTCTTCAGAGGTCGAATTGATGTATTTACTATCATCATATGGGTTACAAATGAAATACTTAAAAAGTAAAGATGGTAGGTATTATTGAATGTAGTGAGTATGGGTTAGTGAAATTCGCTGAGAAAGGGTGGGTAGCGGTTATTAGTTGTCTGTAGAGTGTCGTAGTGGCGTTTTCACTATCATCATACGGGTTACAAATGAAAACCTTACAAATATAATGTGATCGGTATTATTGAATGTCGTGGGTATGGGTTAGTTAAATTCGCTGAGAAAGGGTGGGTAGCGGTAATTAGTGGTCTGTAGAGGTCGTATTGATGTATTCACTATCATCATATGGGTTACAAATGAAAACCTTAAAAAGTAAAGATGGTTGATGTTATTGAATGTAGCTGGTATGGTTGATACACACATACAGATACACACACGCATACACACGCAAACACACAGACACGCAAACGCATAAACAAACATGCAAACGAACAGACAGACGAACAAACAGACAAGCAAACACACAGACACGCAAACGCATAAACAAACACACAGACCCATACAGACACGCAAACCCATAAACACACAAATGCATAAACAAACGTACAAACGAACAGACACGCAAACGCATAGGCAAACACACAAACGTACAGACGAACAAACAGACACGCAAACACACAGAAACGCAAACGCATACACAAATATACATACAAACACACAGACGAACAGACAGACGAACAAACACAATAAACATGTGACCACCGAATCTCCAACTAAAATCTCCTTCATCGCACTGCCTGGTCCATATGAGATCTCTGCTGGGTGTCGTAAGTAATCCTTTATTACTTTAGTGTCGTCCCTGGGGTGAGGGGAATCAACACTTACATTTTTATTACCCAAATATTATTGTCCTAGAGAAACCACCAGAATCCGTCTACAAAACTCCGTCAGTCTGCAGGCACCTCTTTCTTACTCTCACTCACCCCTAGATCATGCCCCCTCTCACTCTTCCCCAACACAACATACTCAACAACTCTAGCTTTAACAAATAAATACAAAATAGTTTATTAAAGCAAAGTGTATGTGTGTGAGAAGTGTGTGTGTGTGTGTGTGTGTTTTGTGTAGAATGTGTGTCGAATATTCTAGTGTGTGCAGACTCAGACCAAGCAGCTGAAGAGCCCAGCCCGATCATCCCGGAAAGGATCACACCACATCTTCATTCAGTCCACATTAACCTCACCAAGGGATGTAGTCCCTCCTGCTAGATGTAGACTTCCACCGGTCGCTGTTTGATCACTCATATACCTAGTCACAGTCTGACACTGATCCTGTCTGGATCACACACCGTTATTACATGTCCCTATTGTTCTGAGACTCATAACATCCTTGTCTAGTGAGGACACGAAAATACTGTTCCTTGAAATAAATGTAATTTCTGTCTAAAGTTTCTACTGTTCACAAGACCGCTGTTATAATAACTTCCTAATCAGTTTATACTGTTCTATTCCCATGTGATGTGGAAAAACAGTACCTATTAGTCTTTTCACCTGTCGTGTGAAAACATAATACCCACTGGACTTTTCCCATGTGGTGTAAAAAAAACAATTCTATTGTTCTGTTCACATGTGATGTTTGAAACATTAATCTCACGATTGTTCCTTCTCCAAAATGATGCGAGAAAAAAAACAATCTCTAGCATTCTGCTAACGTGAGACGTTTGATAAATACTCTCACAATTGTTCCTTTAAACCCCTTTCATCATGGGCCCAGTGCAAAAGCTGCTGAATAACTGCCTGCACTAAGGTCTCCATTCTCAGTGACTTGAGTGACCTAAGGGAACCTTATGCAATACGAATCACTCCTGGATGGCATCTACAACTTGCCATAAAGACATATGTTATTTAATGCTAATTAAATCGAACACATTAGTTGCTCTCCGAATTTCCTCACAGCGGTACACACACACGTCAGCTCTAGTCAACTTCTTCTTCAACACTAACGGTAAACAAGTCATGTTTTTGTCACCAAGAGCTGGGAGTGTTCTAGTGAAGTTCTTTTGATGCCACGTAGATGTCCTCAGGGGCACTAACTATTTCCAGAAATCTTATTTCCCTTTGGTTTAATCAATGTCACCAGTTGTCTCCCCCTGTTTTGACAACCAACACAGCTAGCGTCTGTCTTTGATTCCGCTGGTCGACAAAATAACCTTGAGATATTTTCTGTCTACCCAAGAATTCTCAAGGTCAGCGGTGCCGTTTGATCTACCTGCCACTTGTTGTAAACAACTGCAGCTGCAAATCATACTGTCCTTGTTATCTGTATTATCTGATTGTGACTCCACAGTGATTTCATGACATAGGCCCCCTCTTAAGAGAGTAGTCCATCTCACTCTTCTCCATTGTGAGTTCAATCCAGATGATTCATTCCTCCTCCTCAGGAGCTGGGTGTCTTGAGAGAAACACCGCTCCCACATTATCCTTCCCAGGTATAAACTTTACTGAGAAATTGTAGGGTTGAAGTAACAACGACCACCGCATCAAACGGGCGTTAAGCTTCTGAGAAGTAGCCAGGAACATCAGGGGCTGATGATCCGACTGGACCCGAAACTGAACTCCATACAAATAGGGCTGGAATTTTTGCACGGCCCATACAAGAGACAAGCATTCTCTCTCGATGGTCGAATAATTCCTCTCAGCCTGGAGACGTTTCTTGCTTGCGTATTCCACAGGTTTCAAAACCGAAACATCGTCTTTTCCTTCCTGTAACAAAGCTGCCCCAATCCCAATCCCACTCGCATCCGTTCTCAGCACAAATGGTTTGGAAAGGTCAGGGAGCTGCAACACAGGTTTGTTGACCAAGGCCTCCTTCAACTGACTATAGGCAGTCTCGCATTCTGGTGTCCAAACGATTTGGTCCGGGAATCCCTTTTTCAAGGTTTCCGTCAATGGAGCTCCCATTTCAGTAAAATGTGGATGAATTTTTGGTAAAACCCACATAACAAGAGAAAGGATCTCACATCCTTCTTCGATTTTGGCCTTGGTGCATTTCTGATTTTTTTCTAGGTTCTTTTCCTCTGGGACAATTTGTCCTGGAGTGATGGTGTGACCCAGAAATTACAGAGTCTGGTAACCAATCATGCATTTAGTTTGACGAGCTGTAAGCCCTGCTTCCTTGAGTCTATTAAAAACTCTCTCCAAGGATTGCAAATGGTCATCCAAGCTGTCACTGGAAATCAGAATATCATCCATGAATGATACGATGGACGGATCCTGTAAGGGATCTAGTAAAATCCTCATCATGCGCGTAAACACACTAGGTGCATTGCTGAGTCCAAAGGGCATGACCTTGAATTCGTAATGTCCACTGGGTGTGCTGAAGGCCAGCAGTGGTTGAATCTCCATTTTGACAGGTATCTGATAGTACCCCCGACTCAGATCCACCTTTGAAAAGTACCGAGCCTTATGGAACCTAGCGAATAACTGCGTTGGATTCGGCAAAGGTTCCACCTGAAATTGTGTATGACTGTTCAGAAGTCGGTAGTCTATACACAACCGGTGTTCTCCACTTGGATTCCGTAACAAAACTGCTCCCGCATTGTATGGGGATGTGGATGGCGCAATCACGTCATCCTTCAGCAGTTTTTGTATTTCCGCCTCCAGGGCCTTTTCTTTAGAGAAGGGCACTGGGTAAACCTTTTGACGATCAGGCTCTTGTGTGGTCAAGGTCATCTCGAATTCCACCAACCTCGTTCGTACTGGTTTATCAGTCAGTATCTCCTTATGAGACTTGAGACCTGGGTTATCCTTTCCCTCTCAGATCAGGGGTCACTTGCACATCCCTATAGGTTTCCTGGTGTACCAAGGGATATTCCCTGCCCTCGTTGGTTCCCACTTCAGTCTCCACTGCAACTGCCATTGCCATGAGGTGAGCTGTTTTGTCTCCGGGTCTCTCCTCGTATTTCCGCTGGAGATTGATATGGAAAATCTTCGACTTTCCCCGGATCCGGATCTGATAGTTGGTTCTGGATATCACCTTTTCCACGGGAAATGGTCCTTGCCAACCTATCTCCAGTTTGTTGTGTCCCTTTGGGAGTAGCAACAAAACTGTGTCTCCCACCTCTAGAGATCTGTCTTTCGACCTACGGTTGTAGTAAGCCGCATGTCTTTTTCTGGCCTTTTTCAAGTTTTGATTTGCCAGAGTCCATCCCTTGTGGAGTTTTTTTCCCCAGTTCCTCCACATATTTTTAAGAAGAAATCACTTTTTCTGACGTCCCCTCTTCAGTTTAACTCCTCAACATGGCTTCCATATGGTCCTTTGATTGGACGACCAAACAGCAACGTAGCGGGTGGTAGTCCTGTTGAGCCATGAGGAACTTTCCGATAGGCAAAGAGTGTTGAAGGGATATATTCATCCCACCTATCAGGTTTTTCCTGTGCCAGTTTCCTGAGCATTGTCATCAACGTGCCGTTGAAACGCTCTACTTGTCCATTGGCTTGAGAGTGGTAAGGGCTGGTATGTATGTGGTTAGAGTGGAACACCCTAAATACTTCCTCCATGAGTTTCCCACAAAACTGGGACCCATTGTCCGTCAGAATTTGATCCGGAAAACCTAATCTTGTAAAGGTCTCCATCAGTGCGTCCGCCACTCGTTTCGAGTCAATCGTGGTCAACGGTATGGCTTTACTACACATTGTACAGCAATCCACCATTGTGAGTATATGCGTGTTCCTCTTCCTAGTCCCAAGAAGTGGACCCACGATATCGATGGCTACCCTCTCGAAAGGAGAGTTCATGATGGGCATCTCACCCAAGACCACCGGTGCTGTCCAGTGTTTCGGTGCAACCCTCTGGCACTCAGGGCATGACTTCACATACCGACGCACATCATCTGTCATTCCCGGCCAATAGTAATGGCAGGAAATTCGCTGCATGGTGGTGGCAATACCCATGTGCCCACTAAAGGAGATGGTATGCCCCATATGAAGAATTTGGGAACGGTGAGCTTTCGGGACCATCAACTGACCGTAAAGGTTGTCTCCCCTTCCAGCTCTCCTGTAGAGTATCATATTCTTCATGTAGTACTGCCCCCGTCTTGGTGGATCAGCACTCCTCTGCAGCTTTTTGTAGCAAGGACAAAGAGTAGCATCCTCACTCTGGGCAGTTCTTAGCTCCTCCGGCATTGGGTTAGTCACAATTGCTTCTGCCTCTTCCGTTCTCGTCTGAAAGCGAGTCTGTATGGCTCCCATATGGATTGGCTCCCTGGGCATTCCCAGAAAGACATACCGGCAGCCGAGGATGACGGGAAAATGGGATCGGTCAATACAGCAGCCTTGATTGTGCCGGTGACATATCTTGACCGAATCTCCACGTTAGCAATGGGCAACTTCATGGCCACAGCACTCTTTTGTGCAGGCTGTATCTCCATGGTCTCACCCGTGAATTGTTCTGGATGTACCAGATCCGCAGAAATTACGGCCTCCCCGTCCAGTCCTGTGTCGTACAAACACTCCACTTGACGACCGTTAACCTCTACCAATTCCACTACAGGTGGTTTTTCCTGGTCTGGAATATCTTCCTCGGCCTCGACCTCTTCGGTGGGCTCCACCTTAGGTTCCACTGGGCACATGACGAAATGAGAGTCTCCTGACTTTCCCCTGCAGTCAATAGCATTGTGCGTGTTTGACTTGCAGATTTTGCACCATTTCCCTGAACTAGATTTTCTAGTGCCGACTTAAGTGAGCTCTCCTGTTGGCCAGCTTTCTTGTTGACCTTGGCATTTTCCGTGACAACTCCCTTGGAAGTCATTTGACATGCTGCGAATTGAGGGCTCTTAGCCTTCGATTTGCAGTCCCTTGTATTGTGAGAGGGCAACTTACAAATTGAACACCACTTCTCCGACCACGATCGTTTTGGTGTAGAGCTCGATGTGCTCTTGCTTCCCTCCTTCGTCTTTTCTGAACTATCCTCTGAAGTTTTTACATAAGGTTCCCCCTTTTTGGTTCCTGAGTTTTTGGCTTTCTTCTTGTCATGTTTCTCCTGACTTTTGGTGTTGGTTGAAAGGTTTTCCCCTGCCTCCCGATGTACCTCGACGAACCATTCTGCTAATTTCGTCACGACGTCAATACGTTCCGCCCCTTGTTCTCCCAGGAATGTTCTGAGATGTTTCGACATTTGTTTCTTCAGCTGGTCGACCACCATGAGCTCTTCCAGACTCTCATAGTCATGTGCGAACCCAGCCGAATCCATCCACTTGTGGAGATAGGATTTTAAGACGCAAACTGTAGGCGGCAAACAACTCCCACGGTTCTCGTTTCGCTGCTCGAAATTTTTTCCGGTAGGTATGTGACGTAACCTCGAACCGTTTCAGCAGAGCCGTCATCAATTCGTCATAATTGTTCTCATGTCCTGGTGGCAGGCGGGAATAAACCTCGCAGCCGGTCCCGCGTAATCCCTGGGATATCTTAAGACACCATTTGTCACGGTCCAGACCCACAGCAACGGACATGGCCTCGAAGCGTTGAAGGTACTGGTCAATCTTCACTTTGTCCTCCTGGTAGATCGCTAGAGGAAACTTCATAGCATGGTAACTGTGTCCACCTGCTGGTGTTGAGCCTGGGATGGAGGAACCTCCAACTGCTCCCTCAGTTTCCCCATTAGATTGCCTCTTCAACTCGAGTTCCCTCATCCTGTACTCGTGCTCCCTTTTCTGAGCCTCCCGCTTCGCTTCCCGTTTCCTAGCAGCTTCCTCAACTTCAAGTTTCCTAGCTGCCTGCTCAGCTTCAAGTTTCTAAGCTGCCTGCTCAGCTTCAATTTCCAGCCTTCTCATGGCTTGCTCTGCTTCCAATTTCATAGCAGTTTGTTCTAACTCCATCCTTCTCAATTCCAACTCGGCTTTTCGATTTTCCCGTTCTGCTTGACGCAACTCCCTCTCCACCTCCTGTACGTAATCTGTTAGTGCAGAACCAGACAAATCCATTTCTTCCCCTTTTGCCATTAGTTCTGGCGTAGTTAGTTTAGGAGTGGCCATATTTTAGAGAGGTCAGTCAGCAGTTTGAATATTAATTATCTCTAAACAAATATATAGGTAATGACTAATTAACAGGTATCTATATATTTAACCACACAGCACAACACAACACAATCACTCAGTGACAAGCGTAGAATTAGGACCACAGACTTATGCAGACGTGTGAAGTGTGAACAGGTAAGATATGTGTCTTAACCCCTATCCACATTCACTCTAGCTGGATTCTCTCTCTCTCTAAATATCTCCGTCCTTTAACTAAAGATCCCGTTTCAAAAGACCCGGTTGTCCGGAGATCCCACTGTCAAAAGATCCCGTCTACAAGAGATCCCACTGTAAAAAGATCCTGTTTACGAGAGATCCCGCTGTCCAAAGATCACGTTTACGAGAGATCCCACTGTCCAAAGATCACGTTTACGAGCTCCCAATAAATGTCGTAAGTAATCCTTTATTACTTTAGTGTCGTCCCTGGAGTGAGGGGAATCAACACCCACATTTTTATTACCCCAATATTATTGTCCTAGAGAAACCACCAGAATCCGTCTACAAAACTCCGTCAGTCTGTCGACACCTCTTTCTTAGTCTCACTCACCCCTAGATCATGCTCCCTCTCACTCTTCCCCAACACAACATACTCAACAACTCTAGCTTTTACAAATAAATACAAAATAGTTTATTAAAGCAAAGAGTATGTGTGTGTGAAGTGTGTGTGTGTAATGTGTAGAATGTGTATCGAATATTCTAGTGTGTGCAGACTCAGACCAAGCAGCTGAAGAGCCCAGCCCGATCATCCCGGAAAGGATCACACCACATCTTCACTCAGTCCACATTAATCTAACCAAGGGATGTGTCCCTCCTGCTAGATGTAGACTTCCACCGGTCGCTGTTTGATCACTCATATACCTAGTCACAGTCTGACACTGATCCTGCCTGGATCACACACCGTTATTACATGTCCCTATTGTTCTGAGACTCATAACATCCTTGTCTAGTGAGGACACGAAAATACTGTTCCTTGAAATAAATGTAATTTCTGTCTAAAGTTTCTACTGTTCACAAGACCGCTGTTATAATAACTTCCTAATCAGTTTATACTGTTCTATTCCCATGTGATGTGGAAAAACAGTACCTATTAGTCTTTTCACCTGTCGTGTGAAAACATAATACCCACTGGACTTTTCCCATGTGGTGTAAAAAAAACAATTCTATTGTTCTGTTCACATGTGATGTTTGAAACATTAATCTCACGATTGTTCCTTCTCCAAAATGATGCGGAAAAAACAATCTCTAGTATTCTGCTAACGTGAGACGTTTGATAAATACTCTTACAATTGTTCCTTTACACCCCTTTCATCATGGGCCCAGTGCAAAAGCTGCTGAATTACTGCCTGCACTAAGGTCTCCATTCTCAGTGACTTGAGTGACCTAAGGGAACCTTATGCAATACGCATCACTCCTGGATGGCATCTACAACTTGCCATAAAGACATATGTTATTTAATGTTAATTAAATCGAACACATTAGATCCTCTCCAAATTTCCTCACAGCGGTACACACACACGTCAGCTCCAGTCAACTTCTTCTTCAACACTAACGGTAAACAAGTCATGTTTTTGTCACCAAGAGCTGGGAGTGTTCTATTGAAGTTCTTTTGATGTCACGCAGGTGTCCTCAGGGGCACTAACTATTTCCAGAAATCTTATTTCCCTTTGGTTTAATCAATGTCACCAGTTGTCTCCCCCTGTTTTGACAACCAACACAGCTAGCGTCTGTCTTTGATTCCGCTGGTCGACAAAATAACCTTGACATATTTTCTGTCTACCCAAGAATTCTCAAGGTCAGCGGTACCATTTGATCTACCTGCCACTTGTTGTAAACAACTGCAGCTGCACATCATACTGTCCTTGTTATCTGTATTATCTGATTGTGACACCACAGTGATTTCATGACACTGGGGAAAATTAATGAAGAAACCACACATTGACCACTTGAATCACTACCAAGACGGGACTGTATCTCGGTGTTGAATCTGTACTAAAAGATCGACACTTCAGTTCTGGAAATCTAATTACCAGCCTCGGTCGCACGGAGGCGGGCGACTGTGTGTGAAATATAACATTGTCTACAAAACACTACCACTGTAGTGTCGTGTGCACAAGGCAGATAGTGTATAAATTGTGAGCAGCTACTCTGTGTCAGTCGTTACATCAAATATTGTTCATGTTGCTGACTTGCCTAACCTTCGGCACATAGTTATTTGTGAAACAGGCTGGTGTGACAGTACTCGCTTAGCATTGTTCGTGTCGTCGGTATAATTAAACAGTGAAACATATATTGTTGTGTATTCAGATTTAGTCTTCGCATTGCTCGTGCTTACACCAGAACTTTTTCCGCTTGTAAACAAGCAAAAGTTGCGAACGTTCTTCAGTGCTGTGTAAAGCTTGACTTGTTGTGTGAATTATTCATATGCAAGCAATATTAGCAGCACTTTTATCAATATGGCCAGCGAATCTGCTTTCGTGTGTTCAGTGTGTGACAAATCCTTCAGTGATAAGTATAAGTTCACTCGTCACATTCGGTCCATTCACAACCATAAGGATGAAATATACTCCTGTCATTTCTGTGGACAACTTTTCAACAGAAAAGACAATCTACAACGAAACATAAGAACACAGCATCAGACATCTATGGATACACCAGAATCAAATCCGACAACTGCATCATCAACATAATCAGCAAACCCGACAACAGCGCCAACTGAAACCAATATAACTAACAGTCAGACACAATCAGACGAGAATATTCTTGACCACCTGATAGACGAGGAAGCGGACATCTTAGCCGCCGGGGAACCAGAGACACTATACATCCTTCCAACCGATATTCAAGAAACATATAGAGAAAATTGGGAAGCTATCAGGACACATCACAAGATTAGTAAATATTTATCGACATACACATTCTTTATTAGTCCAGAGATACAAAATCCTATCGACTGGACAAAGACCTTGTATAAGATTTTCAAAACTCAAATTAGCAGATTTAAGATAAACTTAAGCCTTCATTTAGTTTTAAGACACAGAGAAACACGTGACCTTCGCTTCTTTCATGCTTCTTTAACAACAGTTCTGTTTTAGAATTTCCAGCGCTAATCAATAACAGACACGACTGACGCTTTTATCAACACAGTACACGAACATGACATTCTTTCCTATATCATGCAACAACGCACAGACACCAAATACACACTAGAGTCAGTAGCTGCCACATGTTTTACCTCTTTCATATCCCCGAGTTCCCGATAGGTTGATGTCTAGGTGACATACCAACCCAACAAAATACTACATTGTTATATTTTTTCACAAAACCATTTATGTCATTATGATTTGTGTTATAACAATGATATATTGATGTCACTAAACTATTTTGTTGAATATGTTGTGGACACATTATCACCACTACATATTTTGGTGTTAAACAAAAACTAATGAAACCAAGTTTTTGTTTGTTAGTTGTTTCAACTGGCTTGTTGTCATGCCGTTGTTCTCTTCTTGTCGGAGAGACATGAACACTGACAGTTACATATAGACAAATACACACAAGAACAGATGCATTGACACAATGGAACAGAGAGACAAAAAGAAAACAAACAAAAAAGTTATATTTTCATATGGCTTTTATTGGTAGACAACATCAATTTACAACTAAAGCTGGCTCCACGTACGTCCCATAGGGATCCAAGGGACTTGGTTATTGTAGAAAGATGTCTAGTCTTTCAGAGGCATGTCTTGACTGTCGGTACACGTAGACTGGACTGGCTTGTATGTAGCTTGGTCACCATAAGTTTCATTATCGAAAACAGCTAAAATGCCATCCTTCATCGATAGCAGCGATTCAAACTCCGTTCTCGTACGTGTAATTCCCATCTTCTAAGGATATATCATCTCAGAATCATAATACTGGTGTAGATGGAGTGTCGTCGTTCCTCTGTCTGGAGAAACTGTCACCGCTTTCAAACTGTTGGCTAGCTGTCTGGGCATATCGGCAGTTCTTGACATGAATAACCAGTTGGATGTAGACATTTTGATCGTTGTAGAAACAAAAAGATGAGTGTTTGTCTCATGTTATAAGGATGAATTTATCTAGTGGTGGTAATCATGTCTGGTTTTGTCTTTTTTTTAACTCACGGAGTAACCAATCGAAACACGAGACGGTCGTTCACGTGTTGTCTGTGTCCAAATAGTTGCAGGATACATGACATACTCGCGCCGCGGCATTTCATCACCAAGAAATACAAGGCGTACAGACCTCAAATGGCGTTATTAATGTCTTGTAACATACGGGTGTTGTACACAGGTGGTCTGTCCGAGTTTCGTCGTATGAAGCGGATAGTGTCGGCGTGTAATGGTGGCAACCCAAATGAATCGAAATATTCAAACTGACATAGACCATCAAAATATAGGGCAATCCAATGTGTCAGTATTGACGATCAAATCGGCCGGTTGTGTTCTATCAATGTGTCTACGCAACTGGTCTCTAGTGCATACGGTGACTAGTGGAAGGCGTCGAACAAACAGATCAGACATGAGTGATTGTCTTAGCTGTTGTTTATCCATTATGCTATGTAATCTGTTAGCACTTGTCTCGTCTTGGAAACTTTTCGGACCGAGTCGAGTTCCGCGTATACGATGACTTGTATAGGTGCATCCGTTATAACATCAAACTTAAGTTCTATTGACAGTGGGCCAGATTTCGCCAATTCAAACTGCTCCCCGTCTAATATGCTGGGAGTCATATCAAAAGCGTAGAGAGCGTATCCTTGACTAAAACTTTCAAAACCGATACCATTCCCGACACCCTTACCGGTCAGACCGAGGGCCAAATTGGTACCATGGAAAGCTCGCATGTACTGAGTCGTGGTATAATTCATGGTTAAGGGTTTGCCTGTGACACTACGCCCATCTACCATCAGACTCAAATAGTTTAACTGATAATGACTTAATATGAAGGGGTTCGTGCTTAGCTCGCAGTTGAAAAATGAAGCATTCTCTAAACCGATCACCACACGGGTCGGTATCTGGCTGAGGAATAGGTTATCTTGTGTGTGGGAAAACACACCTTTCGGGATAGAAAAGGCTTTTACCACGACTCTTTTAAAGGGATACTTGGGATTGGATCTCAATAAGGCTTTTTCATGAGCCAGAGAGATAGCTGGATTTAACTTAGCTTTCCTCACCAAGAGGGTGGCGTAAGTAATGACACTTTTGTAGCCACCGTTTACATCCGTGGCAATCAAATTAAAGACGGATTTTGATGGGGTTAGTTTGATTTTAATATCGACGCCATTCAATATGTACCTGTCCTGATTGAAAATGTCGGAATGTAGGCGCCCCATCATATCCAGAGCCACACTGTAGCTGGCTAAAGATCTTCTTTTGGCTAGACCTTTATTGGTATCACCCTTCGTGCCTGCCATATACAAAGGAGTATCTTGATAGTATAGAGCTGAGGTCAGATGGCTCTTGTTGGCCTCTTCACCGTAATTCAGAAGGGCTTCCAAGTAGGCCCGGTACGGATACGAATTTTCACTCGGCGAAATAAGAGTGTCGTTCTGGGACACGTCTACTTGAGAAAACAAACTATGCAAATAATAATTTATAGGACCGACTTCGGCTGTGGATGGTATGTCGTCGCCATTGGGTAGTGCAACTTTGGCTCTCACGTGGAGAAAAGTATTAAACAAATCTATGTAATCTTCTCCGACAAAAGAGATGGAGAACTCGATGGGTGCCCCATAAGCTAACGTGGCAAACGGATGAATCTCCACAAACTGTCCCTCTTCCACGGCCGTCTGGGTGGGAGGCACGCTAAGCAGATCAAGACCAGAATGCAGACACTCGCATGACTTGGGATGAATTAACGCCATTAGGAGAAAATATCAGAATGTCCCGGTTGGTGGTGATGTTTCTTATGAGTCGATGGCTTTCTGGCTGCTGGTATTATTCTTTTACTGGGTTGACCTGGCGGGGCGGCTCGTTTCCGTTTCCTAAGCCCACTACCCTAATTGGCTGATGTGTTGAGCAGCGCCTTGGAGTAACCGTTGACCAGGCAGTCACTGACGTGTTCTTTAAACGACTCACCAACATTCCTACCAGCTAGGGCATCTTGAGTCCACTTGCAAACCCGTCCCCATTCCTTCTCTCAATAGGGCCTTTACCACCAGTCTTCAACCAAGGAAGAATTGTGCGACCACGACCACTAAAGAAACTACCAATTCCATGATCCTCGCTGACTTCGACTACCCACACAAACAGGGAGACCACTTCCGGCTTGATTGCATAAATAGTCCTCGTACAGTTTGGGGTTGCGTTGGATTGGGACGTGCCTAACCATGGTTAGCCCAGATCAAACCGTTTGGTTGTTCGAAAATGTAACGTCACTACTGAAGTTCCGACTGTGAATGGGATGGTTTCCCCTGTTCATCGGTTATAAGAAGTTCAATCGTGTCAAAGGAGAATAGACTGAGGGGTACGTAATGTGGCTTGTCGTACATCCTAAATACGGAGGTGGTGGATCTGTCTAGAACAGGTAGTGTCCGCAGTAATGGTACCATCACATCCCCAACAACCCGCGAGGTGACAATTTCGGAATAGACGAAGACATGTTCGTGCCCTGCTCTAAATCTACTTCACCCACACCAGACAGACTGGGTTCAGTCTCGGTGACATGTGTCGAGGGAAATTGTAAAATTTCTGCCAACTTGTCACTAAGTCTAACTTCAGCTGCCCTGTTCGTATTATTGGAAACGAGCCTTATTCGAGATATCGTTATAAGAGAACATTATTCGGTTATGTTCTTGCAAGGCATCGTCGAGACGCAGCTATTGCAGTTCATAGATACATCTCTCAGCCTCGATAAGCAATCTATTAAATTCAGTGATGAATTTTTCTGTTGATTTGTACAGACCAGGAGTTAGCGTAATCTTCATCGCTGGGTCGTCTAGGTCTGGAGGTGGAAAGTACTTTAACCACACCTCATCTTTCAAAATATTAAAATAGGTGTTTGGAAACTGAATATCGACCAAACCAACTTCGTACTGGGAGGTGAGCTCAATAGTTTGCGGCAGCTTGACAAAGAAATGTCCGGCATTATTTTGCGGGTATATTTGTAACGAGGCGTTACTGGGCAGTGGAACGTAAAAACTCATTTTAGTGTTGGATTATTCGAGGACTGAATGTTTCCTGGTTCGAAAATGTAAAGTTAGCACTGAAGTCCCACCATTGAATGAGCGCCTTTTACCCGTATCGGTAGTTAAAAGTATTTCCACCGTGTCGAAGGAGAATCGACTTAATGGTACATAATGTGGTTTATCGTAAAGATGAAACACTGAAGGTGACAGTCGGTCCAATATAGGAACAGTCCTTAGTAAAGGAACCATGACGACTCCAACTGGTCTCGCGGCTACGAGATCGGAATAGACACAAATATTTTTAACTTCGCTATCCATCTCTAATTCTACATTACCGTATAATAAGACATTGTCGTCTGCTAGAGTCGAGCTTGGTGAAGAGGCTAACATTCTCGTATCGAGCATTATACCGCTAGAGGTCAACTTATCTGGCATTCATAACCTTCTTGTTTTTTTCCCCACCCAATCTGAAAGTAACGCCGTTTAGTGCAAGATCGTTGTTGTCACAGAGGCCACGGGTTCGAATCAGCAATGGGGCTTATTTTATTTTAATAATTGCCCTGAGTTCCTAGCTTGACCCTAGCAAAGAATGGTACTAGGAAATTATTGGGAAATAAAGGCGGGCGGCGCTAACACCACCCACCGAGTGCTGAGTAGTCGATATAAATATGCGTCTGGCAGCATATGCTCAATGCACCTTAAGGCGCGCATAAGAGTCTAACTGAGATACCTTGTGGTTTGTCCAGCGATGCCCAAGAGGACCACGTGGTCGATTGCAGTCCTACAGAGGTCTATGGCATGGCTGATGAGACCCGTATAAGGACCTTCAATCAGACTGCCATGAGACCTGCGTGTAGACCTTCAATCAGACTGACAGGAAAAATCTTTAGCATGCCCCCCGTCCCCGTCCCCGCCCCCTCCTATTGACTACCTCAGAAGTGGATAAAGCAAATGTGGCAATGCCTCGCGTGAAGTTGTGTTGATTCTTGGCCTTATATGTCATATGACATATTACACCAGCCTGAGTCCCGTCTTGTATGTCATAATGAGGCTAGAGGTATATCCATCTGATGTATTTCCATCAAGGGTATATCTATCAAATGTATGTCTATCAGAAGTATGTCCATTAAAGGTATGTCTGTCAGAGGTATGTCTATCAGAGGTATGACTGTCAGATGTATGTCCATCACAGGTATGTCTGTTAGAGGTATGTCCATCACAGGTGTGTCTGTCAGATGTATGTCCATCACAGGGATGTGTTTCAGAGGTATGTCCATCACAGATATGTGTTTCAGAGGTATGTCCATCACAGGTATGTGTTTCAGAGGTATGTCCATCACAGGTATGTTTGTCAGAGGTATATCCATTACAGATATGTCTGTCAGAGGTAAGTCCATCACAGGTATGTCTGTCAGAGGTAGGCATGCCATCGAATGTATGTAAATCAAAGGTATGTCTATCAGAGGCATGCACATCACAGGTATGTCTGTCACGGGTATGCCCAACGAGGGTATGTCTATCAGAGGTTTTTCTATCAAAGGCATGTTCATCACAGGTATGTCTGTCAGAGGTATGCCATCTAAGGTATGTCTGTCAGAGGTATGTCCATCACAAGTATGACTGTCAGATGTATGTCCATCATAGGTATGTCTGTTAGAGGTATGTCCATCACAGGTATGTCTGTCAGATGTATGTCCATCACAGGGATGTGTTTCAGAGGTATGTCCATCACAGATATGCCTTTCAGATGTAAGTCCATCACAGGTATGTTTGTCAGAGGTATGTCCATCAGACGGTGCCAGCCAGCTCGATGTTTGAGTTTCCTCAAACGTTTTCCTCAAAAGTTTCCTGTTTGAGTTTTCTCACACAGACGCGCCCCTGTGTAGCCAATCTAATTCACAACATCCTATATCCAAGAGCTCCATGCTGCCTTCGGCCATTGTCTACATATAACACAAGACATAGCGAACGGCTAAACATACTTCATGTCCCTAGGCATAGGATAGACTTAAACAAAACATGCTGATCGTACTTCATAGCTCAACTGTGGAACAATCTTAGACAAGAAACCAGAGACATCACCAGCCCCTTTACATACAAAAGCAACCTATTTAAACACTATCTCAGTACAAACTATATGCCCCTTTCAATAGTTATTTAAACAAGAAAAGAAAGAATGAAATAAATTAGTATAATAAACACTTTTCTGACAGTGGTACTTCATATAAGTCTGAGAGAATTATAATTGTTGTCTAAAATATGAGTATTAATGAGTCACGTATTAATGATTATTGCTTATTTCTAATGCGTGTTAATGCAAATAGTCTTATTATTAATGTTGTCATCTGAGAGTGGAGTCATAAGTGATGTGTGAATGAAACAATGTCTGAGAGCAGAGAGATAAGAAGGGCAGAATGTTAGACACCCCTGCATGCCCAATTCTTAAAACTTTGAAAGTAAATGTCTTTTATTCGTCTGTGTGTTCCCCGTCGTCAACTGTTGCCATGCCACCTGACCAGCTGACATTATGTCACACATAGCTACATCTGTTGAGCAACCACAGTCTACGTCGTGTGCAACATGTCACACATAGCTACATCTGTTGAGCAACCACAGTCTACGTCGTGTGCAACATGTCACACATAGCTACATCTGTTGAGCAACCACAGTCTACGTCGTGTGCAACATGTCACACATAGCTACATCTGTTGAGCATCCACAGTCTACGTCGTGTGCAACATGTCACACATAGCTACATCTGTTGAGCAACCACAGTCTACGTCGTGTGCAACATGTCACACATAGCTACATCTGTTGAGCAACCACAGTCTACGTCGTGTGCAACATGTCACACATAGCTACATCTGTTGAGCAACCACAGTCTACGTCGTGTGCAACATGTCACACATAGCTACATCTGTTGAGCAACCACAGTCTACGTCGTGTGCAACATGTCACACATAGATACATCTGTTGAGCAACAACAGTCTACGTCGTGTGCAACATGTCACACATAGCTACATCTGTTGAGCATCCAGTCTACGTCGTGTGCAACATGTCACACATAGCTACATCTGTTGAGCAACCACAGTCTACGTCGTGTGCAACATGTCACACATAGCTACATCTGTTGAGCAACCACAGTCTACGTCGTGTGCAACATGTCACACATAGCTACATCTGTTGAGCAACCAGTCTACGTCGTGTGCAACATGTCACACATAGCTACATCTGTTGAGCAACCAGTCTACGTCGTGTGCAACATGTCACACATAGCTACATCTGTTGAGCAACCACAGTCTACGTCGTGTGCAACTTTATTGGATCTTCAATTAGCATTCGACTTTCCCCCAAAACACAGACATTCTGGCAAATGAAAGGTGTATGGATGTTTAAACAAAATATACCAGATCTTAACAGCTTTTACCCGTACATTAAGGCAGAAATGAAGACAGAAACATTAGCACAAGACACGCCAATGTACAGACGTGTAAATCAAATATGCAAAGCCACAACGAAGTCGTTGCCCTATACTCTAAGGTAAAAGTAGATCGATAGAAAACATGAACAATGAAATGAGAAATCACCATTTGACCTTCCAAAAGAAGTGTGTCCTGAGCAGAATATCTTCAATTATGCAAACTTGTTTTCAAGAAGTGTCTACAGGGACACATCAGTCACATAGCAAGATTATACTTCTGACTCTGCAAGATTTTATCTACATTCGTACCTCCTTATTCTCAGGATTGTATCTACATTCGTACCTCCTTATTCCGCAAAATTGTATCTAAATTCATACCTCCTTATGCTGCTAATTTATCTACATTCTTAGCACGTTATTCTGCAAGATGTTATCTACATTTGTACCTCTTTATTATGCTGTTTTTTTCCCTTCAATATTCATACCTCCTTATTCTGCAAGATGTTATCTACGTTAGTACCTCCTTATTCTGAGGATTGTATCTATATTCGCACCTCCTTATTCTGCAAGATTTTATCTGCATTCATACAACCTTATGTTGCTAATTTAATCTCCATTCGTAGCATATTATTCTGTTATATTGTATCTACATGTGTACCTCCTTATTCTGCAAGATTTTATCGACATTTGTTTCGTATCTCCGTATTCTGCAAGATTTTATCTACATGCATGCCTCGTTATGCTACTAATTGTTTTGGTGTCACCTTTCCTCTCGAGCAAACTGGACAGGCTGAGAGAGAGAGAGAGATCTTGCAGCATGGGCAACATATGATCTCTAAATTTTTTGCCCAGGCTTTGTGTTATGGGAGAGATAACCCCATTTTACAAACTATTGTCTGTCAAGACGGCAAGAAGCCAGTCATGCTACACATTTTATCTACATTCGTAGCACCTTATTGTGCAATATATGATCTACATTCGTACCTCCTCATTCTGTCAATTTTATCTACATCCGCCACTCTATATTCTGCAAGATGTTGTCTACATTCATACTTCTTTATTCTGCAAGATGTTGTATATATTCGTACATATTTATTGTGCAAGATTTTTTAACCTGCACTCGTAGCACCTTATTCTCATCGAAACGTGGTGGCTCAAAAACTGGAATATGTTGGCCACAAGAAATTGCACAGTTACCAAGAAACAACTAAATAAGGCATGGTGCAAGGATAGAGAGGCGAGGACATAAAAACAGAAATGATAGTCGGTTGTCCACGACCGTTGTGATATGGTGGCGGAGTAGGGGTATTCCCTATCAAAGAAGAAGTAAGGTGCTGTCATGAAACCACGATAATCCCGATAGATGATGAAACAACAGAAGCAGGCTATATTCGAACTTACAAACTGTTTGCAACTAGAGGCCACATTCCCGTCACATCAAAAGCGCCGCTGGTCTATGATGATTCCGCGGAGACACGGGAAAAGAGTTTCCCCGTTGCCTTAAAGCAGACTCAAGATGAAAGGGAAAAACGCCGCCATGATTTGGTTGCCACATGCTGTTGACGGGAGAATGACGTCACGATGTCAATCCCAGAATATATAAAAACAAGCTTGTTGTCGGGAGTGCACAATAAAGTTAACCTAGGCTCAAGTGTTGAATAGTTCGGTGCTCGTAGTGAAAAGAATCCCGCATGTTTACTATCAGTATTTGAGAATAAAACATGTGTCCTTCATGGCATTTTGGAGATTCAATTCGGACTGTGAGCTAGGAATTAATAGGGTATCTACACTTAGCATTTAAATGTTAATAATGTAGAATAGTAAAATGATAGTGAAGTCTAGAACTTTAACGTAGTAGTTGCTTTGTAGTCAAGTATAAAAACAGTGTCGGCGACAATAGACAGTCGCAGTGTTAAACTAACTAGTGTGAGATGTAAAATAGCTCAGCTAGTTGAGGATAGTGAAAGGGGATGATATTTAGTGTGATTGGGAATGGGGGGGGGGATAGAGGAAATGTCCAAGGGTTGGATATTCCAGTGGGATTCTACTGGGGTTCTACACTTCGTATATGGGTATTTCCTTGTCTTGCCCTAACTCAGTCCAGGGGAAGGAGCTCTTCTGACATGACAGAGATTGGTTCACTGTCATGGATCTGAGTAAGAATGTAGGCCCACACTCATCTAATAGGAGTCAGTGGCAGATTGCCCTCACCGAGTCTGTTATATCTCTTTCACAGGTTCCCTTCGGGTTTTCAAAGAACAGATGCTGAATTGTTTGTATCATGGAGAACTTGGTACGAGGAAATCTATTCAGTGGCCTGTGCATTTGGCCCATGAGAAAAGGGTTTATGATGTCACACCACGGGTGTAAGAACAATATCGTGTTTGATTATTTATGATGTCACACCACGGGTGTAAGAACAATATCGTGTTTGATTATTTATGATGTCACACCACGCGTGTAAGAACAATATCGTGTTTGATTATCACAATACAAGTGAACTAACATTAAAGTGTTGAGTATCACACTACAAGTGACATCACATTAGAGTTGAGTATCACACTACAAGTGACATAACATTATAGTGTTGTAACATTTTCACACCACGAGTGAAATATTAATAAGAATAAATCCAAAGAACGAGAACAGTGTAACAGTGCAAACGGTAGGACTTGTAAGGATGAGTCATTTATTCCCAGGAACCGTGTTACTTGTTTTCAGTAGGCAGGGAAGGTTTATGGTTCGGAACCATGTAGACATTTATTAACAGGGTGTATGATCACTGCCAGATCATTATCGGACTAAATTCGTGATTGGTGATCAGGAATCTGGATTATCAAAGGGGCTACCGGAGACAGTCAACAACGCACAAGAGGGACACGGCGTGTGGTGAGGTTTTTGTTTACTGACCCGTGATGATGTGGTGTAACTCGTACAATGATGATCTGAATGTGATCCGGAGCTTCGTGGTCTAATGTCTACATATACACCTAGAATATGCGAACACACATTCTACACATTACACACACACACACACACACACACACACACACACACACTTCTCCCACATATACTCTTAGCTTTAATAAATTTCTTGTATTTATTTGTTGAGGCTAGAGTTGTCAAGTATGTTATGTTGGGGAAGAATGAGAGGGGGCATGATCCAGGGGTGAGCAAGAGTGAGAAGAAGGTGTCCTTGGGCTGAGGGAGTGTTGTGGACGGAGTCTGGTGGATATCTCCAGAATAGTGATATTGAAACTGGGAAAAAAATGTGGGTGTTGATTCCCCTCACTCCAGGGACGACACTATAGAAGTAATATCTCTCAAGACACTATAGTAGAGAGAGAGAGAGACTTATATTCACGACAGGTGCCTCCTTTCCCCCCGCTAGTAGACGGGACACCCATGAGCAAGATGGAGTACCCGCTAAGCTACCTAATCAGGATTACTTAAAGCCACGGGTGCACGTGGTGGATTAAGTTGAAGAGCAGCCAACAGATTAGTTGTAGGTTATGGTCTCCAACATCTCGACGGTAGGCAGAGGATGTTATTTTGGGAGACAATGGCTACGGTTACCGACCAGTGTGGTCACTGCTAAGAAGGAAAGCAACTGCAAACTACCTTCTTTACAGATGACAAGAAAATTATGTTTTGCAATCTCATAGAAAATCAGAGACATTGCGTATCTGGGTGCTCCATAGGAGCAGCCTCGCCTGGTAGGAGTTGGAGAATTTGATAACATTAAGAACGGAATGAAAAGACTCAATACTAACATGTTAGGTATATGTGAGACCAGATGGAAAGGAATAGTTATTATAACATCTTAGGAGTACAGCATAATCCATTCTGGTGGAGAGAAAAAACAGCCAGGAGTAGCAATTATAATGAATATAGAGAGATCAAATTCGATCAAAGGATATTGGACTGTATCAGACAGAATATTACTAGTAATGTTTAGTGGAAGACCTTTCAATATCAACATTATAAAAGTTTATGCACCAACAACAGACATCAGTGATGACAACATCGAGGAATTTTATAATGATTTGGAGAATGCCTCCAAGAAATGCAAGAATTCAGAAGTAAATATTATAATGAGTGACTTTAATGCTAAAGTTTGAAATCAATTAGAACGGATGCATAGTAGGCAAGTATGGACTAGTTAAGGGAACAGAATGAAAGGGCTTGCAGACTTGTACAGTGGGCAAGAGGGCATGGTATGATTATTGGAAACACCTGGTATCAACAACACCCAAGGAGATTATGGACATGGAGGAGTCCATGTCATAAGAACAGAAATCAGATTGATTACATTCTTATCAACAGAAGATTTCGAAATATATAAAAAGTCGCAAAACTATACCAAGCGCAGACTGTTACAGCGACCATAGATTAATCATAAGCAATTTACATATACAATGAAAGGAAATCAAATATACACCAAGAAACACAACATTTAATATACGGGCACTGAAGCTTGAGGAGATAGAAGATAAATTCAATGTAGAGGTAAAGAACAGAAAGAAAAACCAATGACCAAGTGCCACAAGAAACAAATGAAGATCGTCATTGATTAGACAAATTAGTCGTAGACAGTCACAATTTTTTGGTCACATTATGAGAAGAAATAAATTAGAGAACTTGGTGACAACTGGCCAGATCGAGGGGAAAAGAACAAGAGAAAGGCAGAGAAGTAAATACCTGGATGGCTTGGCCACGTGGCATGATCGAGACATGAACACTGAACTGATCACGACTCTAGTGATCGAGTGAGATGACAAATCATGACCGCCCTCGCTTATTGGCATGGAATATTATGATGATGAGTGATATGTGTGTTGTATGTTTCGCATGTACATGTTTCATGTTAAGGTGATGGATTTCTGGAGTATCCAATTAACTTCTGTGTTCCCATGCGTCAAACTTACTAATCCTATTTTGTGTTTATTCTAACCCCATTAGTGGTCAGGCGTGTTGCTTCATCTTAAGCTTGGATAGTCAAGTAGTCGCGACATGATTGGCTGTCAGTGGTTCACCTTAAAGCTTTTATAGACAAGTAGTCACCATATGATTGGCTGTCAGTTCTACCTTCAGATATGCCAATGATAGCCGAGTATGTTGAGATCGTCTCTAGGTTAACATATTCCGGTAGTGATTCCATGTATTACTTCCATCTCTAGTTTCACATATTCCGGTAATGATTCCGTGTGTTACTTCCATCTCCAGCTTCACACAATCCGGTAATGATTCCATGTATTACTTCAATCTCTAGCTTAACATAATCCGGTAATGACTCCGTGTATTACTTCCATCTCTAACTTCATATATTTCGGTAATGATTCCATGTATTACTACCATCTCTAGCTTCTCATATTCCGGTAATGATTCCATGTATTATTCCATCTCTAGCTTCTCATAATCCTGTAATGATTCCATGTATTACTTCCATCTCTAGCTTCTCATATTCCGGTAATGATTCCATGTATTACTTCCATCTCTAGCTTCTCATATTCCGTGTAATGATTCCATGTATTACTTCCATCTCTAGCTTCTCATATTCCGGTAATGATTCCATGTATTACTTCCATCTCTAGCTTCTCATATTCCGTGTAATGATTCCATGTATTACTTCCATCTCTAGCTTCTCATATTCCGTGTAATGATTCCATGTATTACTTCCATCTCTAGCTTCTCATATTCCGTGTAATGATTCCATGTATTAGATCCATTTCTGTCTTCACATATTAGGGTGTATTTTTTATGACTGTGGGATTTTTGAAAATATTGCCGTTCCCAGGTTTGTATTCACTTTCTGTGAACTCATGCAACATAAAAGGTATATGAAAAATTTGGAACGGAAATATTTTTAAACACCCCACAGTCAGTAAACATACACCCTATTTTACTTCCATCTATAACTAAATATTTCTTTTATGGCGTCTTCTATTGTATGCACGCATGTGTGTGTGTGTGTGTGTGTGTGTGTGTGTGTGTGTGTGTGCGTGCGTGCGTGCGTGCGTGCGTGCGTGCGTGCGTGCGTGCGTGCGTGCGTGCGTGTGTTTATTTCTTACCTCAAATTTAAACTGCTGATATAATCACAGTGAAGCTAATTCCTCTTTCTGACACAATATTACTGTTGTCCATTGCCAGTTTCGTTCCTTTTCAAGAAAATGTCACGACACGATTCCCCACACTGACCTCCAAGGATGGGTTCCTTCCAATGAATGAATGCAATACAAACACTGGGGTACTCATCTCGTATCCTACTAACAAAAATCAAGAAAATCAACGGATATCTGCAGGATCGCTTACATAAATACATCAAGAAAACTGACAAACACACGTCACCCAACACGAGGATATGGGGCATGTCCGGTTGTTACGTTGGCCAACCCAGATCTCATCAACAGTGTTGTGTCGTGAAGAGTGGTTGAGTGTTTACCGCTGGCTGCGTTGGGATGTTGTTGAGTACACTAATTACATCAGAATAATGCCGTACCCAACAGCCTGTTTACACCTACGTCATGTCAGATAACAAATAAATGCAATGAACTGGATTGCATTGCCCGTGGGCTTGCAGCGCAGATTACACACAGATTTCTTTACTGATTTCGTGTACTTGTTCGCTGCCGCCCTCTTTCCCCCCCCCACTCACAATCGCATATTATATATTACTCTCACGGAGAACCAATTCTTTCTACATCTTCTTATCTTAATATGCGTGTTTCTCTATCTCCTTTATGAACATCTCAGACTCCGGTTATTCATTTCTGTATTTCCCTTTCGCTCCAAAATTGAAATATTTCCCCAAAGACTTTGGTTTATTTCTTTCGCTTGTCCCTTCTTCACATTATTTGTTGTATTTCGCATTTCTCACAATTCATATATTTGCAAATTCTTCTTCTTCTTAAATGTGCTTTTCTTCTCTTGTCCTATCTTTCGTCTGTTCCTATTATGCTCATGTGTCACGTTGCCTTCCATCCACGCCTTGTTGTCCACACATGTGTCATCTTGCCTTCCATCCACGCCTTGCTGTTGTCCACTCATGTGTCACGTTGTCATCCATGCCGTGTTGTCCACTCATGTGTCACGTTGTCATGCATGCCTTGTTGTCCACTCATGTGTCACGTTGTCTTCCATCCACGCCTTGTTGTCCACTCATGTGTCCCGTTGTTTTCCATCTACGCCTTGCTGTGTCTACTCATGTTTTACGTTGTCTTCCATCCACGCCTTGCTGTTGTCCACTCATGTTTCACGTTGTCTTCCACCCACGCCTTGCTGTTGTCCACTAATGTGTGACCTTGCCTTCCATCCACGCCATGCTATTGTCTACTCATGTGTCACGTTGCCTTCCATCCACGCCATGCTGTTGTCTACTCATGTGTGACCTTGTCTTCCATCCACGCCTTGCTGTTGTCCACTCATGTTTCACGTTGTCTTCCATCCACGCCTTGCTGTTGTCTACTCATGTTTCACGTTGTCTTCCATCCACGCCTTGCTGTTGTCCACTCATGTTTCACGTTGTCTTCCATCCACGCCTTGATGTTGTCCACTCATGTTTCACGTTGTCTTCCACCCACGCCTTGCTGTTGTCCACTCATGTGTGACCTTGTCTTCCATCCACGCCTTGCTGTTGTCTACTCATGTTTCACGTTGTCTTCCATCCACGCCATGCTGTTGTCTACTCATGTTTCACGTTGTCTTCCATCCACGCCATGCTGTTGTCTACTCATGTGTGACCTTGTCTTCCATCCACGCCTTGCTGTGTCTACTCATGTTTTACGTTGTCTTCCATCCACGCCTTGCTGTTGTCCACTCATGTTTTACGTTGTCTTCCATCCACGCCTTGCTGTGTCTACTCATGTTTCACGTTGTCTTCCACCCACGCCTTGCTGTTGTCCACTAATGTGTGACCTTGTCTTCCATCCACGCCTTGCTGTTGTCTACTCATGTTTCACGTTGTCTTCCATCCACGCCATGCTGTTGTCTACTCATGTGTGACCTTGTCTTCCATCCACGCCTTGCTGTTGTCCACTCATGTTTCACGTTGTCTTCCATCCACGCCTTGCTGTTGTCCACTCATGTTTCACGTTGTCTTCCATCCACGCCTTGCTGTTGTCCACTCATGTTTCACGTTGTCTTCCATCCACGCCTTGCTGTTGTCCACTCATGTTTCACGTTGTCTTCCACCCACGCCTTGCTGTTGTCCACTCATGTTTCACGTTGTCTTCCATCCACGCCTTGCTGTTGTCCACTCATGTTTCACGTTGTCTTCCATCCACGCCTTGCTGTTGTCCACTCATGTGTGACCTTGTCTTCCATCCACGCCTTGCTGTTGTCCACTCATGTGTGACCTTGTCTTCCATCCACGCCTTGCTGTTGTCCACTCATGTTTCACGTTGTCTTCCACCCACGCCTTGCTGTTGTCCACTCATGTGTGACCTTGTCTTCCATCCACGCCTTGCTATTGTCCACTCATGTTTTACGTTGTCTTCCATCCACGCCTTGCTGTTGTCCACTCATGTGTGACCTTGTCTTCCATCCACGCCTTGCTATTGTCCACTCATGTTTCACGTTGTCTTCCATCCACGCCTTGCTGTTGTCCACTCATGTTTCACGTTGTCTTCCACCCACGCCTTGCTATTGTCCACTCATGTTTCACGTTGTCTTCCATCCACGCCTTGCTGTTGTCCACTCATGTTTCACGTTGTCTTCCACCCACGCCTTGCTGTTGTCCACTCATGTTTCACGTTGTCTTCCATCCACGCCTTGCTGTTGTCCACTCATGTTTCACGTTGTCTTCCATCCACGCCTTGCTGTTGTCCACTCATGTGTGACCTTGTCTTCCATCCACGCCTTGCTGTTGTCCACTCATGTGTGACCTTGTCATCCATCCACGCCTTGCTGTTGTCCACTCATGTTTCACGTTGTCTTCCACCCACGCCTTGCTGTTGTCCACTCATGTGTGACCTTGTCTTCCATCCACGCCTTGCTATTGTCCACTCATGTTTTACGTTGTCTTCCATCCACGCCTTGCTGTTGTCCACTCATGTGTGACCTTGTCTTCCATCCACGCCTTGCTATTGTCCACTCATGTTTCACGTTGTCTTCCATCCACGCCTTGCTGTTGTCCACTCATGTTTCACGTTGTCTTCCACCCACGCCTTGCTATTGTCCACTCATGTTTCACGTTGTCTTCCATCCACGCCTTGCTGTTGTCCACTCATGTTTCACGTTGTCTTCCATCCACGCCTTGCTGTTGTCCACTCATGTGTGACCTTGTCTTCCATCCACGCCTTGCTGTTGTCCACTCATGTGTGACCTTGTCTTCCATCCACGCCTTGCTGTTGTCCACTCATGTTTCACGTTGTCTTCCACCCACGCCTTGCTGTTGTCCACTCATGTGTGACCTTGTCTTCCATCCACGCCTTGCTGTTGTCCACTCATGTTTTTACGTTGTCTTCCACCCACGCCTTGCTGTTGTCCACTCATGTGTGACCTTGTCTTCCATCCACGCCTTGCTATTGTCCACTCATGTTTCACGTTGTCTTCCATCCACGCCTTGCTGTTGTCCACTCATGTTTCACGTTGTCTTCCATCCACGCCTTCCTGTTGTCCACTCATGTTTCACGTTGTCTTCCATCCACGCCTTGATGTTGTCCACTCATGTTTCACGTTGTCTTCCACCCACGCCTTGCTGTTGTCCACTCATGTGTGACCTTGTCTTCCATCCACGCCTTGCTATTGTCCACTCATGTTTCACGTTGTCTTCCACCCACGCCTTGATGTTGTCCACTCATGTTTCACGTTGTCTTCCATCCACGCCTTGATGTTGTCCACTCATGTTTCACGTTGCCTTCCATCCACGCCATGCTGTTGTCCACTCATGTGTGACCTTGTCTTCCATCCACGCCTTGCTATTGTCCACTCATGTTTCACGTTGTCTTCCATCCACGCCTTGCTGTTGTCCACTCATGTTTCACGTTGTCTTCCACCCACGCCTTGCTGTTGTCTACTCATGTGTGACCTTGTCTTCCATCCACGCCTTGCTGTTGTCCACTCATGTTTCACGTTGTCTTCCATCCACGCCTTGCTGTTGTCCACTCATGTTTCACGTTGTCTTCCATCCACGCCTTGCTGTTGTCCACTCATGTTTCACGTTGTCTTCCATCCACGCCTTGCTGTTGTCCACTCATGTTTCACGTTGTCTTCCATCCACGCCTTGCTGTTGTCCACTCATGTTTCACGTTGTCTTCCATCCACGCCTTGCTGTTGTCCACTCATGTTTCACGTTGTCTTCCATCCACGCCTTGCTGTTGTCCACTCATGTTTCACGTTGTCTTCCATCCACGCCTTGCTATTGTCCACTCATGTTTCACGTTGTCTTCCATCCACGCCTTGCTGTTGTCTACTCATGTGTCACGTTGTCTTCCACCCACGCCTTGCTGTTGTCCACTAATGTGTCACGTTGTCTTCCATCCACGCCATGCTGTTGTCCACTCATGTTTCACGTTGTCCTCCACCCACGCCTTGCTGTTGTCCACTCATGTTTCACGTTGTCTTCCACCCACGCCTTGCTGTTGTCCACTCATGTGTCACGTTGTCTTCCACCCACGCCTTGCTGTTGTCCACTAATGTGTGACCTTGTCTTCCATCCACGCCATGCTGTTGTCTACTCATGTGTAAGGTTGTCTTCCAGTCTTTATATTGTTTCCGTCTATTCATATCTAACGATGTCTTCCAGTCCATGTCCTTCTGATGCTCACGATTGTGTAAGAATGGCTTCCAGTCCATATCTTTCTTACGCCCACTATTGTGTAAGGATGTGCTCCAGTCCATGTCTTTCTGATGTCCACGCAAGTTTAAGAATGTCTTCAAATCCTTGTCTTGTTGTTGTCCAGCCATATGTAAGGATGTCTTCAAATCCTTGTCCTGTTGTTGTCTAGCCGTATGTAAGGATGTCTTCAAATCCTTGTCCTATTGTTGTCCAGCCATATGTAAGGATGTCTTCAAATTCTTGTCCTGTTGTTGTCCAGCCATGTGTAGCGATGTCTTCCAGTCCATGTCTGGCTCAGTTTTAACGGCAACTAAATCACCACCACAGACTCGAACCTTATTCTTCAATATTCAAGGCCAGCTCTGAGACTCATATGTGGGCTTGTAGTGGCCTGATCGTCTATCGCTCATGTAAAGACACATGACAGAAACCCGCCGCAGATTTCTTCCGGATTTCTTGTTGGTAAATAAGCAACGAGATCAGAAACATCGGCCGGGTCATCAATCAGCCGGTTAGGAACTCGTTGACAGCACCCGGGGGCGGAGCGCGTGAGCAGATTTGATGACATCTTGTAGAGAGATTGACTTCAGTACAGGAAGGAAGTTGGAGAAGCGCTAGGGGCCACTAAATCAATCAAGGTAACATATTTTTCACTGGCACCAACAGACGTTGGTGGAATTCAAGGAAAGTACACTCGACATTTTAGAACACAATAGACAAGAGAAACATGTAAACTTATCTGACTCAATACTGGAATTCGATCCAGCCGATTAGGATGGTCTCGATCGCGCCGGTAGGGGGAAAGGTTTCTGAATGGGTGAGAGAGACTCTAACGAACTGTACTATTCCCTCCATGGAAGAAGAGAAAGTAGGTCAACTATAAAGGTTCATCATGGAAAACTAAAAGAGGACTGGTTATATGGTTCTAGACAAGTATCTGTGTGTGCCATTTAACGCTCCACGAGTGAAGTGGTTAACGCCATATAGGCCACTTTTCATCCCGTGCTATTTCATGGCACCAACTTTAAGCTAATCGATCTGACAGCACCGATCCAGCGATAAAATACCTCACCCATCTGACAGCACAGATCCAGCTATAAAATACCTCCCCCATCTGGCAGCACAAGTCCAGCGGTAAAATACCTCCTCCATCTGGCAGCACAAGTCCAGCGGTAAAATACCTCCTCCATCTGGCAGCACAAGTCCAGCGGTAAAATACCTCCTCCATCTGGCAGCACAAGTCCAGCGGTAAAATACCTCCTCCATCTGGCAGCACAAGTCCAGCAATAAAATACCTCCTCCATCTGACACCACAAGTCCTGCGATAAAATAACTCCCCCATCTGACAGCACAGGTCCAGCGATAAAATGCCTCCCCCAGATGGCAGCACACGTCCAGCGATAAAATACCCCCTCCATCTGGCAGCACAGATCCAGCGATAAAATACCTCCTCCATCTGGCAGCACAAGTCCAGCGGTAAAATACCTCCACCTTCAGGCAGCACAGGTCCAGCAATAAAATAACTCCTCCATCTGGCAGAACAGGTCCAGCAATAAAATACCTCCTCCATCTGGCAGCACAGATCCAGCGATAAAATACCTCATCCATCTGACAGCACAGATCCAGCGATAAAATACCTCCACCTTCAGGCAGCACAGGTCCAGCAATAAAATAACTCCTCCATCTGGCAGCACAGGTCCAGCGATAAAATGCCTCCCCCAGATGGCAGCACTCGTCCAGCGATAAAATACCCCCTCCATCTGACAGCACATGTCCAGCGATAAAATACCTACTCTGTCTGACAGCACGAGTCCAGCCATACAATACCTCCTTCATCTGGCAGGACAGGTCCAGCGATAACATACATCCCACATCTGACAGCACAGGTCCAGCGATAAAATACCTACTCTGTCTGACAGCACGGGTCCAGCAATAAAATACCTCCTAAATCTGACAGCACAGGTCCAGCAATAAAATACATCCCCCATCTGACAGCACAGGTCCAGCGATAAAATACCTCCTAAATCTGACAGCACAGGTCCAGCGATAAAATACATCCCCCATCTGACAGCACAGGTCCAGCGATAAAATACCTCCTAAATCTGACAGCACAGGTCCAGCAATAAAATACATCCCCCATCTGACAGCACAGGTCCAGCGATAAAATACCTCCTAAATCTGACAGCACAGGTCCAGCGATAAAATACATCCCCCATCTGACAGCACAGGTCCAGCGATAAAATACCCCCTCCATCTGACAGCATAGGTCGAGCGATAAAATACCTCCCCCATCTGACACCACAGGTCCAGCGATAAAATACCTACTCTATCTGACAGCACGGGTCCAGCAATAAAATACCTCCTAAATCTGACAGCACAGTTCCAGCGATAAAATACATTCCCCATCTGACAGCACAGGTCCAGCGATAAAATACCTCCTAAATCTGACAGCACAGGTCCAGCGATAAAATACATCCCCCATCTGACAGCACAGGTCCAGCGATAAAATAACTCCCCCATCTGACAGCACAGGTCCAGCGATAAAATGACTCCTCCATTTGACAGCACAGGTTCAGCGATAAAATACATCCCCCATCTGGCAGCATAGGTCCAGCTATACAATACCTCCTCCGTCTGACAGCATAGGTCCAGCGATAAAATACCTCCCCCATCTGGCAGCACACGTCCAGCGATAAAATACCTCCTCTATCTGACAGCACAGTTCCAGCTATACAATACCTCCTCCATCTGGCAGCACAGGTTTAGCGATAAAATACATCCCCCATCTGGCAGCACGGGTCCAGCGATAAAATACCCCCTCCATCTGACACCACAGGTCGAGCGATAAAATACCTCCTCCATCTGACAGCACAGGTCAGCGATAAAATAGCTCCCGAGCATATGTGAAAATACATGAAAATATATGAACATATAATTGTAAGTTAATAAATAAGTCACAAATGGCTGCAGTAAAATAACTAAATATGATAACAACTTGAAACCAGTTTATTTTTATACATACATTGTCCCTTTATTTCCACGACTTTCATGATATTTATACGACATTCACGAGATTTACACGACTTCACGAGATTTACACCACATTTTCCAGATTTACGAGACATTCACGAGATGCACACAACATTCACGAGATATACACGACATTCACGAGATGTACACGACATTCTGTCCTTGTCTTGCGATGATCAGTCTTTAAGCGAATCATAATGTACTAGGCACTTTCAAAGAGGTAGTTTGCCGGTGCTTTCCTCTATGGTAGTGACCATACTGGCCGGATGACCGCAACCAATGTCTCTCGAAAGAGATCCTCTGCCTGCCGTCGCGAAACTCGAGACCATAACCAACAAATATCTGTCGGCTGCCCTCAAAATTTCATCCTCCACCTGCCTTCCGTGGCTTCTTTTGAACACTTCCAATAAACGAACACGAAATAACATCACATAATCCACAGGATAACACTATCCACAGGAAATCCACAGAAAAACACTGAACAGCGTCTCCCCGAAGAACAACAGGTCATCTCGTCGCCATTGTACCGGAAGTTTTCAGGTGTTAGGCAGGGATGTGTAATGTCTTCAGATCTTTTTTCCCTATACAGTGAAAATATTTTCAGAAATGTAGAAGATATAAATGGAATCAGCATTGGAGGAAGACACATCAATAACATTAGATATGAAGATGATACAGTATTGATTGCAGACAATGCACAAGATCTGCAACAATTAGTAGATGCGGTTGTTGTACACAGTGAGCAGCTGGGGTTGGAATTAAATTGTAAGAAGACACAGGTTATGGTCGTCACTAGGAAGAACGAAGTACCACAATGTAATATACAAGTAAATGGGAATATTCTTCAACAAGTGAATCGATACAATTATCTCGGAACAGTCATAACATCTGATGGGAGATGCCTTGAAGAGATTAGAACAAGAATCGCCATGGCGAAAGTAGCCTTTAGCAAGATGAAAAACATTCTGACCAATAAAAAGATGTCAATTGAAACGAGAAAAAGAGTGTTGAGGGGGTACATAGAGCCTGTTCTTTTGTATGGATGTGAAACTTGGACAATGAGCAGTCAAGCTGAAAAACATTTGATGGCTACAGAAATGTGGTTTCTGAGGAAAATGCAAAGAGTATCATGGACAGATAGAAAAACCAATGACCAAGTACTATAGGAGACAAATGAAAACCCTAGACTGATTAGAGAAACTAGACGAAGCCAGTCAAAATTTTTTGGACATGCTATGAGAAGAAATGGATTGGAGAACTGGCAATATCGAGGGGAACAGACCAAGAGGAAGACAGACAGGAAAATACTTGGATGGCTTGGCCACGTGGCATGGACGAGGCAGGAACACTGAGCCGATCCACAACTCTGGTGATCGAGTGAAATGGCGAGTCATGACCGCCCACGCTTTCCGGCATGGCATATGATTGACTGATATACACATCATTCACGATATTCACGATTTGTACACGACATTTACGAGACTTACACGACATTCACGAGACATACACGACATTCACGAGACTTACACGATATTTACGGGACTTATACGACATTCACGAGATTTACACAACATTCACGATATTTACATGATATTCACGAGATGTATACATTTACGAGACTTACACGATATTCACGAGATGTATACAACATTTACGAGACTTACACGAATTCACGAGATTCACACAACATTCACGAGATTTACACGATATTCACGAGATGTTTACAACATTTACGAGACTTACACGATATTAACGAGATTTATACGACATTTACGAGACTTACAGGGTCATGGAGAAATGGTTCAGTCACCTGCCTCACGCTCCAAAGGTTGTGGGTTCGATTCGAAACTCCGTCAGTCAGTTAACAAGTGCATCTGCCTACCCCCGCCCCGTGTATCACACAGATGCACCAGTGTCCCCTCATCCCATGTATCACACAAACGCACCATCCCCTTCCCCGCCTCATGGATCAGACAAGTGCACTAGCCATCCTCACCACCCTCCCCTCACCCCATGTATCACACAAATGCACCAGCCTCCCACGCACCATGTATCACACAAATGCACCAGCCCCCTCTCCCCTCCCCATTTATCATACAAGTGCACTAATCTCCCTCCATGGATCACACAGGTGCACTAGACTCCCCTATTGATCACTGCCATGATTCAAGCGGCGTATATATATATATATATATATATATATATATATATATATATATATATATATATATATATATATATATATATATATATATATATATAATGAATGTGTGCCCCTCAGGCTTGGTGAATTAAGTTATTCTCTGAGGTCTGCCCAATTGCCGACTTCATCATCACCATTAAGTGGCGCTTGTTAATATCGCAGCATAGTGACTGGCTACATATACTGGTTAGCTTTTGTTTCTATACTAACTCAACTATGACAGACAACTATTGATAACTCATATGGATGTGAAGCGTGGACAATGAGCAGTCAGGCTGAAAAACATCTGATGGCTGTAGAGATGTGGTTTCTGAGGAAAATGCAAAGAATACCATGGACAGCCAGAAAGACCAATGAACAAGTCCTTCAAGAAACAAATGAAGATCGTAAATTGATTAGAGAAATTAGACGTAGACAGTCACAATTCTTTGGGCATGTTATGAGAAGAAATGAATTGGAGAATTTGGTGACAACTGGTAAGATCGAGGGGAACAGACCAAGGGGAAGACCTAGAAGCAAGTACCTGGATGGCTTGGCCTTGTGGCATGGTCGAGACGGAAACACGGAGCTGATCCATGACTCTGGTGATCGAGTGAGATGGCAGAACATGACCGCCCACGCTTACCGGCATGGCACATGATGGATGGATACACATAACACAATTCATGTATTCAATTGTCTGACGAAACTTATTAACATTTAAACAATAACATTCTACTAAACAGGTAGCGGCACAATCTGTGGCCATCGCTACTCGCTACCGTACCAAGGTACACACTCGACCGTGGTCTGACACAATGACTTTCAGCCCACTCATCCGTTCTTTCACGGAGAGAATTCCAGCGTTTTCCACGCTTTGTGAAAAGTGTCCATACTGAGTCATTTTTAATGTCATTCTTTCTGAACAGTGCCATAAACTATGGCACTATAAATTCGGGTTATGGCAATCACACAAGTGCACTAGTCTCTGCCCATGGATCGTACAATTCCACTAGTTTCCCTAAATGGATCAGATAAGTGCATTAGTCTTCATCCATCGGTCACATAAGTGCACGCCTCCTTCCACGGAACACACATGTGCACGTCTCTCTCTATGGTCACATAAATGCACCAGTCTCCCTCCATCTTCTTCAGCGTTCCGAGCCATTGAGGTTCTTTGCTGCAGATACACTCCGACTCCATTCGTCTCTCTGGTTGACCCTCTCTTGCCAATCGTTGATTCCAAGTGCTTGTAGGTCTGTATATATATTATCTCTCCACCGTCTTCTTGGTCTACCTCGGGGTCTACGGTCATTTATTTCCTGAGTGTAAGCGAGTTTTGTTTCCCTATTATCTTCCATTCTTTCTATATGCCCCAGCCATTGTAGTCTATTAGCCTTCATGATAGCAGTGATTAGCGGGGACTTATACGATGTCCAAATAAGTCAGTCCGAATTCGAGGCTCATGCATCTGTTTCGTAACACAATGGTTTTTACAAAGGTGGGGATGTTAACCCCACGCTACAACCCCCCAACCTGGAGGACCAGGGTGTTTCTCTTTGTCTGTTCTCTACCCTTTGACCTGTCCGGCTTGGGAGACCCTGCTTGTAGCTACGCTTCCGCCGACATAGCTCTCAGGGTAATTGAGAAACTCAAGCTCCCTCACCACGACAAGGTGGAAACACCATCGGGGGAGCACCAGTCACCCTCCATGGAACACATAAATCCATCAGTCTCCCTCCATGGGTCACATAAATGCACCAGTCTCCCTCCATGGATCACATAAATGCAACAGTCTCCCTCCATGGATCACATAAATGCACCAGTCTCCCTCCATGGATCACACAAGTGCACCAATCTCCCTCCATGGTTCACATAAATGCACCAGTCTCCCTCCATGGAATACACAAGTGCACGTCTCCCTCCATGGATCACACAAGTGCACTAGTCTTCCTCCATGGATGACAAGTGTCCACGACACCAGTACCCCTCCTCCCTCTCTCACTGGTTCCATATGTGCACGAAATCCAGGTGAGACTACAAATGCATGCACACCAATTTCACACCTGCTATTGTTAGCATGTTGTTGATTTGTTGTGAATTATTTAATTAGCTACACATTTTGCCAAGGGTTGGGACAACCCGACCTGTATGGATACTGCTCTCACACACCGACATAAAAACCTGCTGTCTGTAATGTGGCACAGAAAATCTTAATTAAATAAACACAGATTAGTCCAGGCCGCAGAAGAGAGGGCGGGTGGATGTCTAGAACAGCTTGAACAGATGACCAACACATGATAATACTAACAACAGCACCTTCATACAAGTATCACATGAGATCACAGTCATCATCGTCGATGCCTTTAGAAGAAGAAGAAGAAGAAGAAGACGAAGAAGAAGAAGAAGAAGAAGAAGAAGAAGAAGAAGAAGAAGAAGAAGAAGAAGAAGAAGAAGAAGAAGAAGAAGAAGAAGAAGAAGAAGAAGAAGAAGAAGAAGAAGAATACATGAGATCACAGAGTCACCATCGTCTATGCCTTTAGAAGAAGAAGAAGAAGAAGAAGAAGAAGAAGAAGAAGAAGAAGAAGAAGAAGAAGAAGAAGAAGAAGAAGAAGAAGAAGAAGAAGAAGAAGAAGAAGAAGAAGAAGAAGAAGAAGAAGAAGAAGAAGAAGAAGAAGAAGAAGAAGAAGAAGAACACAACAACAACAACAACAACAACAACAACAACAACAACAACAACAAGAAAAGGAAGACTGGCTACCCTATTCGTCCTACTCTTTTCTATGTTCAACGGTCTATGAATGTTTAACGTGCCAAGATCACATACGCGTCTAACCATTTTTCCCGCTTTATCTGAGAGGGCTAGATCTCGGATACACAACTCCAGGATCAGAGCTGGAAGAATGCCGTCTGCGATCATTTTGTAAAGATCCAAAACTTCCCAGCACTAAAGTGAATCCTGTGTGCCCAAACTTGAGACGGACATTTCACCATCTGGGGAACATCTGTAGTCAGTATGTTATCTTGTGTCCTGTGTGTGTATGTGTGTGTACATTCAATTATCACCTATCATGTATGTGTGTGTATAGATAAAGTTATCTCTATCAGGTCAAGGTGTAGGTGTGTGTGCGTGCGTGCGTGCGTGCGTGTGTGTGAGTGTGTATGTGTGTGTGTGTGTGTGTGTGTGTGTGTGTGTGTGTACATACAGTTAGCCTCATTACTTCTTTGTCCTGTGTGTGCCGAGAAGGACATCTCAGCTGCAAAATACATGTGTCTTTTGTAGAGCTGTCCTGATTCACTTCGTTTCTGCGTTTCATCCGGTAGTTCAGCTTCTCGGCAGTAGCTATATGTTAATCCCACCATAACTCGACTGTCTGCGTGTCACCTGGTATCTCAGCTTTACTGCAGTAACTATAAGTTAATCCCTCCATAAAACGACAGGGCGTGATGGAGGAGAGGTTACAATACCCAGTTTTCCATATTGTAGATAACTATTATCTTCTCTGATGGAAAAAAAAAACAACACACACACAATCAACAAATTTTAAAAAAAAAAAACATATTTTAAGGAATCCAATCTGCAACGCCAATACTGTCAAACGGGCACACTTCTTAAAATACATCGTCACACGTATTGTGGGTACAAGCTTTACCTAAGGACGAGATAATGCAAAGTATAGGCTAAATAGACCCTAAGTCTGCTTCGGCAACTGGTCTAGGATCGAAGCTCCAACAGGAGGACAGTCACAGCATTGCTTTGCTGATCCGGCAGCTTCTGCAGCTTGTCTTGTTCCAGATGCATCGGTGCTACCTATCCTCTGGAGTAAACTAGACAGTCCGAGAGAGGAATCATGCTGCAAGGGCAACAGATGGTCTCTACAATTCAGCCCAGGCCTTGTCCTGTGGAGAGGTATACCTCAGTCAGAAACTATTGTCTGTGAAGACGGCAAGGTTCCATGGCATATTGTGTGTGTCTGCTGTGCTTACATTCAGCCAGAAAATACTCTGTGCTGGAAGAGTTCATGGCTGCTGAGTTTACATTCAGCCAGGAAATACTCTGTGCTGAAAGAGTTCATGGCTGCTGGTCAGCGGTCGACGACATAACCAAGTCCACATTGGACATGCCAGCCTCGGCTCCAATTGCCAGGCCCACACAGCTGCTGAAACGTGGGCCTGGCATTGCATGTCTGTAAACTTGAACTTGTGTTTGGGTTGTGTCGACTTCCCAAGCAACTATTCCATTGTTTGCAGAAATGTTTGGTTGTTCTAAACGTAAATTACAGACCACGCGAAATCTTGTTTACAACTCGGGAGATCTTTCACTGGCATCAGAGTAAAAACTAACCAGAAAAGAACACAAACAAGGCTCCTGTGATTACACCCATCAAGCTGGCGACATGACAGACCTACACTGTATGCTCAGATCAGGAACACAACAATCGGTTGACTCCTCGTGCAGCCAACCACGTGGATAATAACAATGGTTTATTGCACAGAGCGAAAAACAATACCAGCTTCTATGCACGCAAGAATGGCAGAGAGGTCGCAGCTGAATGAAAACAACGATAAACGCCACAGAAGAACGAGAGAGCAGAGACAACTTGAACGTACTTTAAGCAAGCACAGGACTTGTTGCACCCTTTCACAAGTTGTGTGTATATAGTGCTGGCCACATGTTTGTTTAGACCAGCAGGCCCTGGGTGGCTGCTGTCATCAACGTCCAGGCGGCTGTACTCACTTCTCTAAGTGTTAATCATGTGTATAGTGTGGAAGAACAGATCAATCCTCACAGCCTGTAAAGAACTGTGCACTAGGGGCTGGCTAAAGTATCTGGCCGACACTCAGCAATCCCAGGAGAGGTTGTTGACGTCAATGAGGACTGAACGCGTATGACAATGTCCTGAGTGATAAGATGTCGGTTCTTGACTCAATTCAACTCAACTCAACCTAACCCAACTCAACCCAATCCAACTCTACCCAACTCAACCCAAACCAACTCAACTCAACCCAGCTCAATCTAACCCAGCCAACTCAACCCAACCCAACTCAACCCAGCTCAACTGAACCAACTGAATTCAACCCAACCCCACTCGAATTCTCAGAATATTGTCTAGTACCCATCCTAGGTTGTGTCGACGATGGAGCCAAGGTTATTCAGAAGAGGTGGAAAACCCTAGCCTCGATGAGTTTTCAAACACATGCCAACGGACTGGCAGGCAAGCATGCCATCTACTACGCCAGCGACACATCCCTGTAGGTAGAGACTAGTTTGATATGTCTGCGAGACGCTCCACGCCCACTGTAGATAGAGTCGGGCAGGCACGACGAGAGGCGGGCGTCGGGTTTCCCTTGTGTTTGTGGACGGAACACGAACCGGGTGATGGAGTGCGCGCTGCATCGAGTGTACCAAGGCCATCGTGGAATCTACTCCCAGGGTGTGGCACACTTACAGTCTGAGAACAGCATGCAGCACCACTATTAGAGATATACCTCTACAGGCCACTATTAGAGATATACCTCTACAGACCACTATTAGAGATACACCGCTACAGACCACTATTAGAGATATACCGCTACAGCACCACTATTAGAGATATACCGCTACAGACCACTATTAGAGATACACCGCTACAGACCACTATTAGAGATATACCTCTACAGACCACTATTAGAGATATACCGCTACAGACCACTATTAGAGATATACCGCTACAGACCACTATTAGAGATATACCGCTACAGACCACTATTAGAGATACACCGCTACAGACCACTATTAGAGATATACCTCTACAGACCACTATTAGAGATATACCGCTACAGACCACTATAAGAGATATACCTCTACAGCACCACTATTAGAGATATACCTCTACAGACCACTATTAGAGATATACCTCTACATACCACTATTAGAGATATACCTCTACAGACCACTATTAGAGATATACCTCTACAGACCACTATTAGAGATATACCTCTACAGACCACTATTAGAGATATACCTCTACATACCACTATTAGAGATATACCTCTACAGGACCACTATTAGAGATATACCTCTACAGGACCACTATTAGAGATATACCGCTACAGGACCACTATTAGAGATATACCGCTACAGGACCACTATTAGAGATATACCTCTACAGGACCACTATTAGAGATATACCGCTACAGGACCACTATTAGAGATATACCTCTACAGGACCACTATTAGAGATATACCTCTACAGGACCACTATTAGAGATATACCGCTACAGGACCACTATTAGAGATATACCTCTACAGGACCACTATTAGAGATATACCTCTACAGGACCACTATTAGAGATATACATCTACAGACCACTATTAGAGATATACCGCTACAGCACCACTATTAGAGATATACCTCTACAGGACCACTATTAGAGATATACTGCTACAGGACCACTATTAGAGATATACCTCTACAGGACCACTATTAGAGATATACCGCTACAGGACCACTATTAGAGATATACCGCTACAGGACCACTATTAGAGATATACCGCTACAGGACCACTATTAGAGATATACCGCTACAGGACCACTATTAGAGATATACCTCTACAGGACCACTATTAGAGATATACCTCTACAGCACCACTATTAGAGATATACCGCTACAGGACCACTATTAGAGATATACCGCTACAGGACCACTATTAGAGATATACCGCTACAGCACCACTATTAGAGATATACCTCTACAGACCACTATAAGAGATATACCTCTACAGGACCACTATTAGAGATATACCCAGGGATGGATTAACCATTAGGCAAACAAGGCATGTGCCTAGGGCACCAAGCATTTGGGGGGCACCACAAGTCCTCAAGAAAAATGTGTATATTGTCCCGGTAGCGTAATTGCATGGCATAAGCAAATCGCAAATGTAATATTGAATCGCACATTATTTAACCTTGGTCCCACAACCCGGGGGTAAAATACCCCCACCCAGTTTTTTGTTTTGCTATTTTTTGTTATTTTTCTTCAAGTGTTTTTGGTGCTATTTTTTGACTTTTCTGGGATATGTTTGTGCTACGTAACGCACTAATGCGTAGCGACAAATTCACTTCCTATTTGGTCTGCTAGTGAAAACAATTGTGAATAGTGCTAATTTGTCCTGTGTCATTGAATGACTGTACATTCACAGCTAATATGTCTGGGTGCTACAAGGGCATGCAGAAAAAAATTCTAGAAGAAAATGAGTTTGCTATATACATACCCTGTGCTGCCCATTCACTAAATCTGGTAGGCAGAAGTGCCGTTGACTCTTGTTTAGAGGCAGTAAACTTCTTCCATACAGTGCAACTGATCTATACTTTTTTCTCAGCTTCAACCAAAAGATGGAAGATTCTGAAAGAATGCCTTGTGAATGAAAAGCCGGTAAAGTCCCTTTCCGATACTAGATGGGAAGCACATGCTGTTGCAACTGAAGCCATTCTAATGTCTCATCCTCAGATTATAGAAGCGTTAGAATGTTTACAAGAAGACCAGTAACAGAAGGGGGACACCAGAAGAGAAGCAGAAAACATTGCAATGAAGATGCAAGAATTATAATTTGCTTTCATGCTTGTCTTTTGGGAAGAAGTGTTGCAACATTTTCACAGGGTCAGTCAAGCTCTACAAAATGAGCACGTGAACTTGAAAACGTGTGCTGATTTGTATTCTTCACTAGCAGTTCACTTGCATGAATCTAGGAATGCATTTGAAAGATTTGAAGAAGCTGCAAAAGAAATAACACCAGGTGTGGATTATAAGTCAACTTTGACCCATAATCGTGTTTACATTTCACAATTGTTTTTCTTTGTTAGTTTTTTGCATAATATTGAACATACCAGCAGTCAGTGGAGGATCGGGGGCCCGGGGCAGTAGGGAGCACCCATGTGGGTTTGTGCCTAGGGCACCAAGATGGCTTAATCCGGCCCTGGATATACCTATACATCACCACAATTAGAGACATACCGCTACATCACCACTATTAGAGATATACCGCTACAGGACAACTATTAGAGATATACCGCTACAGCACCACTATTAGAGATATACCTCTACAGCACCACTATTAGAGATATACCGCTACAGCACCACTATTAGAGATATACCGCTACAGGACCACTATTAGAGATATACCGCTACAGCACCACTATTAGAGATATACCGCTACAGGACCACTATTAGAGATATACCGCTACAGCACCACTATTAGAGATATACTGCTACAGCACCACTATTAGAGATATACCTCTACAGCACCACTATTAGAGATATACCGCTACAGCACCACTACTAGAGATATACCGCTACAGGACCACTATTAGAGATATACCGCTACAGCACCACTATTAGAGATATACCGCTACAGGACCACTATTAGAGATATACCGCTACAGGACCACTATTAGAGATATACCGCTACAGCACCACTATTAGAGATATACCTCTACAGCACCACTATTAGAGATATACCGCTACAGGACCACTATTAGAGATATACCTCTACAGCACCACTATTAGAGATATACCGCTACAGGACCACTATTAGAGATATACCGCTAGAGCACCACTATTAGAGATATATCGCTACAGGACCACTATTAGAGATATACCGCTACAGCACCACTATTAGAGATATACCGCTACAGCACCACTATTAGAGATATACTACTACAGCACCACTATTAGAGATATACCGCTACAGGACCACTATTAGAGATATACCGCTACAGGACCACTATTAGAGATATACCTCTACAGACCACTATTAGAGATATACCTCTACAGACCACTATTAGAGATATACCGCTACAGCACCACTATTAGAGACATACCTATATAACACCACTATTAGAGATATACCGCTGCAGGACCACTATAAGAGATCAATCAATCAGGTGCCGTCTCCGCAATGAAGGTTGGCTGCAATGGATCTCCAACAATTTCTGTCTCTCGACTTGACTGTACATTCTGTCAGGCTGATGTTCGTCCATCTCTTGATGTTATCCTCCCACTTGTATCGTTGTCTACCTCTTGCTCGCTTGCCCTCAACCTTTCCTTCCAGTATGATTTTTATAAGAGTATCATGTCTTTTAACGTGGCCAAAATATTTCACTTGTCTCCTCTTTATTTCTTTCATCAACTCTCTCTTCATTCCCAGTTTTTCTAGGACCTCTGCATTTGATTGTTTTTGTTTCCATGAAATACGACCTATTCGTCTGTATATCCACATCTCCAGGGCTTCTATGCGACTTTCTAGTTGCTTGTTCAATGTCCAGGCTTCCGAGACATACAGTAACGTTGAATATACATAGCATTTGACAATTTCATTTTTAATGCGTTATTAATCTCTCTAGATGTTAATACTGATTTCATGCCGTTGAAAGCATTTTTGGCCATTCCTATTCTCTTTTTGATTTCCATTTCACTTCTGCCATCATCTGTTATTATATGTCCAAGATAAGAGAAACTTGTTACTTGTTCTAGTATCTGCCCGTTTACTGTGATGTTCATTGATGACCTTTCCTTTTCACTGCTAATTATCATAGTTTTTGTTTTTGGATGTTAATATCTAAGCCACATTCTGCACTGTGCCTGTTTATTTCTTCCAATAGGTCTTGCAACTCTTGCTCACTTTCTGCAAGTTCCACGGTATCGTCAGCATATCTAAGATTGTTTATGATTCTTCCATTGATGTTGAGTCCAGGCATTTCAACTTGTTTAAAAATTCTTTCTGTGTATAGGTTGAAGAGGCTTGGGGACTGTACACATCCCTGCCGTACTCCTCTTTTTATCTCTATAGGCGACGAATAGTTATTACCGCATCTAATAGACGCCACTTGTTCCCAGTACAAGTTACTAGTAAGTCTTATGTTCTTTCCGTCTACTCCTATATCTTGAAGGCACGTAATTAGTCGTTCATGTTGTACTCTATCAAAAGCTTTCTTGTAGTCTATAAAACAAACATATATACTTTTTTGAACTTCTATATATTTTTCAAATAACATCCTCAAACAGATAATTGCTTCTCTGGTGCCGCTGTTTTTGCGGAACCCAAATTGTTCTTCAGCTACTTCCTCATCAATTGTATGTTGAATTCTCTCTTGTATGACCTTGAGTAGTATCTTAGTTATGTGGCTCATTAAGCTAATAGTTCTGTAATCCTCGCACTCAACAGCTCTTGGCTTCTTCGGTAGTGTGATGAAAATGGATGTTTTCAAATCCTTGGGGATGTATCCAGTATTATATATATCAATACATAATTCTGTGATAGTTTCAATGCCAAAGCTGGATAAGGATTTTATCATCTCTGTTTTTATCTACAAAACTACTCTACAAAACCACTTTAAGATATACCTATGCAGCACCACTGTTGGAGAAATACCTCAGTATTGGGTGACCGTGGTTGCTCAGTTCCTAGCATGCTATTCTGCCGGCCCGGTAGTCATGTTTTCAAATTCCATCAAGGCGCTTATGTTTTCATTGACCTGGGCTCATTCTTGGCCCAGTTTAAAGTAAAGAACGACCTGTTTGACACCAACGAACAAAAGAACGAATTTTATTTTCAAAGGGTCACAAATTAGGCACATAGGCCGGTCTTGCACTCGGCCCTTCCAATCACTCATTGTCTTGGTGAGCATCGTGCGCATGGTACTGACCTCATATGTCACCATGCAAATACATGGCATCACAGAGAGATCAGATGCAAATACATGGCATCACAGAGAGATAAGATGCAAATACATGGCATCACAGATGGATAAGATGCAAATACATGGCATCACAGAGAGATCAGATGCAAATACACGGCATCACAGAGAGATCAGATGCAAATACATGGCATCACAGAGAGATCAGATGCAAATACATGGCATCACAGAGAGATCAGATGCAAATACATGGCATCACAGAGTGATAAGATGCAAATACATGGCATCACAGAGAGAATAGATGCAAATACATGGCATCACAGAGAGATCGGATACAAATACATGGCTTCACAGAGAGAATAGATGCAAATACATGGCATCACAGAGAGATCAGATGCAAATACATGGCATCACAGAGAGAATAGATGCAAATACATGGCATCACAGAGAGATAAGATGCAAATACATGGCATCACAGAGTGATAAGATGCAAATATATGGCATCACAGAGAGATCAGATGCAAATACACGGCATCACAGAGAGAATAGATGCAAATGCATGGCATCTCAGAGAGATCAGATGCAAATATATGGCATTACAGAGACAACATACAAATACATGGCTTCACAGAGTGACAAAATGCAAATGTATGGGATCACAGAGAGACAAGATGCACATATATGGCATCACAGGCAGATAAGATGCAAATACATGGCATCACAGGCAAATACGACACTAATGCATGGAATCACAGACAGATACCATGCCAATACATGGCATCACTGACAGACAAGATGCAAATACATGGCATCACAGACAGACAAAATGCAAATACATAGTATCACAGACAGACAAGATGGGATCACATCTCCATGTAAGTTCAGTCAGTAAAGGTCTCTTTCCGCACGCCTCAAGGCGCATACGGGTTTATGGATGCTAGACCTATGTTTGTAGGCCAACCGATACCTAGTGGCTGATGTGGCTAGCACACTTCCACCGTTTTTACTTCCCAAAACAGTTCCACGTGACCACACAAAAATACACACACAAGCGTGACACTGATTTGGAAGGTAGATCAACCGCATGTCACCAACATGTCACCCACATGCCACCAATATGTCAGTCACCTGATACAATTACAAAACACCAACAACAGCTGACAGAAATACCATCGTTATCTTTATCTCCGCGAGTTTTTATGTAACCACTGTGATAGATCCCAAAAGCAGACAACCACACACAGAAACAAATATACCGAACATTCCTTGTACGAAGCACGCAACACAATGCACTCAAGGTAGTCAAGATAAAGGCAGGTATAGCACTTCATAACACACGAACATACAGTTACACAGACTCAATAACACAGGACATCTACTCAATCAACCAGAGCCACACCAACAACACTCGGGTACACATCAGCCGCAATCCACCGCAAGGGGAATGTAAATACCTTAGTACATCGCTATGTAACCCTGCCGCCTCTCCACACAACATGCATGCAGGCAATACAGGAAACTGAACAGCCAACACAGCAGACAACACACAGTAAGTACAAACATACAATCACACAACAAGCACAGAGACTGCATCACAACAACAACAACACCACAACGGGCAGAGATACTTGTTCAAGGATTGAGCATGCGATTACGCCAATCTTTCAGGTCTTAGTCAGATATGACTGAGCTACCGTATGACAGTAGACGGTACTACTTGCTTTCTGTTAGCGCCGAATGTTGGGCGGCGCTTACCAAACACGACACCCCACATTGTGCCAACAGCTTCGAGCGAAGGAGCGCAATCGGGGGGAGGGGGAGGGTTGTATTTATTATGTTTTTTTTTTTTTTTGAAGCACAATGTAACAAACTTTCGTCTGTCAAGACGGCAAGATGCCAAAGAATGCCAATCTACACAAACCACGCGTCTCACATAGATTCAGAGAAATAACTTTACAGAATAATCTGTAACATAACACCCACAAAACATGATTTAAACAAACAACACGGTATCATTTACCTAGACAAAAATATACTATGAACAGAAAAACACGTAATACGTTTGATAAATATTCGCAGCCTGATACAAGTCATTAAAACAATTTATTCAAAAACACCTCAAGAAACATAGACAATAAACAGCAAGTTCCACAACACGACACTTAGAACCAGGCTAGATAAACATACACAGCTGCAAGTTGCATTATCGGAATGTAAATATCGCAAGAAAGCATGCAGTAGTTCAACAAGTTACCAGCACGGAACTAACAATATTATTAGAATGTAGAATTCTCAAGGCCACATGAAGCAATGCAACAAATTACCTGCACATAACTAAAATCATACAAATACTATGTGAAATGTGCGATCACAAAATATCACACTTATTCACACCAAAAATATGAAATGAAGACAACAAAAGCTTTGATATTGTTCATATGAGAGGAAGCGATTGTTAGAATATTAAATGTATAAATGTACAGAAAGAGGTTTTCTGTAAGTCCTGTGTGCAAATGTTGTAAATACCTAAATGTACAACACATTGTACATTGTAAATAAACAAAGAGAAAAACACGTTGCTTGTTGTAAATACGCAAATATAAAACATTGCATGTTGTACATAAACAATTACGAGGTGCCTTCAAATGAAAACCTTAAAGGTGTGATAGAAATTATAATAACAATTCCATTGTCTTGTAATGTGTACATATTGTCGTTAAGGATGTTAAGAGGCTAAAGCATGTGACATCACGGCGTAGAAAAACACGATGACGTCCATAAGGACAGTTTAAAACGACCTCCCCACTGTCTAGTGGCCTAATCAAGTTTATATATAGCTGAAGTGCCCGCTGCCATGCCACATCACCGATGAAACTGTGGTGCGAGGCAGAGATGTTTAAATCCATCGCCGCACGATGGGTGACGTCATCAGTGTCAGGCGGGCCCAGTTTACTGACTCCTCATCTATTCTGGTACATTTGTGTGTGGCTGGGTCGATTTCTGAAGTAGCTGATCACGTTAATAATTGCTCTCTGTGAGGGAGATTTCAAACCTGGACCACCGAGCTGAGATGCTTGAGCTCTAGCTGCCGTCCTACAGGGGATCATGTTGTCACGTCAGTCACTTGACGTCCTACCGGGAGTCCTGTTGCCACATCAGCTGGCTGCATGTCCTTTTACAGGATGTTGCCGTCAATCTCAGCATTTATTGACTGCTTGTGATTTACTATATCTGGTGAGAGGAAATGCAACCTAAAGACAAAATGTCATAGCCAGGGTAGTACTAGGCCCCTAGGCCTTGGTTGGCAGGCTGGTCTAGGATCGAAACTCCGACAGGCGGCAGTTAGAGCATTGCTTTGCTGATCCGGCAGATTCTCCAGCTTGTCTTGTTCCAGATGTTCCAGAGTGAACTAGGCAGGCCGAGAGAGGGATCATGCTGCATGGGCAACACATGGTCTCTATATTTTAGCCCAGGCTTTGTGCTATGGAGAGGTAATGACTTCATCCCTGGTCTTAACCGGTCTCTGAATCAAAGCGAGAGGTAGCATTTACGGGTTATAAGTCCTTGTCAATTAGCATAGACATGGGTCGCCACGGGATGCCTCTGACGGTGGGAGACACCTAAGGTGTCACTGATCAGCTACCGTCCGCCTCAAGCTGGGCAGCCCCCGGCCAATTGGGTGTTGACCCGCCACATCCTGCCTGCTTCAACGGGTGCTTGGGGCTAGGTCAAAATCTGAATTGCAGGCTGTAAAACCATTGCACCAGGTAATACTAACAAGAACACTAGATACCTCATGCTACGGCTTGCAACCTGGAACGTCAGAACTATGTGTCCAGGATTTTCTACTGACATGACGAATATTGACGATGTGAGAAAAACGGCTGTGATTGATGCTGAACTCAATTGTCTTAACATTGATATTGCTGACTTGCAGGAGACTCGCCTCGCCGAGGAAGGGTCACTCAGGGAAAACAATTATACCTATTTTAGAAGGGTAGAGGGCAGGCAGAAAAAAAGACAACATGGGGTGGGCTTTGCGGTGAAGAATTCGCTGGTGGAAATGATTGAAAGTGCAACTGGGGGTAATAAAAGACTATTATCCCTGAGCTTGGCAACCTCTTGTGGTTTTGCCACCATTATCACTGCATATGCACCGACACTCGCGTCGTCTGATGATGTGAAGGATTCTTTCTATGAGGAGTTAGAATCTGTGATCAAGTCAGTTCTAAAATCCGACTACATTTATATGGGCAAGGACTCGAGTTCATGGCTAGGGTGCCTTGGAAAATACAACATGAGTCGCATGAATGAAAATGGGCAAAGGCTGCTGGAGCATTGCACCAGAATTGACCTATGTATTATAAACTCCTTTTTTAAAACAAAAGAGCTGCATAATGTCACATGGAAACATCCAAGATCCGGCCATTGGCATCAGCTGGACTTCATCATCACACGGAGACAACATCAGAACCAAGCATCATTAACTCGAAGTTACCACAGTGATGACTGTGATACGGATCATTCTTTGGTTGTTGCACGGGTTAGACTGAGAAAACAGAGAATCTACACAGCTAAACACAAATCTAGCACCAGGATTAATATTATTAACACCTACGATCCTGATAAGTGCTTTGAGTTCCAACAGCAACTTGCCAACAGCAATCTGAAGACGCTTTCACTGATACACCAGAAATTTTGTACAGCAAGTGAAAGGTGGGGTAAACTTAAGGAAACTCTTTATAAAACTGCGGTAGGGGTTTGCGGCACTGTATATTATAAAAGGCAGGACTGGTTTGTGGCAAACAGCCAGACACTGCAGCCCTTGGTTGATAAAAAAGAAGATAGCTCTCTTAAGAAACAAGGAAAGAAAAACGCGTAACACTCTCAGTGAGCTGATGCAAACTAGGAAGGATGTGCAAAATGCTGCCAGGCAGTGTGCACATGACTATTGGATCAAGTTATGTGAGTCCATTTAGAACGCAAGTAATAAGGGAAACATCAGAAGCATGTATGAATTGATAAAGAAATCCTGTGGTCCAATGCTCAAAAGAAGTGCACCACTGAAAACCTTGACTGGAGAAATCATCACTGATAAGAAACAGCCGATGGATAGATTGGTAGGGCACTATTTAGAGCTTTATTCAGGTGAGACCAAACTAGCGGATGATGCCCTGAGCGCCATTGAGGCCCTGCCAACTCTTGACCACCTGAAAACGCTTCCCACAGTAACAGAAGTTAAGTGTGCTATAAATGAGCTTGCATCTGGCAAGGACCCCAGTTAAGAAGTTAAGGATGGGATTCCAATAGAGATTATGAGGAGTGGGCAAGATACACTCACTCTACAGATACACTAGCTAATAGAGCTATACTGGCGAGAAGGACAAGTCCTACTGGACTTCAAAGATTCAAGCATCACAAAACTGTACAATAACAAGGCCAATCGAAGCGACTGTAACAAGTGAAGGGGTATCTCACTTGTGTGTATTGTTTGAAAAGTATTTGCTACAGTTGTTCTGCGCAGAATTCAAAGCCTTGGAGATCAAGTCTACCCCGAATCGCAGAGTGGCTTCCGACAGAAGCGGTCTACCATTGATATGATATTCTCATTGCGACAAATGCAAGAAAAATGCCGGGAACAAAATCAACCACTGTTTATTGCCTTCATCGATCTCACAGAGGCATTTGATTTGGTCAATCGTGGGTCTGTTCAAGGCATTAAAGAAGATTGGCTGCCCACTAACTCTTATGTCCATTTTGGAATCGTTCCACACAGGCATGAAGGGTATAATCAAGTTTGATGGTGCAGCTTCAGAAGAGTTTGAAATCAAGTGTGGAGTTAAGCAAGCTTGTGTTCTAGTCTCCACCCTCTTTGGAATATACTTTTCACTTCTACTTCAAATGCCTTTCGTGATCAGGATGCCGGTATACACATGCACTCATGTTCAGATGGCGGCCTCTACAATGCTCAGAGATTGAAGGCCAAGTCCAAAATTAGGAGGGTACTGATCAGAGAGTTGCTGTGTGTAGATGATGCTGCAATTACGACCCACTCTGAGGAAGAATTACAGCGACTACTATCTGCATTCTCCAATGCTTGTTCTGAATTTGGTTTAATAATTAGTAAAAAGAAGACACAGATTATGTCACAAGATACATGGGGTACCATAATTCTTTATTGACGACGCCGAACTGGGGATAGTAGACCATTTTACATATTTAGGATCATATGTAAATAGCAAATTATCCCTAGATCAGGAAATCAACAGCAAACAACAATGAACATATTAACAAAAAGAGTCTTGGTGAACATGAAGCTTACTGCCAAAACAAACTTCCTTGTCTATCAAGCCAGTGTCTGTCAGCGTGTTGGATCTCTAGGGGATCTGGTCTCGGGCTCAAACAGGCAACAATAACTCCGTTAAATATAATATAACAGTATTTATTGTATTTAGGTATACAGTGCGTTGGCGCAGTGGGTTTAACCAGCTCGCACTCATAAGTTGCTTATCACAGAGGTTTAACATCACACACGATTATAACAAACATTCTAAGCAAACTATCTAGCATATGTCTATGACCCTAAAACACATGGGTCTGAACTATTAAGTCCCTCTAAGGCAGGCCCTGTTGCCTCTACGATGTCCCGTCTGTCTCTGCCGGTTCACACGTGTCGCAATCCGACACGGGTGGTAACTCTGTCCGAGTTCCTCGTGGACCCCGCAATAGGCGGGCCACATCAGTGTCCACGGGACAGTGGACTCACTGACCAGTCCTTCGAGAAGGCTCTGGATTACTCTGGCCTTCGAGGGTCTTACTTCTTTCCCTTGGGCGGGAGTTGTAGCCCTTTGCTAATGTCTATTAACTTATGTTGGTTTACCGTATAATGTGAGGCTCTGACAGGAGTCCCCCTCTCCCCTGATTTGATGGGTTGTTATAAGGTAATTAGTTCTGTACTAATTCTGTCACAGAATCACATAAAGTCGGTATTTGTAGTTTGGTGGACAGTAACTTGGTAACGTACATACTTGGCATCAACACTCATGTATTCTCCCATACACCACTTCTCTGATTTGCTGAAGAGGTCTCTCTCTCCTGTGTCCTTAAAAATGCTTATCTGACCGAAGTTACGTGACGTTTACTAGTTGTTTCTACAACCCGTCCTTCTCAAAGTATCCTACTGATACCAAGATAATTAACCTCTGTATTAGAGAGGATTAACAAGACAAAAGTCTTGGCTAATTAAGTACACCTTCAAATCTTGTTCTGTGTGTGCATTTCAATACACTTTTACTCTCGTATGTTGTATAATGCTGAATATGTAGTTACGTTGTTATTTTATCCCATCTGACTACATTTGTCCCTGTTGGCTTGTTAGTGTGTTGACTAATAAGTTGCTGCTTCTAATAAAGTGACTGCATTTTAATTGATAGTGTTCAGTTTTGAGTTTTGTGTAAAGTGTGTGCTGAATGTGTGGATTATCTCCAAGCGTCACGAGTTGGGATATCCTTAATCATAAATCACTCCAATGTGTGTAATGCATGATCAGGAATTCCAAGCAGTGGTGCTTAGATGTCGTATCCTAAATACTAAACTAAGAGTACTAAACTAACTACTAAACATGTATCAACAATTTAGACAAGTAATACAATTTACATGAAAGACGCAGACAAATTAAAATATATACGTTTTGCGTACAATTTGTCCGCTCAGTATATCGCTCTCTCCTCCCCCGATGTGTCTCCAATTTGACGTGGTGGGGGAGCTTGCGTGTCCCATAGACCCCATTTGCTTGCCGATGGGTGAAAAATTACATATCGGACAGCTTATGGGATAGGGACCAGACTAAGAGAGACACAACCTGCTGCTCTGCAGGCATAGACTGAGGATAGCAGTCAAAATTTAAATGAGGTGCACAAAGGCAGAATTTCTTGGTCCGGACAAAGCTCTTAAGGCTCCCTGTCGAGGGCTGTGGCTGAACGCCTCTAAGCCACAAACCCTCGGATCTTAGAGCCAGACTGATACCCGTCTACCGGAAAATAGAAACATGATACTGAGCAAGCTACATGCTCAGGTCTGATACATGTTCGAAGGCTCCCAGCTGGGGGATATGAGAGTTTCCCGGATGAAGGGGCCTGGCCGTTTCCCGTTCACTGCTGCACGAAGGTAAGGTGCTGAGCCGGCAGCACATGTAGCCTACCTCGTGAGCGAGTACAAAAAAGTCAGAAAAGTGCCCCAGTCGAAGGGTTAGGGAAACTGTCTGTATCTAACTCACAGAGAGTGTAGACAACAGTGGAAGAATGTCTCATCAACGCGAAATGGAACGCACGGCGAGCGAACCTATTGCGTGGTCTGAAGTCACAAGCAAAAGCTTACCGAGTGGATGTCACTCGCAGTCTGACCGCTCCTGGTGTGTGATTGAGCGATCAGTAGCAAGTGGGATGCCCAACACATGGAAGTGAGGAACTAAAGCAGCCATGAGCAGGACGTGGAAACTCCTTGGGTGAGCCCAGTCTCAGAGCAATATGTGCCGGCTCTGCAATTATGGAAGCCTCCTTGGATAGCGAGATAATGCCCATGGTCTGCCCCTGCCTTCCCTTGAGGGCAGACCACGATATCGTTGATCGTTCTATCTTGACCAGCTGAGATGTGGGTGACATTACAACAGTCTAACGTGTCTCGAAACCAGAGGAAGGCTAACCTCACTAAAAAATGCCCGCCGGAAGTCGGAAGTGTCGTCCTACGGGTGGCAAACTAAAAATTGACACTACGCATTTACGTCCGAGTGAAATGTCTCGTCCGAATGTCTCCCGTGCTAGGAACAGCTCTGACTACCTAGTTTCCGAATGCCGCTCTTGTTCGGAACAGCTCTGACTAGGTAGTTTTCCGAATGTCCGCCGTGCCTGGAACAGCTCTGATGGGTACAGGGACAAGCACATGTCCGAAAACTCGCTTAGTGGAAACCAACCGCAGAGCTGACTGGTTTGTGCAGGAACGGCCCAGGGCGAGCGAAATGCCCAATATATTGAAGTGAGGAATTAAAACAGCCATGAGCAGGACGTGACGATTCCCTCGGTAAACCCAGCACCAGAGCGTTATGTGCCGGCTCTGCAATTATGGAAGCCACCCAGGATGGCGGAAAATGCTATGGACTGTCCCTGCCTTCACTTGAGGGATGACCGCGTAGTCTTCGACTGTTCCAACTAGACCAGCTGAGATGTGGACGGTACCACAAAAGTGAGAGTCTCCCAGGATTGCTAACCTGGCCAAAAATGCACGCTAAAAGTCGGATGTGTTGGCCTGAGGGTTTCGACCCGAGGGTGCCTAACTAGACACACCGCAATCACATCTGAAAAAATCACTCCGGATGAACGCAAAGAAGAGAAGAGAAGATATCGCTCTCTCATTTAATTCATTCACACTGGCATTCACACATCTTTCATTCCAAATAGTATTTGGTTAAAATATATAAGTAAAGTTGAGGTAAGTGTTATTGCCCTTAGAAAAAACGGAATAGGCGATATGTCCCCTTTAAGATAATACGTACTTTTTGTACCATGACTCAAGAATGGTTTATAATTTACATAGAGAAAATTGCATAGGAAGATTATTTAGCCTATGAATGGAAATACCTGTAATATTATGGTAGAAAATGTACAAATGACAGGTTAACATATTTTATATACATAATAATATAATACATATTTAATACTAAATTAATTAATTAACTAAGTAACTAAATCCAACGATGATGTGCGCGTTGTCCTTCTGTTGTTAGCGTGTCGTGCCATGAATGTTAACAGTTAGTATGGCTGTCTCTTGAGTGTTGTAGTCGACGTAGTTCTGTTTCGGCTGTTTGCAAAGTCTCTTAGCAACAGCAGGTACGGAATGTTCTCAATGTCGAGTATAAAGTGTTCTTAACGCTTTCATGATCAATGTCAGTTCACTGGTTGAAATCATTTCACAGATAATGTCTCTCGCTCGGATTGTGTCTAGAGCTTTGGTAATTGGTAGTATCGTTCTCAAAGTTTCACGTTCGTGGGTGTTATACGTAACCTATTCACTGGGGTGTTATTACTTTTAAATGAAAGTTCTCTAGCAGGTGTAGAGTTACACTGTTCTATGCCACAGAGTAAAATATCACAGTTTCTGGTATGGCGAATGGTCGATGTGCCAAATGTTATTCTGCTGGCGCATTCGTTTGCCGCGATAAAATATCAGCTATAATGTTATAAGTGCCTCTGATATGGCGGATTTCGAAGTCGAAATCTTGGAGAAGAAGACACCATCTTTGCAAACGATGGTTCTTCGGAACACCTTGCTTAAGCACCAACAATGGCGAATTATCGGTGAGTACAACAAAGTGGGCACCCAAGAGGAACTTATATAATCTGAGCATACAAAATAATAGACTTAATGCCTCCAATTCCACCGTAGAGTAATGGATCTCTGCTTTCTTCAGCTTACGGCTTACGTAGAGAATTGGGTGTCTCACTCCATCCACTTCTTGCATTAAACATCCTCCAATTACGATAGCACTCGAATCTGTGGTCAAAATAAAGGGTAAATCTATGTTTGGTAATCGTAAGACTGGTGGATTAGAAAAAATGCATTTCAATCTGCATATTGCATCCTCTAAGCGGGTACTTTTACAAAATTTTGCTGGATGATCTTTCGTCAACATATTAGAAAAAAACTGATGTAAGTTCTGCCCAGTTTGGTATGAACTTAGCATAATAGTTTATAAGACCTAATAAACTTATAATTTGTTTCTTTGTAGTAGGCACTTCTAGATTGAGAATTTTCGAAACAATTTTATCATCTGTCAACAGTGTGCCTTCAGAAATTCTATGACCAAGGAAGTCTATTTGTTTATAGCCTATTTCAACCTTGGAAGGTTTGATAGTAAGTCCAAAAAGAAAGATTTGGTTGAAGACTTGTTTGAGTGTAAGTAAGTGAGAAGTCATATTAGAAGAATGAATGCATATATCATCAATATAAGCTTGGACGTCTTTAATTCCGTGCAATAGCAATCTAGTTAATCTAACAAATGTGGCGGGAGCGTTCTTGAGACCAAATGGAAGATATCTCCATTCGTACAAACCAAGAGGTGTTGCGAAAGCTGTTATATGTCTAGAAGCAGGGTGTAGTGGTACTTGCCAATAACCTTTCGCTAAATCAACCTTTGAAAATAAGGATGATTGAGACATATTCAATATGAGGTCTTCACAGCTATTCATCGGCTCCGCATCTGTTGTGGTTATTGTATTTAATCTTCTATAATCTATGCACAAACGAATCGTCTGGTCCTTCTTTTTCACCAGGACAATCGGTGAAGAATATTGAGACATAGATTTCTGAATTATTCTATTTTTCTCTAAATCCAAAATTTCTTTGTCTAAATTTGCTCTATAATGCAGAGGAATAGAATATGGTCTACATTTGACCGGTGTCAGATCTGTCAACACAATTGAATGTGTTATTTTGTCAGTCCGTCCAGGTTTGTTAGAGAAGATAGATTTATAATCGTCAAGGAGAGTCAAAATGTCTTGTCGCTGATGTTGTGTCAAAGTGTCAGAGATTTGTATGTCCTTTATACTACCGTCGTCATTCATAATCAGTACTGGAATTTCAGTATTGTCTACGTCTGTCTGATTTATTACAGATGCTACTGTTTGTAAATTGTCCTCAATGTCATTGTCGTCGTCGTCGAGATTAATCGTTGTCACTATGTCGTCACATTGGTTGTTGTTGTCGTTATCCCATATTGTCGGTAATGTAAATATGTCTTCGTCGTCTTTGTTGTCGTAAGAGTGCGTCGTTAACGATGCTTTGTTTGTCGAGGTGTCATTCAGTTGGGTAATTGTTGTTTCGTTTCTGTCATCAGTTAGCTGCGTCTGCTTACTCGTGTCAGTGTCCTGTCTAGCATAGTATGGTTTTAACATATTTACATGGAATATTTTCAACTTTCCATTCAACGAAATTTCGTAATCAACTTCCGAAATTCTTCTAACAATTTTAAAAGGTCCCTGCCAAGAGGTTGATAGTAAATCTCTCTTGTCAGGTAGCAGTAGTAAAATATCCTGACCTGGTTTTAATACAATTGTTTTTGCACCTTTGTTGGCGTACTTAGTGATGGTAGTGTTTGGTGATACAATTTCTAGTGACTCCTGCAGTTGGTCGGTGTGGGTTTTATGAGTTGTCTGTCGTGTTATTGCATTCGTGTGTTGTGTGTGTTGTTGCACATCTACAGGCTTGGTAATTTGTGGATTGCTGGCATCCTCAATTCGAGGTTTTAAGTTGGTCGTCTCACTGACAGATTCGACCGCCCCTGCATTATGCACCTCGGTGAATTCTTTCTGAATTACTTCATTGGATGTCTCCCTTGTTCTTTTGGCAGATTGAGACAAGCGTGAATGGTGTTTCTCTTTAGAATCGCTGTTTGGGTGCTGGATACCGTTTTTCTGCTCCCAATCTCTTATTTCCTTTTCAGAGCAAGGTCGTATGTTGGGCAGGTTCCCAAGTATAATTTCAGCGACAGGATTTTCTAGGACTGCGCACAATACTAGTCCTGATATGAACGGTGTTCGAATTTCGACAAGAGCAAGGGGGTATTTCTCTATAGTGCCTGACAATGTGCGACAAGTTACGTGTTTGTGTGTGTAGTCTTTGTCGTTGATTAATGTTTTCTTAATCCCACAGAGCGTTGCGCCGGAATCACGAATTAATGTGCACTTTTTGTTATTTACAAACCCTGTTGAGAAATTTAGCTTGCCTGTAGAAGATAAGGCAGCATTGGCCATTTCATTAGACATAGGAATGGTGTGGCCACATAGTAATGTTGTGTCAAGTTGGAATTTCATACAGGTGTTACATTTATTGTCTGTAATGGTGTCAATAATTTGCACGGCATTTCCTAGCTCACTCAAACTTTCGTTTTGATTGTCACACTCATTCAGTAATTCAATATCTTCGTCTGATGAAGTTTCAACTAGTGCAGCATTGGCTTGTTTCAGTATCTTTCGGCCTTCACAAAAACGAGAGTAGTGCCCAAAGCTGCTGCAAAAATAGCATTTGACCGCTCTCTGATACGAATTTCTCTTGTTCTTTTGCTTCCCCACGATCATTTTGAGATGATGTGGATAGTTGGGCGATTTATCGCACATTGCGTATTCTTCGTGAGTCAAACTACAATATTGGCACTTAACTGGCTTCCTGACATTCGAGCGTGGTTTAAACTTGCTTTCAGTTGGTTTCGAGTATCTAGTGTTTACAACTGCTGCTGTTTCGTTTTGACTTAGGTTTAATTGGAAAATATCTCTGTTCGCTGTGAAAAATGCGTTCCCCTTTGTCTCTACATCTTGAATACTTTTACAGTCCATTTGTTTCAAAACCTTAGCAAAAGGTGTTGGGATTGTACTAACTATTTTGTCAATAATAATGAGTTCTTTTAGTTTGTCATGGTTGTTGTTAGTTTTAGCTGAGTTAATCCACTTTGTGCAAACATCCTGAACTGTAGACACGTAGTCTATAAAGGTTTGGTTTGGTTGTGGGGATAATTTTGCGACTTGTTGTTGGTAACCTGCTGTATCTAATGAGAAATGTTGGAGAATGCGTTGCTTTAAATAATCATAATCTTTTCTCATTTCCTGCGGCAATGTCTCTATTACTTTTAAAGGTTCCAGAGCTAAGTTTCTCATTAAAATAAATGCCCAATCTGATTTTACGATCTTATGGTAGGACATTAGACACTCAAAATGTTCCAGGTATGCACTGATAGAGTCTCCTGAGCAAAATGCTTTGACGAGGCCTTTATACTTGTTATATTTTTGTTCCTCCTCCTTGCTTCTCAGTTTATTTACAGATATTTCTACGTTGGAATCGATTTCCATCTGCTTTAGTTTTATTTGTGTATCGGCATTCAATTGGGCTAGTTTGGCTGCCGCCTCAAGCTCCATTTGTTTCTCTTGAGCCTGCAATTGCATCTTCATCTTTTTCTCTTCTGCCTCAATTTGCATCTTCTTTTCTTCTGCCTGCAATTGCATTTTCTTTTCTTCTGCCTGCATCTTCTTTTCTTCTGCCTCACTTTGCCTCTGTTTTTCTTCCCGTTCTATCGCTCTTTCTTCACGGGCAATGTTCTCTGCGTGTGTCTTCTGTGCCCACTCTGATAGTTTCTCTTCTTTATAACCTAATTTAATACCTAACTCAATACATTTTTCTAACGTAGACATCTTGTCTTTTACTTGTTGGTAATTTTACTGAAGTTAAATCCCTTAGAAAAATGTTGGGGAGTAGAAAATTTAGTTCTCTCCCTTACCGTTTACATGAGCAAATACAAATGCAAAGTTACGTTGGTTACAAAGTTATGAATATACATACAAATCAATGCAAAGCAAAAATGTTACATGGATGGATGGTGATAAGTACCGCTTAGGGTTGCAATGGGCATGATATGAAACTTATCTTATAATCCCAGAACTTGCGAATGTTGTCTTGTACTCTCGCCACTGTTGGATAGGTTACATAGGTCACACACACCACAATTCGCGGAACAATCTGCTCGTAGAATGAGAAAACATTAGTAACAGTCAAATGTCACAGTCATGTCAAAATTTATAGTGTTAACATCATTGAGAGACTATCTGCAGAGGGACTCATATTAATACTAGTTCATCACTAGATAGCTGCAAATTTATTTAAACTTATTCATAAATCGATTTGATATCATTTACTTAATGTTTTACTTGGCAATCAATAGCTGTCTGAACGTAAAGCTTGTGCCAAAACCGGAGATTAGCCCCCAAAAAGCCTGTCAGCGTGTTGGATCTCTAGGGGATCTGGTCTCGGGCTCAAACAGGCAACAATAACTCCGTTAAATATAATATAAGAGTATTTATTGTATTTAGGTATACAGTGCGTTGGCGCAGTGGGTTTAACCAGCTCGCACTCATAAGTTGCTTATCACAGAGGTTTAACATCACACATGATTATAACAAACATTCTAAGCAAACTATCTAGCATATGTCTATGACCCTAAAACACATGGGTCTGAACTATTAAGTCCCTCTAAGGCAGGCCCTGTTGCCTCTACGATGTCCCGTCTGTCTCTGCCGGTTCACACGTGTCGCAATCCGACACGGGTGGTAACTCTGTCCGAGTTCCTCGTGGACCCCGCAATAGGCGGGCCACATCAGTGTCCACGGGACAGTGGACTCACTGACCAGTCCTTCGAGAAGGCTCTGGATTACTCTGGCCTTCGAGGGTCTTACTTCTTTCCCTTGGGCGGGAGTTGTAGCCCTTTGCTAATGTCTATTAACTTATGTTGGTTTACCGTATAATGTGAGGCTGTGACAGTGTCTTTAGTACTCGTCTTTATGGCAGTGAAACCTGGTCAACTTACTCACCACCAATAAAAACGTTTACAGCTTTTATATGCGGTGCCTGTGAAGAATACTTGGTAATAAGTGGCAAGACAAAATCACAAGTACTGAAAGTATTGGAAAAATCAGGTTGTGTGACGGCATATTCTATGCTCAGTCTTCGTAGGCTTAGATGGATAGGATACGTAAGGAGGATGGATGATGGTAGAATAATAAAAGACATCTTTTTGGTGAATTACAGATGGGTAGGAAATCTCAGGTTCGGCCTCTACTGCGATACAAAGATGTGTATAAGCGGGGCATGATTGATACAGACATTGATAATGCACATTGGAGCAAGTCGCCGCTGAACGTGTTGCATGGAGGGCAACTATCAGAAATGGAATAAAGACACAGGAGAAAATGATTGCAGATGAAGCACACACCGAGCGGGAGATAAGTAAGATGGTGCATGATGGTGGAAATGACCAAGTTTTCACATGCATCCACTGTGGATGAACATTTACAGCGTGAATTTACCTTATCAGCCACATTCGCCACCGCCACGTGTTGTAGTTATTATGCATTTTTGAAGCACAATGTACCAAACTATCGTCTGTCAAGACGGCAAGGTGCCAATAATGTGATTTACTATGCAATTTTACATTCAGTGGCTTGCTATACATTTCTGAAAGACAAACGTCATTGAAACCAACACAAGGCGATCTGCTTCCACATGGCCTGCGGCTTATGTGGAACCCTGGACTCCGGGAACTGTGTCTCACTATTCCCCAAGCCACAGACGTCGACCTGTGGTCCAGCAAGCATCCCCAAATCATTGGTGGGGCTCTCTGAGACTTGTCGGTACTTGAGTTCAGATCTTTGTGGAACCCTGGACTCCGGGAACTGTGTCTCACTAACCCCCAAACCACAGACGTCAACCTGTGGTCCAGCAGGCATCCCCAAATCACTGGTGGGACGGGTTTTTTTTTAGACTTGTCGGTACTTGAGTTCAGATCTTTGTGGAACCCGACCTGCTCTTACTTGAATTCAGGACTTTGTGGGACGGGACTTTCTCTGACTTGAAGTTAGGCCTTCATGGAAAAGTTTTTATCTTATTTGAATTAAGATTGTTGCTAGAAATAACTTTCTCAAACTCAAGGCTAGACATTCGTGGAATCGCATTTTCTGAGACTTACTGGTATATTAAACTTTACCTTAGCGCAACCGGATTTCCTGATGTTTTAAGCTACATCTTTGTGGAACTGGACGTTCCCATATTTCAGTTTAGACGTTTGTGGAACTCGATGTTCTCTAAATTGATGTTATACCTTCCTGCAACCGCACCTTCTCTGACTGAGATGACGTTAGATGTCCGTACAACCGGACCTTGTCTGGCTGAGATGATGTTAGATGTTCGTGCAACCGGATCTTATCAAACTTAAGTGAGATCAAACGTTCGTGGAACAGATCTGTTTTTACTTAACCATCTCTTCCAGGCCTACCTCGGCCACTGAGTGCGGGAACTTCATGGCCACAGTTACCCACTACAAGCACAGCTGTTGACAAGTACTCGTGGTGAGATCCGGTATACGGGAACATGGGCATGTCATCAATGGGGATGTAGTCTGTCACCATGTTGCGCTATATGGCAACATGGGCATGTCATCAATAGGGATGTAGTATGTCACCATGCTGCGCTATATGGGAACATGGGCATGTCATCAATATGGATGTAGTCTGTCACCCTGCTGCGCTATATGGGAACATGGGCATGTCATCAATGAGGATGTACTCTGTCACCATGCTGCGCAATATGGGAACATGGGCATGTCATCAATAGGGATGTAGTCTGTCACCCTGCTGCGCAATATGGGAACATGGGCATGTCATCAATGGGGAAGTAGTCTGTCACCATGCTGCGCTATATGGGAACATGGGCATGTCATCAATGGGGATGTAGTCTGTCACCATGCTGCGCTATATGGGAACATGGGCATGTCATCAATGGGGATGTAGTCTGTCACCCTGCAGCGCTATATGGGAACATGGGCATGTCATCAATGGGGATGTAGTCTGTCACCCTGCTGCGCTATATGGGAACATGGGCATGTCATCAATGGGGATGTAGTCTGTCACCATGCTGCGCTATATGGGAACATGGGCATGTCATCAATGGGGATGTAGTCTGTCACCCTGCTGCGCTATATGGGAACATGGGCATGACATCAATGGAGAAGTAGTATGTCACCATGCTGCGCTATATGGGAACATGGGCGTGTCATCAATGGGGATGTAGTCTGTCACCCTGCTGCGCTATATGGGAACATGGGCATGTCATCAATGGAGAAGTAGTATGTCACCCTGCTGCGCTATATGGGAACATGGGCATGTCATCAATGGGGAAGTAGTCTGTCACCCTGCTGCGCTATATGGGAACATGGGCATGTCATCAATGGGGATGTAGTCTGTCACCCTGCTGCGCTATATGGGAACATGGGCATGTCATCAATGGGGATGTAGTCTGTCACCATGCTGCACTATATGGGAACATGGGCATGTCATCAATGGGGATGTAGTCTGTCACCCTGCTGCGCTATATGGGAACATGGGCATGTAATCAATGGGAATGTAGTCTGTCACCATGCTGCGCTATATGGGAACATGGGCATGTCATCAATGGGGAAGTAGTCTGTCACCCTGCTGCGCTATATGGGAACATGGGCATGTCATCAATGGGGATGTAGTCTGTCACCCTGCTGCGCTATATGGGAACATGGGCATGTCATCAATGGGGATGTAGTCTGTCACCATGCTGCGCTATATGGGAACATGGGCATGTCATCAATGGGGATGTAGTCTGTCACCCTGCTGCGCTATATGGGAACATGGGCATGACATCAATGGGGAAGTAGTATGTCACCATGCTGCGCTATATGGGAACATGGGCATGTCATCAATAGGGATGTAGTATGTCACCATGCTGCGCTATATGGGAACATGGGCATGTCATCAATAGGGATGTAGTCTGTCACCCTGCTGCGCTATATGGGAACATGGGCATGTCATCAATGAGGATGTAGTCTGTCACCATGCTGCGCAATATGGGAACATGGGCATGTCATCAATAGGGATGTAGTCTGTCACCCTGCTGCGCAATATGGGAACATGGGCATGTCATCAATGGGGATGTAGTCTGTCACCATGCTGCGCTATATGGGAACATGGGCATGTCATCAATGGGGATATAGTCTGTCACCCTGCTGCGCTATATGGGAACATGGGCATGTCATCAATGGGGAAGTAGTCTGTCACCCTGCTGCGCTATATGGGAACATGGGCATGTCATCAATGGGGAAGTAGTCTGTCACCCTGCTGCGCTATATGGGAACATGGGCATGTCATCAATGGGGATGTAGTCTGTCACCCTGCTGCGCTATATGGGAACATGGGCATGTCATCAATGGGGATGTAGTCTGTCACCATGCTGCGCTATATGGGAACATGGGCATGTCATCAATGGGGATGTAGTCTGTCACCCTGCTGCGCTATATGGGAACATGGGCATGTCATCAATGGGGATGTAGTCTGTCACCATGCTGCGCTATATGGGAACATGGGCATGTAATCAATGGGGAAGTAGTCTGTCACCCTGCTGCGCTATATGGGAACATGGGCATGTCATCAATGGGGATGTAGTCTGTCACCCTGCTGCGCTATATGGGAACATGGGCATGTCATCAATGGGGATGTAGACTGTCACCCTGCTGCGCTATATGGGAACATGGGCATGTCATCAATGGGAATGTAGTCTGTCACCCTGCTGCGCTATATGGGAACATGGGCATGTCATCAATGGGGATGTAGTCTGTCACCCTGCTGCGCTATATGGGAACATGGGCATGTCATCAATGGGGATGTAGTCTGTCACCATGCTGCGCTATATGGGAACATGGGCATGTCATCAATGGGGATGTAGTCTGTCACCATGCTGCGCTATATGGGAACATGGGCATGTCATCAATGGGGATGTAGTCTGTCACCATGCTGCGCTATATGGGAACATGGGCATGTCATCAATGGGGATGTCATCAATGGGGATGTAGTCTGTCACCCTGCTGCGCTATATGGGAACATGGGCATGTCATCAATGGGGATGTAGTCTGTCACCATGCTGCGCTATATGGGAACATGGGCATGTCATCAATGGTGATGTAGTCTGTCACCATGCTGCGCTATATGGGAACATGGGCATGTCATCAATGGGGATGTAGTCTGTCACCATGCTGCGCTATATGGGAACATGGGCATGTCATCAATGGGGATGTAGTCTGTCATCATGCATGCTGCGCTATATGGGAACATGGGCATGTCATCAATGGGGATGTAGTCTGTCACCATGCTGCGCTATATGGGAACATGGGCATGTCATCAATGGGGATGTAGTTTGTCACCATGCTGCGCTATATGGGAACATGGGCATGTCGTCAATGGGAATGTAGTCTGTCACCATGCTGCGCTATATGGGAACATGGGCATGTCATCAATGGGGATGTAGTCTGTCACCCTGCTGCGCTATATGGGAACATGGGCATGTCATCAAGGGGGATGTAGTCTGTCACCATGCTGCGCTATATGGGAACATGGGCATGTCATCAATGGGGATGTAGTCTGTCACCATGCTGCGCTATATGGGAACATAAGCATGTCATCAATGGGGATGTAGTCTGTCACCATGCTGCGCTATATGGGAACATGGGCATGTCATCAATGGGGATGTAGTATGTCACCATGCTACGCTATATGGGAACATGGGCATGTCATCAATAGGGATGTAGTATGTCACCATGCTGCGCTATATGGGAACATGGGCATGTCATCAATGGGGAAGTAGTAAGTCACCATGCTGCGGTATATGGGAACATGGGCATGTCATCAATGGGGATGTAATCTGTCACCCTGCTGCGCTATATGGGAACATGGGCATGTCATCAATGGGGATGTAATCTGTCACCCTGCTGCGCTATATGGGAACATGGGCATGTCATCAATGGGGATGTAATCTGTCACCATGCTGCGCTATATGGGAACATGATCATGTCATCAATGGGGATGTAATCTGTCACCCTGCTGCGCTATATGGGAACATGGGCATGTCATCAATGGGGATGTAATCTGTCACCCTGCTGCGCTATATGGGAACATGGGCATGTCATCAATGGGGATGTAGTCTGTCACCATGCTGCGCTATATGGGAACATGGGCATGTGATCAATGGGGATGTAGTCTGTCACCATGCTGCGCTATATGGGAACATGGGCATGTCATCAATGGGGATGTAGTATGTCACCATGCTGCGCTATATGGGAACATGGGCATGTCATCAATGGGGATGTAGTATGTCACCATGCTGCGCTATATGGGAACATGGGCATGTCATCAATGGGGATGTAATCTGTCACCCTGCTGCGCTATATGGGAACATGGGAATGTCATCAATGGGGATGTAATCTGTCACCCTGCTGCGCTATATGAGAACATGGGCATGTCATCAATGGGGATGTAATCTGTCACCATGCTGCGCTATATGGGAACATGGGCATGTCATCAATGGGGATGTAATCTGTCACCCTGCTGCGATATATGGGAACATGGGCATGTCATCAATGGGGATGTAGTTTGTCACCATGCTGCAGTATCTGCCCTGGAATAACATGTCCATACTGGGGATAGACAAAAGACACGAGGACACAAGAAAGAGCGTAAGGCTTACCTAGCACTGAGTGCCAGGCATATTACGGCTCAAATCTGATCTCCTCTTGGTCATCTGGTCGTATAAGAGACTAAGCCCCAGGTGTCACACCCTGAGGGCAGTCAACAATTGGTGTAAGTAAATTATTAGTTGTCGGCAACAATTCATATACGTCATTTAATCAAAAGCGTTATATTTCCCGGTAGTCTTCTACCAGGCTGATTTAACCCCGAGGTATGTTGTCAAGGAAAGACTGCAAAACACTAGAAGGATTTAGACCTATAGTCTGTCCGGAAATTTATGCCTTCATTCAAGATCAATTATTTTGAAAACTGTCTGTTGCATCGTTATGAAATTTTTCCAGCCGTCTTATATTTACCCCCACCCAAGGAATATGTCTTTGATAGGTCCAAAAACAACTTATATCATTAAAAGCGGCATCATTCCTTTGATGTTTTGCTTAACAACTAGTGATTTCTTGTTAAAAAAGTTATGTTTACGGTAATGAGGACCTGCAAATTCAGATGACAAACAAAGGCGTATCTGGATTCGTATGGGAGTGGGTGCAATCAAAGAAGTAGCTTACAGTCGACAGATTCGGCTGCATTGCACCGGGTTTTTATCCCATATGGCTCAGTTTCTTTCCGCAGCGCGGAAAGCGTCGCACAAAGCATGAACTCCGTAGCTCCAGCGACGACCCTCGGCAGTCTCCGAATAAAATGAATGACGCGGCCCGGACAGACAGACAGAAAGGTAGGTAGGTAGGTAGTTAGGTAGGCAGAAAGATAGGTGGGTGGATGGATGGCTGGCTGGCTGGCTGGCTGAGTGGGTGGATCGGTCGGTCGGTGGGTGGGTGGGTCGGCAGGCAGACAGACAGATAGATTAGATAGATAGATAGATAGATAGATAGATAGATAGATAGATAGATAGATAGATATCGGTAGGTCGGTCGGTTAGTGGGTGGGTGGGCAGGCAGGCAGACAGACAGACAGATAGATAGATGTGAGATACGTAGGTCGGTCGGTCTGTCGGTGGGTGGGTGGTCGGGCCGGCAGGCAGGCAGACAGG
>JACEFZ010000235.1:0-150000 GCA_014155875.1 Cepaea nemoralis
GTATTGCACACAGTGCAGTATTACATGATTGAGGTTATCCCACTCGTGACGCTTGGAATTACACCACACATTCAGCACGCACGTTACACAAACCTCAAAACTCAACACTATCAATTTAAAATACAGTCACTCTATTAGAAACATCAACTTATTAGTTAACACACTAACAAGCCAACAGGGACACATGTAGTCTGAGGGGGATAAAAGAACAAGGTAACTACATATTTAGCATTATATAACATACGGGAGTAAAAGTGTATAGAAATACACACACAGATCAAGATTTGAAGGTGTACTTATTTAGCCAAGACTTCGGTCTTGTTAACCCGCTATTATATAGGGGTTATTTGTCTGGGTACCATTTCGGGTACTATGAGAAGGGCAAGTTGTGAATACAACTACTAAAATGCCACGTAACTTCGGTCTGATAAGCATATTTAAGCACACGAGAGACAGGGATCTCTGCACCAAATCAGACAAGTGTTGTATGGTAGAATACATGAGTTTTTAGTGCTAATAGGTAGGTTACCAGGTTACTATCCACCAAACTACAAACACCAACTTTATGTGATTCGGTGACAGAATTAGAACATATCTAATTCCCAACAAATCATGTCACGGGGGGAGGGGAGATCCTGTCACCGCCTCACGTCCACAGATAATAAAGGGCTGCAACTCCAGCCCAAGGGAAACCATTGAGTCGTGCAGGACCCGAGTCATCTAGAACCCTCTCGAAAGAGATGGTCACTAAGTCCATGATTCCGTGGACACTGATGTGGCCCGCCTAATGCGGGGTCCACGAGGAACTCGGACAGAGTTACCGCCCGTGTCGAGTTCGGACACGCGGAGACAGTCAGAGGACAAACGGACTGGAGAGAGACAACAGGGCCTGCCTGAGAGGGACTCATAGATATTCATAGATATACTTAGGCTAGATAGTGTGCTAGATTGGTGTAGGACAACTATATGTTTGATGGTTAACTAACTGTGATATGTAAGATAAGAGAGCGCGGGTCTGTTTACCCACTGCGCCAACTGTACACTTTACACAATAAATGTTCTATATCCTAGCGAACAGTGTATTGTTGCCTGTATGAACCCGAACCATTATTTAGATAAGAGTAAGACCATGACACCTGTGAATATTAACAACAGGCTCATCTCCAGGGGCCAATAATTATCCGTATCGCTTTTTTCTTGTTGTTGAATTGCCATTGCTGTCTTTAAGATATTAGATGGTGAGGTCCCAGTCTCTTCCACGATGGCCAGCCATGTTCACTATCGTGTCCTGAACATGCCTCATGTGTACCACACACTTTGCTGTTTCGCTTTCGAAGCCGTTGATCTACTTAGATTCATCCGCCTTCTCCACCGTCCCAGTCTTTGTTTACTAGAGATGGGTATTCCCTTAGTAGGATATTACCCCTACTTCACTCATGTAGTTTAGCCAGTCAGCCAAGACATTTGCCCGTGGTGCGGCCACCGCCTTACACAAGCGGTATTCGTGGAGCCATACATGAGCTAGGTAAAGAGATGGGAACCAGATAGGATCCTGGTCTATCCCTTGAGTTATGGCTGCCACTCACCGTCTGGTACTATTCCTCTCTCTTTACCCTACTCCATATATATATATATATATATATATATATATATATATATATATATATATATATATATATATATATATATATATATATATATATATCTTCTTCTTTCGTTCGCTTGAAATATGTCTATAACTGCAATGTTGTCTCTTGTATAAATTTAACCGTCTTTTTTAGTCCACACAGCGGTCCATAGAGTTTATCTTCCACTGTCGTCTCTCTAGGCCAGAAGGTTTGCCTAGATATGTTATATTTTGGGCAGTCTTAGAGTATGTGCTCTGCTGTCTGCGACGCCAATCCACATGTGCATATGGCTGTTTCACCAATCTTGAATTTTGTATATATGTGGTTGCGTAATCTATTGTGCCCTGTTCTGAGGCGCAGAACAATGACTTGTTCTGGTCTGCCCATAACATGGTAGTCATCTTGAGCAGGTTTTGGTGGCTTTCTGACTGATATGATCATTTTTTTCCTTTTTGGTGGTATGTCACGGGCACATCAAGCTGTTCTTCTTTGGCTCCTTCATTAGCCAATTGATCAGCTCTGTCGTTTCCGGGTACTCCACAGTGGGATGGCATCCACTGTATGGTGACCTTATACTGACTGCTAAGTACAGAAAGTAGTGTCCTTAGTACAGGCAATTTCCCAGACAGGAGCGCCTCGAGTACTGATTTTGCATCTGTCAATGGCACCACAGGTCGTGTACCATTGCTGGAATTTAGTAATTTCTCTGTTGCTATCTTGATTGCCTCAATTTCAGCATCATAGTTATGGCAGTACTTTCCTGTCGGTACTCTGGCTGTGTCCCTAGTATTATTTGGGTATTCTATGTACACTCCCGGTCCTCCATTTCGAACAGCATTTTGTGCTGACCCACCCGTGTAGACTCGGATCCTGAGGTCCTGTGGGTATTCTTCATCAAGGAAGCTGAGAGTGGCTGTTTTGCGCTGCACTCTGTTCTGTTTTTCTTTGTCAAATATTCCTCTCACTTTTGCGTGGATTTGTAATGATAGTCTATGCTCATCTTTCCATGGAGTTCGCTCTGGAATAGTTGTTAGGGGGATACCAACTGTGGGCAGATCGGTGGTTTCTCTGCAGAGTTGTTTGGCCTGGTGGATAAAACTACTTCTTTTCAACCGCCCCATAGCTAGGTTTTAAAATCTGTTCTTCATAGGATGGCCTGGCAAGCTGAGGAACTTTTCTGCGTGTATTATATATATACAGACATGTGCCCCGTGCTACCATTACCATGCTACCAACACTGATATACAGCAACAGTAGAAAACACATCTACAAATATGTACCACGTGTCACCAACCTTCTTCCTGGTCTTGATCGATTCTTGGGTCATGCACCCATGTCCCCAAGTAAATATCCAAATCTCGGCTGGAGTCCTTAGGCTTCCCGCCAACATTCCCAAATCTCACTCCATCCTTCCCAGTCATTATGGTTCTACATGGCGCCTTCAAGACCTGAGCCCACAGACCTGGCGCCCAGAGACCTAGCGCCCCTTGGGGAGAGACTGGGCCTAGTCTTGGCAGTGAGAGACGTGAAACAAACCGAGCGATATTCATTGCATGAAGCTGTTTTCCGAGAGCAATGAAGCAAGATTACAGAAGACTGTTGTCCTTGGATACATTTGTCGTTCATTAGTGAAATCGCACTGAAGAGCGCGTGCACGCTCCAGTTTGAGGTGTGCAAACTGCTCATCTTTATTCCTTACGGGGGAGTGTCCGTGGCCAAATAGTTATGTCGCTTGAGTCGCGCTTTTAAGTTGTGGATTGGATTCCGGCCTGCGTCATTTGATTCATGTTTCCCATTGATCTTTCCAGCTGTCACAATGTTCTCCAGTGCCTCTCTTCCCCTCGATCTTTCCAGCTGTCACGATGTTCTCCAGTGCCTCTCTTCCCTTCGATCTTTCCAGCTGTCACGATGTTCTCCAGTGCATCTCTTCTCATCACATGACCTCCACCCCCCTAGCAAAAAAAAGAAAAAGCTGTTTGTTTCTTTCTTATTGCTGTATATATTAGGAGTGTTCAAGTGCTACATAGAACCTGCTCTTTTGTATTGATGTGAAACGTGGACAATGAGCAGACAAGCTGAAAAACATTAATGGCAGTGAAAAGATGCAAAGAATACCATGGTCGTGCAGGGAAACCAAAGAGCAAGTCCTGCAAGAAGCAAATGAGAACTCAAAACTAATTACAGACAGTCACAATGTTTGGACGAGGTATAAGAATAAATAAATTAGAGAACTTTATGACAACTGGCAAGGCTGAGGGGAAAAGAGCAAGGAGATGACAGTTAAGTAAATATATGGACGGCTTGGCCACGTGGTATGATCGAGACAAGAACACAGAGCTGATCCACGACGCTGGTGATCGAATGAGATGGCGAATATTGACCGCCCACGCTTATCGCCATGGCACATGATGATGATGATATATTGCTATAGTTTCATTAGCCTCTTCCGGGCAATCGTTGTTAGTTACTCTGACAGTCCAAAGAATTCGCAACATTCGTCTCAGAAACAGCATCACTGTTCCTTTAAAAGTTCTTCATAATGTGAATATTAGATTAAAAAGAAAAATCTAGGAATTGTTCTGAATAACGCGAAGAGTTGGTGAGCGAATACGTTCCGGAGCTTGGATTCTGTCGTCCACGACGTCCGGCAGGGTAGTTTAATTCTCAGGGTGTGAGGTGCGCTCACCATCATCATATGCCATGACGATAAGCGTGGGTGGCTTTTGAGTTGGATCAAAAACCGCTGACGTGTAGAGGATTGTGTGGGGAAGCATGTGTGGTCTCGTGTTCTCTGTATACGGTGTAATTTGTGTAGGGGTTTGTGTGGGGAGCATGTGTGGTTCAGTGTTTTCTGTATACGGTGTAAGTTGTGTAGAGTATTGTGTGGGGGAGCATGTGTGGTCCGTGTTTTCTGTATACGGTGTAAGTTGTGTAGAGTATTGTGTGGGGGAGCATGTGTGGTCCGTGTTTTCTGTATACGGTGTAAGTTGTGTAGAGTATTGTATGGGGGAGCATGTGTGGTCACGTGTTCTCTGTATACGGTGTAAGTTGTGTAGAGGATTGTGTAGGGGAGCATGTGTGGTCACATGTTCTCTGTATATGTGGTAAGTTGTGTATTACATGTCCAGTGTAGGCCTGCAGATAAACAGGTGTCTGAAAAAAGAAGAGAATGCTGAAGCAGAGGAACATACCTGCATGGTGAAGAGCTGGATTAAACCCAGACCACTGTGGTGAAATGAAAGTCAACTAGCTTCAATGATACGTTGGGTGTAGATAGGCGGATCATCGTTATCATCATCAGCATCATCATCATCATCATCGTCACCACCGCCATCATAGCCATCGCCATCATTACCATCATCACTATCATAATCACCATCATCATCCTTATTATCATCACTATCATCATCAACATCACTAGGTGATTCAAACACTGACATGACAATCCGCCTCATCACACCGGCTCCGTCTGAACGTGTCCTGCGCCATGCAGTCACGCGTCCTCTAATGTCTCAAGATGTGTCCGGTAAAAACAAAATTAATTGCATACGTCACAGTCAACCCCAGTATTTTTTGGCCGTTTATGATTTCTGAACTCAATGTATGGAAACCAACGCAAGGCAGTTTATTTTCAAATCGCCCACAGCTGTGTTTTGAACACAGTAAAAGGGATAACGAATTGCATTCCATTGGCCGCAGAGCCGACTGATGTGTGGGTAGGTGGATTAAATTCTGGTAAATATCATTATCCTGATGTATGGGTAGGTGGATTAAATTCTGGTAAATATCATTATCCTGATGTGTGGGTGGGTGGATTAAATTCTGGTAAATATCATTATCCTGATGTGTGAGTAGGTGGGTTAAATTCTGGTAAATATCATTATCCTGATGTATGGGTGGGTGGATTAAATTTGTTATATATCATTATCCAGATGTGTGGGTGGGTGGATTACATTCTGGTAAATATCATTATCCTGATGTGTGGGTGGGTGGATTAAATTATGTTATATATCATTATCCTGATATGTGGGTGGGTGGATTAAATTCTGTTATATATCATTATCCTGATGTGTGGGTGGGTGGATTAAATTATGTTATATATCATTATCCTGATATGTGGGTGGGTGGATTAAATTATGTTATATATCATTATCCTGATATGTGGGTGGGTGGATTAAATTCTGTTATATATCATTATCCTGATGTGTGGGTGGGTGGATTAAATTCTGGTAAATATCATTATCCTGATGTGTGAGTAGGTGGATTAAATTCTGGTAAATATCATTATCCTGATGTGTGAGTAGATGGATTAAATTATGTTATATATCACTATCCTGATGTGTGGGTGGGTGGATTAAATTATGTTATATATCATTATCCTGATGTGTGGGTGGGTGGATTAAATTCTGGTAAATATCATTATCCTGATGTATGGGTGGGTGGATTAAATTATGTTATATATCATTATCCTGATGTATGGTTGGGTGTATTAAATTATGTTATATATCATTATCCTGATGTGTGAGTAGGTGGGTTAAATTCTGGTAAATATCATTATCCTGATGTGTGGGTGGGTGGATTAAATTCTGTTACATATCATTATCGTGATGAGTGGGTGGGTGGATTACATTCTGGTAAATATCATTATCCTGATGTAGGGGTGGGTGGATTAACTTCTGGTAAATATCATTATCCTGATGTAGGGGTGGGTGGATTAACTTCTGGTAAATATCATTATCCTGATGTGTGGGTGGGTGGATTAAAATCTGGTAAATATCATTATCCTGATGTGTGGGTGGGTGGATTAAATTATGTTATATATCATTATCCTGATGTGTGGGTAGGTGGGTTAAATTCTGGTAAATATCATTATCCTGATGTGTGGGTGGGTGGATTAAATTCTGTTACATATCATTATCCTGATGTAGGGGTGGGTGGATTAAATTCTGGTAAATATCATTATCCTGATGTAGGGGTGGGTGGATTAAATTCTGGTAAATATCATTATCCTGATGTGTGTGTAGGTTGATTAAATTCTGGTAAATATCATTATCCTGATGTGTGGGTGGGTGGATTAAATTCTGTTATATATCATTATCCTGATGTGTGGGTAGGTGGTTTAAATTCTGGTAAATATCATTATCCTGATGTGTGGGTAGGTGGATTAAATTCTGGTAAATATCACTATCCTCATGTGTGGGTGACAGGATTAAATTATGTTATATATCATTATCCTGATGTGAGTGTAGGTGGATTAAATTATGTTATTATGTTATTATGTTTGGGGATGTGTGGATGGGTAGGAGATGTGTGAGGAGATGTGTGTGTGGGTGAGGGATGTGTCTTTGGGATATGTGTGGGTGTGGTTTTGTGTGGGAGGGGAGCTTGGAGTGGATAAAGGATGTTATATATCATTATCCTGTGTGTGGGAGGGTGGGGGTGTGGTTGGGTGTGCGGGTGGGTGAAGGATGTGTGTGAGGGTGGGGGATGTGTGTTTAGATGGGTGGTTGGGGTGTGTGAGTGTGGGTGGGTAGATAGGAGATGTATGTGTTGATGAGTGGGTGAGGGATGTATGTGTTGGAGATGTGCGTGTGGGTTGTGTATAGGTGGGTGGATGTGTGTGGGTGGGAGATGTGTGGGTTGGGGAATGTATGTGTGCTTGGGGTGTGGGTGGATGGGATGTGTGGTGGGTGAGAGGTGTGTGTGGGTGGGAAGATGTGTAGGTGTAGGGATGTGGTGGATGGGTGGGGGAATATATGTGTGTGTGGATTATGTGTATGGTTGGGTGGAGGAGTTGGAGTGAATGGGGGATGTGTGGGTGGGTGGTGGATGTGTCACATAACATAGTAATATGCATTGTTTGTGTTTACAAAATGCATGTGACAATGTTTTTTCCTATGCACTGTTGATGAAAGAAAGATGAGTGATTGGAAGGGCCGAATGTAAGACGGGCCTGCGTGCCCAATTTGTTACCCTTTGAAAATAAAGTCTGTTCGTTCGTTCGTTCTCTAATCAGTTTGCGGTTTTCATTTATTTCTTATAGGACTTGTTCATTGGTTTTTCTGTCTGTCCATGGTATTGTTTGCATTTTCCTCAGAAACCACATATCCACAGCCATACGATTTTTTTTAGCCTGTTTGCTCATTTTTGTATCATAACGGACCTAAAATTTATTGATAGCCTGTGTCTAATATTGTTAGTCAATTTAAGGTTTTCTTATGTTTATTGAACGAGTATTGGCATAGCGATTCTTGTTCTAATATCTTCAAGGCACCTCCATGGTATGACTGTTCCGAGATAGATGTTCCGATTCACTTCTTTAAGAATAGTCCCATTTATCCATATATTACATTGTGATATTTCTATCGTCTTAGCGTCGGCCATAACCTGTCTCTTCTTACAAGGTGTGTTTCCACGTCTCCGAGAGCTGTGTGTTCATGTCTCTGGGAGCTGTGTTTCCACGTCTCCGAGAGCTGTGAGTCTACGCCACTGGGAGCTGTGTCCACGTCCCTGGGAGCTGTAACCACGTCCATGGAAGCTGTGTGTCACATTCCTGGGAGCTGTGTCTCCACGTCCCTGGGAGCTGTGTGGCCACGTCCCTGTGAGCTGTGTCTCCACCTCCCTGGGAGCTGTGTGGCCACGTCCCTGGGAGCTGTGCGTCCACGTCCATGGGAGCTGTGTGTCGACATCCTTTGGGACTGTGTGTCCAAATCCTTGAGAGCTGTGTTTCCACTCCATGGGAGCTGTGTGTCCACTCCATAGGAGCTGTGTGTCCACTCCATGGGAGCTGTGTGTCCACGTCCTTGAGAGCTGTGTGTCCATGTCTCTGGGGGATGTGTAGCCGTAGGCTAGTCAGTCTTCAACGTGGACATTGGTGCTGGACAATGAACGTGATCAGTTGGCAGCTCTACATTAATGGACGTACTACGGCTAGGATCGGAACACCAATGTATGTGTGCGGGATGCATTTATGTAAACTGAACTAAACCGAACTAACCTGAGCTAAACTGAACTAAACTGAACTAAACTGAACTAAGCTGAACTAAGCTGAACTAAACTGAAGTAACTTGAATTAAACAGAACTAAACTGAACTAAACCGAACTAAACGCAACTAAACTGAACTAAACTGAACTATGTGAAGAATACATAACTGACACACATCTTTGTTCAGCCATCATAGACTTTATTTCTTGTGTTTCGCTGGTGTGTTAGCCTGATTACCATCAGCACACGATGTACAATACATATCACCTTTTATTTCTGGTGTTGTTATGTGTGTGTTAGTTTAATAATCACCATCATATAAATTGCAGTAAATATGGGCATTATTTCTGGTGTTTTGTGCTCATGTTTCAGTCGGAATATCATCATCACCACTGACCACAAATTACAGATTGAAAATCTTTAGAAAAACTCTGAGACTGTTCCATGTACACATGTAAGGACGCCCAGAACTCTGAGACTGTTCCATTACACATGAAAGGACGCAAAGATCTCAGAGACTGTTCCATTACACATGTAAGGACGCAAAGATCTCAGAGACTGTTCCATTACAAATGTGAGGACATCCAGAACTCTGACACTATTCCATTACACATATAAGAACGACAAGAACTCTGAGACTGTTCCATTTACACATGTAAGGATGATCATAAATCATATGGCATCAGACGGCAAGAGATGGCAAGAGATTGCAAGAGATCGCGTGAGATGGCAAGAGACGGCAAGAGGTGGCAAGAGATGACAACAGGTTGCAAGAGATGACAACAGGTTGCAAGAGATGGCAAGAGATGGCAAGATATGGCAACAGACGACAAGAGATGGCAAGAGATGGCAAAAGATGGCAAAAGATGGCAAAATATGGCAAGAGATGACAAGGGATGGCAAGATATGGCAAGAGATGACAAGGGATGGCAAGATATGGCAACAGACGACAAGGGATGGCAAGAGACGGCAAAAGATGGCAAAAGATGGCAACAGACGGCAAGAGATGGAGAGACTTTCCCACGCTGTAATGAGAGCCTCGCTCTGCAATGTACCTACTTCATGATGATGATGATGGTGATCATGGTGATTATAATGATGGTGATGATGATAATGATGATAATGATGATAATGGTGATTATGATGGTGATGATGAGAAAGATGATGATGATAATAATGGTGATTATGATGGTGGTGATAATGATGGTGATGATGAGAATAATGATAATGATGATAATGGTGATTATGATGGTGATTATGAGAATGATGATAATGGTGATTATGATGGTGATGATAATGATGGTGGTGATGAGAATGATGATAATGAGGATAATGTGATTATTATGGTGATGACGATGATGAAGATGATGATGATGATGATGATGATGATGATGATGATGATGATGATGATGATGATGATGATGATGAATGCGCTTGATTCTCTATGTTACTCCACATTTCAGATTATATGCTGTTGGGAGCTGAACATTTTCAAATCACTGGACCCCTCATCCTGTGAGGTCTCTGATGTAAGTTTTGACTACTGTAGTCTCGTCTGGATATTCTGTTTTCTGTAACATGAGCATCAAGACAACAAGTGAAATACCATACACATAGGGCAATATAATGTAACATGTGTGAAATATCATATACATACATAAATATAATGTAATATGTGTGAAATAAATGCATAAATGTGTTATATATATACTTTGCTATGTGTTACACCATTATCATATAATATTATTATTATTATTATTGTGCTTCAAATAAGGCACACCTACTCTTTTCCATAGCACAAAGCCTGGACTGAATTGTAGAGACCATATGTTGCCCATGCTGCATGATCCCTCTCTCGGCCTGCCTAGTTTATTCCAGATGAAAGGTAACACCAATACGCCTGGAACAAGACAAGCTGCAGAAGCTGTCGGATCAACAAAGCAATGCCCTAACCCTTGGCCTGTCGGAGCCTCGATCCTAGACCAGTTGCTGACCAAGGCTTAGGGCCTGGTCTGCGGTGCCATACCATATAGTCATTAAGGTTGCATTTCCTGGCGCTGGGATAAGGCGCTAACAGAAAGCCGTAGTACCGTCAATTGTCGTACGGTTAACAGAGTATGCAGGCGCTTCTTATATTGCCTTCTGTTTAGAGTTGTATGTGTTGCATGTATGAACATAATTGTACAAAATATGTTGCAAAACGTGTGACTATATGAACACAAATAGCAGTTATATTTTGAAATATGTGGTACATAAATGAAATTACAAACCAGAAATATATTGTATCACGTGGCGCATACATGTGAACACAAGATGCAATATGTGGCACATACATGTGAACATAAGATGCAATATGTGGGACATACATACAATTGTATACCAGAGAAATGTATCACGTGTAACATTTATGAACAAGTGTACCAGAGAGATGTTGTAATATGTGGAACATTTATGAACACCTGTATACCAGAGAGATATTGTAATATGTGGAACATTTATGAACAAGTGTATACCAGAGAGATGTTGTAATATGTGGAACATTTATGAACAAGTGTATACCAGAGAGATGTAATATGTGGAACATTTATGAACACCTGTATACCAGAGAGATGTTGTAATATGTGGAACATTTATGAACACCTGTATACCAGAGAGATGTTGTAATGTGTGGAACATGTATGAACACCTGTATACCAGAGAGATGTTGTAATGTGTGGAACATTTATGAACACCTGTATACCAGAGAGATGTTGTAATATGTGGAACATTTATGAACACCTGTATACCAGAGAGATGTTGTAATGCGTGGAACATTTATGAACACCTGTATACCAGAGAGATATTGTAATGTGTGGAACATTTATGAACACCTGAATACCAGAGAGATGTAATATGTGGAACATTTATGAACACCTGTATACCAGAGAGATGGTGTAATGTGTGGAACATTTATGAACACCTGTATACCAGAGAGATGTTGTAATATGTGGAACATTTATGAACACCTGTATACCAGAGAGATGTTGTAATGTGTGGAACATTTATGAACACCTGTATACCAGAGAGATGTTGTAATGTGTGGAACATTTATGAACACCTGTATACTAGAGAGATGTAATATGTGGAACATTTATGAACACCTGTATACCAGAGAGATGTTGTAATGTGTGGAACATTTATGAACACCTGTATACTAGAGAGATGTAATATGTGGAACATGTATGAACACCTGTATACCAGAGAGATGTTGTAATGTGTGGAACATTTATGAACACCTGAATACCAGAGAGATGTAATATGTGGAAAATTTATGAACACCTGTATACCAGAGAGATGTTGTAATATGTGGAACATTTATGAACACCTTATATACCAGAGAGATGTAATATGTGGAACATTTATGAACATCTGTGTATCAGAGAGATGTTGTAATATGTGGAACATTTATGAACACCTTATATACCAGAGAGATGTTGTAATATGTGGTACATTTATGAACACCTGTATACCAGAGAGATGTGATATGTGGTACATTTATGAACACCTGTATACCAGAGAGATGTTGTAATGTGTGGAACATTTATGAACACCTGTACACCAGAGAGATATTGTAATATGTGGAACATTTATGAATACCTGTATACCAGAGAGATGTTGTAGTATGTGGAACATTTATGAACATCTGTATATCAGAAAGATGTAATATGTGGAACATTTGTGAACACTTGTAGCAGTTAAATGTGACAACAACATCATACGTGAGTGACGTAGACCGCACGGCAGTTGATGGGTTGTGGGATGATACAAATGACAATTGGTGGGTCTTAGGATGGTACACATGACAATGGGTGGGTTGTAGGATGATACACGTGACAATTGATTAAATGTAAGGATGGTATACATGACAATGGGTGGTTTGTGGGATGATACACGTGACAATGGGTGGGTTGTAGGATGATACACGTGACAATGGATTAAATGTAAGGATGAGACACATGGCAATGGATTAAATGTAATGATGAGACACATGGCAATGGATGGGTTGTGGGGTGAGACTCATAGCAATGAATGGGTTGAGGGATGAGACACATGTCAATAGATGGGTTGTGGGATGCGATAAATGGCAATGGATGGGTCGTGGGATGAGACACATGGCAATGGATGAGTTGTGAGTGCCATGACCTTGGTGACATCATGGCATAGTCAATTCATAACCCAGGTTAGATGCCAGAGGTTATGATAGTGTTCAGTAAGTGGACACCTGGATCGTGAAAAGTGGGTACTTTTCACACAACGTGAAAACGTTGGGACTCGCTTCCCAAGTCAACAGGAAGTGGGGTCCGGACAAGGCAGTCTAGATTATGGTTTCGCGGAGTGCGGACCACAGTATGAGGATGAGTGATGCCCAACTTTGAGCCACTCTTTTAAGATAGTCTATGTGTAGACAACGTTGTGTAGCATTATTGTCGAATATCTGATTTGTGCATCGGTGATGTCTACTTTAGTCTGTGTAGAATAATATACACCTAAAACTACAACTGACGTTTGAGTCGACTACTGTTTGAGGTCACTACTGTTCGAGCCTACTACTGTTATGTTGTGTGGAGAATTGTAGTCTAATTATTCAGCCAAGTTTTGTGCCGGGAAATGACCAGGGTGTTGTCTGGAGAGGAAGATAAATAATTAAATCATACCTCTTCTGAATACGGACATTAAGAAAGAAGTATTTATAAAAGTCCGGCATTAGGCGGCAGACCCAGATTCTCAGTCGTATTCTGACACCAGCAGTCATTTAATAAACGTGTTCAACCTCTAGCGGACCCTGGCAGTGGGATGAGACACATGGCAATATATCGGCAGTGGGATGAGACACATGGCAATATATCGGCAGTGGGATGAGACACATGGCAATGGGTGGGTTGTGGGATGAGACACATTGTAATGGATTAAATATAATTATGAGACACAAGGAAATGGATGGATTATGGGATGAGACACATGGCATTTGATGGGTTGTTTATGAGACATATGGCAATGGATTAAATGTAGAGGTGTGACACATGGCAATGGATGGGTTGTGAGATGAGACACATGGTAATGGATGGGTTGTGGGATGAGATACATGGCAATGGATGGGTTCTGAGATGAGACACATGGTAATGGATGGGTTGTGAGATGAGACACATGGCAATGGATGGGTTGTGAGATGAGACACATGGCAATGGATGGGTTGTGAGATGAAACACATTGCAATGGATTACATGTAAGGCTGAGACACATGGCAATGGGTGGTTTGTGGGATGAGACACATGGAAATATATCGGCTGTGGGATGATACGCATGAGAAGACACGTGACAGAGACTTTAGAAAGCGAAAAAGAGTAATAAGAAGGAGGAAAAGAAAAAAGGGAATCAAGATAGTCTGTTAATTACAAAGCCTCACCTCCCCCCCCCCCCCCACCCCCCATTTTATAGGGAAACTGTCCCTACCACGACCAACTTGTTGTAGTGAGGTTGAGTGACAGAGAAACTCTTCCTACCACGATCAACTTTTTGTAGTGAGGTTGAGTGACAGAGAAACTGTCCTTACCATGACCAACATATGTTAGTGAGATTGAGTGACAGAGAAACTCTCCTTGCCACGACTAAATTGTAGTGTTGTTGAGTGACAGAGAAACTCTCCCTAACACGATTAACTTGTACTGAGGTTGAGTGAAAGAGAAACTAACACGACCAACTCCTTGTAATGAGTTTGAGTGACAGAGACACTCTCCCAACCACGACCAACTTGTTGTAGTGAGGTTGAGTGACAGAGACACTCTCCCTACCACGATCAGCTTGTTATAGTGATGTTGAGTGACAGAGACACTCTTCCTTTCACGACCAACTTGTTGTAGTCAGGTTGAGTGACAGACAGAGAAACTCCCCCTACCACTATTAACGTATACTGAGGTTGAGTGACAGAAACTCTCCCTACCACGACCAACTTGATGTAGTGAGGTTTAATGACAGAGAGACTCTCCTTACCACGACCTACTTGTTGTAGTGAAGTTGAGTGACAGAGACATTCTCCCTATCACGACTAACTTGTTGTAGTGAGGTTGAATGACAGAGACATTCTCCCTATCATGACTAACGTGTTGTAGTTAGGTTGAATGACAGAGACATTCTCCCTATCACAACTAACTGGTTGTAGTGAGGTTGAGTGACAGAGACCTTCTCCCTATCACGGCTAACTTGTTGTAGTGAGGTTGAGTGACAGAGACATTCTCCCTATTACGACTAGCTTGTTGTAGTGAGGTTGAATGACAGCGACATTCTTCCTAACACGACCAACTTGTTGTAGTGAGGTTGAGTGACAGAGAAACTCTCCCTACCACGATTAACTTGTTGTCGAAAACTTTGGTTGTTGCGTGGACGGCCTCCTCTGGCCGAGGAGCGACACTTGGATCCGGGTTCAGCGGTTGGAACGTCCATTTCATGTCGTCACCATCTTGGTAAACAACAATCTGATGGCGCGGAGTAAACATGGAAATAATTAAACATCATCATCTTGAAACAAAGAAATGGTTAAACACCGACATCTTTAACACTTCATTCGGTGTGTTTCTTTACTTTTCAGTTAGACGAAGACAAGAAATTGAAGACAAACAGGTGACCATTAATTGTAACATAGACAAAGACAAGGTATTGAAGACATACATCTGTACATTAGTTCTAACTTAGACAAAGACAAGATATTGAAGACAAAGAGCGCATCCTTTGTTCTAACTTAGACAATGACAAGATATCAAAGATAAACAGCTCACCCTTGGTTCTAACTTAGACAACGACAAGATATCGAAGACAAACAGCTCACCGTTAGTTCTAACTTAGACAGAGACAAGATACCTAAGACAATCTGCTCACTCTTAGTTCTAACTCACACAAAGACAAGTTATATAAGACAAACAGTGCATTCTTTGTTCTAGCCTAGACGAAGACAAGATATATTAGATAAACAGCTCACCATTAGTTCTAACTTAGACAAAGACAAGATATCAAAGATAAACAGCTCTCCCCAAACTTAGACAGAGACAAGATATCGAAGACAAACAGCTCACCCTTCATTCTCACATAGACAAAGACAAGATATCGAAGACAAACAGCGCACACTTTGTTGTAACTTGGACAAAGATAAGATAGCAAAAGCAGCTTACCTTTAGTTCTAACTTGGACAAAGACAAGAAATCGAAGTCAAACAACTGGCCCTTAGTTCTAACTTAGACAAGGACAAGATATCGAAGACAAACAGCTGACTATTAGTTCTAACTTAATCGAAGACAAGATATCGAAGATTGCTTGCCCGTAGTTGTAACTTAGACAAAGACAAGATATCTAAGACAAACATCTTGCTTTTAGTTCTAACTTGGACAAAGACAAGATATATAAGACAAACAGCGCACTCTTTGTTCTAACTTAAACGAAGACAAGATATCGAAGACAAAATCCTCACCTTTAGTTCAAGATATCGAAGACAAACAGCTCACCCTTGGGTCCAACTTAGACAGAGACACGATATCTAAGAGACACAGCTCACCATTAGTTCTAACTTAGACAAAGACAAGATATCAAATATAAACAGCTCACCCCTAGTTCTAACTTTGACAGAGACAAGATATCAAAGACAAACAGCTCACCCTTTATTATAACGTAGACACACACAAGATATAGAAGACAAACAGCGCACACTTTCTTCTAACTTGGACAAAGACAAGATGTCTAAGACAGATTACCTTTAGTTGTAACTTGGTCAAAGACAAGATATCGAAGACAAACATCTTGCTTTTAGTTCTAACCTGAGCAAAGACAAGATATCGAAGATAAACATCTTGCTTTTACTTCTAACTTGGACAAAAACAAGATATCGAAGGCAGCTTACCTTTAGTTCTAACCTGGACAAAGACAAGATATTGACAATAAATACCTGGCCATTGGTTCTAACTTGGACAAAGACAAGATATCGAAGACAGCTTACCTTTAGTTCTAACTTGGACAAATTCAAGATATCGAAGACAAACAACTGGCCCTTAGTTCTAACTTAGACAAGGGCAGGATATTGAAGACAACTTACTATTAGTTCTAACATAGACAAATACAATATACTGACAATAAATATCTGGCCATTAGTTCTAACTTGGACAAAGACAAGATATCAAAAACAAACAGCTGAACATTAGTTCTAACTGGACAAAGACAAGATATCGAAGACAAATATCTGGCCGTTAGTTCTAACATAGACAAAAACAAGATATTGAAGACAAATATCTGGCCATTAGTTCTAACTTGGACAAAGACAAAAAGCCCCATACATATAACTTGCTTCATTGTTCTAACTAAGACAAAAACGATATATATACAAAGATACCCACTCACCCGTGACATAGTCAGGTCCGGGTAGATGAAGATAAAATCTTTTCCGATCTTGAACTTGTAAAAAACGTCAATGCCTTTGTCCACAAACCCCATTTCCACGAGCCATTTGTTGTGGTGCCTCATGTAGGTTACATACGGTTTGTACAGCTCGTGCTCTAGTGAGATGGGCACGGTCCACTCTGACAGACACAAACACATGCTTGGTGATATTACACACCGCCTCGTATTCTTTACAACACAAGTCATGCCTTATGTCTAGACCTTGCTGTGTCTAGACCTTGCTGTGTCTAGACCTTGCTGTGCCTAGACCTTGTTGTGTCTAGATGTCGTTGTGACTAGACCTTGCTGTGTCTAGACCTTGCTGTGTCTAGACCTTGCTGTGTCTAGACCTTGCTGTGCCTAGACCTTGTTGTGTCTAGATGTCGTTGTGACTAGACCTTGCTGTGTCTGGACCTTGTTGTGTCTAGACCTTGTTGTGTCTAGACCTTGCTGTGTCTGGACCTTGTTGTGTCTAGACCTTGCTGTGCCTAGACCTTGTTGTGTCTAGATGTCGTTGTGACTAGACCTTGCTGTCTCTATACCTTGTTGTGTCTAGACCTTGCTGTGTCTAGACCTTGCTGTGTCTAGACCTTGCTGTGTCTAGACCTTGTTGTGTCTAGACCTTGCTGTGTCTAGACCTTGTTGTGCCTAGACCTTGTTGTGTCTAGACCTTGTTGTGTCTAGACCTTGCTGTGTCTGGACCTTGTTGTGTCTAGACCTTGTTGTGTCTAGACCTTGCTGTGTCTGGACCTTGTTGTGTCTAGACCTTGCTGTGTCTAGACCTTGCTGTGCCTAGACCTTGTTGTGTCTAGACCTTGTTGTCTCTAGACCTTGTTGTGTCTAGACCTTGCTGTCTCTATACCTTGTTGTGTCTAGACATTGATTGTGTCTAGACCTTGTTGTCTCTAGACCTTGTTGTCTCTAGACCTTGTTGTGTCTAGACCTTTTTGTGTCTAGACCTTGTTGTCTCTAGACCTTGTTGTCTCTATACCTTGTTGTCTCTAGACCTTTTGTCTCTATACCTTGTTGTCTCTAGACCTTGTTGTGTCTAGACCTTGTTGTCTCTACACCTTGTTGTCTCTATACCTTGCTGTCTCTATACCTTGTTGTCTCTATACCTTGTTATCTCTATACCTTGTTGTCTCTATACCTTGTTGTCTCTAGACCTCGTTGTGTCTAAACCTTGTTGTCTCTATACCTTGTTGTCTCTAGACCTTGTTGTCTCTAGACCTTGTTGTGTCTAGACCTTGCTGTCTCTATACCTTGTTGTGTCTAGATCTTGCTGTCTCTATACCTTGTTGTCTCTATACCTTGTTATCTCTGTACCTTGTTGTCTCTATACCTTGTCTCTAGGCCTTGTTGTGTCTAAACCTTGTTGTCTCTATACCTTGTTGTCTCTAGACCTTGTTGTCTCTAGACCTTGTTGTCTCTAGACCTTGTTGTGTCTAGACATTGTTGTGTCTAGACCTTGTTGTGTCTAGACCTTGTTGTCTCTAGACCTTGTTGTGTCTGAAACTTGTTGTGTCTAGACCTTTTTGTGTCTCGACCTTGTTGTGTATAAACCTTGTTGTGTCTGAAACTTGTTGTGTCTAGACCTTGTTGTGTCTAGACCTTTTTGTGTCTAGACCTTGTTGTGTATAAACCTTGTTGTGTCTAGACCTTGTTGTGTATAAACCTTGTTGTATCTGGAGAGGTGTGGTTCTCCGTGACGTAGATAAATTCCCCCTTTACATCTCCCTGAAAGGCGCGGGTGTGGTTCAGTGTCCAGTTATTCATGTCACGAGTGCAGTTCTCTCCCTGGAGCTCCTGGGTTTGTGTTCTGTTAGAATCTCTCCGCCGACCGCCCGTAAAAGGAGGCCAGGTTTGGCGACAGATGACCCTTCCTGGACATCGACCCATGCAGCCCTTCCGTGCCCAGATCCCCTGCTCAGTCTCTCTCAGCGTGTAGCGGCTGATGACAACTGTTCTATGCTGGTTAATTATTTTCTCTGACCCCTACCTAGGGTAAAACCCGGTGCAACGGAGTCTATGCTCTTGTTTAGCCAGCTGCAACATTAGTGACAGTTGGGTTCATGTAATATAAAGTCAGGATTACTGGTTGTATGAGGTGCGGTATCCAGCTGCGTTCCTCACTTATATTCTTTAACAGTAAAGTAAAGAACCCCTTTAACTGACTTAATCTTAGGATACATGATGCCAAACCCATATTGTTACAGACTAATCTTACTTCTGGGGCAGACATGGTCGGTATTCTGTTGGTCGCTTTTACCTCTCGAGTTTTGTCTTGGCATCTCAGTCTGTATCCACTTACGGCTTAAGTCTGTATCCACTTACGGCTTAAGTCTGTATCCACTTACAGCTTAAGTCTGTATCCACAGTACGGCTTAAGTCTGTATCCACTTACGGCTTCAGGTTGTAACGACCTGGAAGTCCATATAACTTTAAACATGGGGCCGTGTGCTAATTCAATCCCATGACTACAGGACAGACAGGCGAGAAACCGCCACAATCGCTGGTCAGATAAATCCCCGTGCTAGCTAGCACTCAGACTGTCACACTCGCTGGTCAGATAAATCCCCGTGCTAGCACTCAGACTGACACACTCGCTGGTCAGATAAATCCCCGTGCTAGCACTTACACTGACACACTCGCTGGTCAGATAAATCCCCGTGCTAGCACTCAGTCTAATAAACTCGCTGGTCAGATAAATCCCCGTGCAAGCACTCAAAATGTCACACTCGCTGGTCAGATAAATACCCGTGCTAGCACTCAGACTGACACACTCGCTGGTCAGATAAATCCCCGTGCTAGCACTCAGACTGATACACTCGCTGGTCAGATAAATCCCCGTGCTAGCACTCACACTGACACACTCGCTGGTCAGATAAATCCCCGTGCTAGCACTCAAACTGACACACTCGCTGGTCAGATAAATCCCCGTGCTAGCTAGCACTCAGACTGACACACTCGCTGGTCTAACAAATCCCCGTGCTAGCACTCAGACTGACACATTCTCTGCTCCGATAAATCCCCGTGCTAGCAGTCAGACTGACACACTCGCTGGTCTAACAAATCCCCGTGCTAGCACTCAGACTGACACACTTGCTGGTCAGATAAATCCCCGTGCTAGCTAGCACTCAGACTGACACACTCGCTGGCCTAACAAATCCCCGTGCTAGCACTCAGACTGACACACTCGCTGGTCTAATAAATCCCCGTGCTAGCACTCAGACTGACACATTCTCTGGTCCGATAAATCCCCGTGCTAGCACTCAGACTGACACACTTGCTGGTCAGATAAATCCCCGTGCTAGCACTCACACTGACACACTCGCTGGTCAGATAAATCCCCGTGCTAGCACTCAGTCTGACACACTCGATGGTTTGAGATATTCCCGTGCTAGCACTCAGTCTGACACACTCGATGGTTTGAGATATCCCCTGGCTAGCACTCAGTCTGACACACTCGATGGTTTGAGATATTCCCGTGCTAGCACTCAGTCTGACACACTCGATGGTTTGAGATATCCCTGTGCTACTACTCAGTCTGACACACTCGATGGTTTGAGATATCCCCGTGATAGCTAGCACTCGACCGGCTACTGTTGCTGGTCTGAGAAATCCCCGTGCTAGTCCTCGGGTAGTCCAGGCTGGGTTGAACAGGCGATCATCAGACAACAGTGGCTGACGTCATCTTGTAGCCACTGACTGAGGCCAAGTCTCTTCATTTCTCCCAAGCTCTGTCAAATCTACAATCATTTCTCCCATGCTCTGTCATATATCCAATCATTTCTCCCAAGCTCTGTCATATCTCCAATCATTTCTCCCAAGCTCTGTCAAATCTACAATCCATTGTTCTTGCGTGCTTTGTGTTCTCGTTGCTTCTTAGTCAGTCCTTTGATATGTTGCTGTGAATTATGCTGTCCACTATTTTAACAGTAGGACATTATGTATTGTCTCTGATTGGCACCTGGCCGTCTTGACAGATGGTTGTTTGTTACATTGTGTTACTGCCAAGTCACAACAACTATAACCCATGGGGTAGCGAATGTTACACCTCTCTATAGCTCACAACCCAACACAAATGTGTTGTCCATGCAGCATGATCCCTCTCTCGGCCTGTCTAGTTTACTCCAGAGGAATGGCAGCACCAATAGAAACTGCCAGATTAACAAGTGTCTGTGTGTCGAAGCTTTGATCCTAGACCAGCCGTCAACCAAGACTTAGGGCCTAGTCTGTCTGTCAAGGTGTTGGATGATAGTAGGACCGACTAGTGACAGAAGAGAGGCAAGGACTAATAGGACATAGAGACAGGACCTCTATAAAGGTATCGACAGCACCCAAGCTAGGATATAAGAACAGTAATAAGACTAGACTCGGGTGGGGACACTAATGTGTTATAGTTAGGACAACAGAGGGACCGACCCGAGAACAGGGGCGGGTTACAATAGGTCACGGGGAATACCGTGACGACATAAAGTAGAATAGAACTTAGAGGGTAACTAGTGCTAAGACGACAGTGCTGCGTGCAAAGAGAACGGCACGCAGAGTTGCGAACCCCACGAGGGAGTTTTGAACACGTAGGCAAGCAACCACCTGACCTGCCTCAGACAGGGGACTGGGCAGCCTTCCGACTTGACGTAGTGTTGTTCGGAAGCCATTATCTATAGTTGTGAATGCATGTGATGTTAACGAGAGAGTGACCGTGTTTGCTAATGTAGATATATAGATATATTGTGTGTCGAGTGTCGAATATAATGATGTATCAGGCAAATAACGCCTTGTGTTGATTATCAGACTTGCCTGAAAATAAACTCCGCATAAAATTATCTGTACGAGCTGAAGTTATTTGAGGTACGGATGATGTTGCCTAATTGTGAGTAAACACAAGACCGTGACAATGTCGTGCCGTGACATTTAACCCTCAGGTTGCATTTCTTCGCACAAGGATAAGACTTGTACCCTCCCAGTAGCACTTCTCGGCCCTAAGCCGTTGGCACAATGTGGAATATTAGGTTTTGTAAGCGCCGCTAAAACGGCCTGTTAACAAGTATGTAATGTATTTTTAGTGTTAAAGTTCACATTGTCTGCTTCACATGGTAAATATCCTAAAGGCATTCAGAATGAAGGAATGAGAAGTCTTGGATCTCATACGAGGTATGCCCATCTATCTACACTTTGTCTTATATACTTGCGCTAGCATCGGTGGAGTCCAGATTTATATGGGGGGGGGGGGGGGGGGTAAGGCAAGGTCTACATGCCAATCACTAACGATGACAGACGTCCACGGCATGGTCACCTGAATTATCTCGAAAACAACCTATTAAAGAGAGACAGGTCATTGTTGGCACGAGCAGGAGATACCCCAGGGATGGTGACCTCAATCAAACAAGAACACAGGAGACAGGGATAGATGGGTGGTCATCGGCAGACACGAGAGCAGCTCCACCAGGTAATCATCATTTAGGCAGAGAGCTGTTTCATGTGCTGGCAGACCTGGAGATAGAAGCACTGACAGATGACAATGCAGGCAGAGATGACGCAGTGGTGTGCGCTGGGGTTCTTTGTGTCTTGGTGATAAATCTGGATATGATTTATCCACTGGTGTAAATGGGAATGTTTTAGCCTAGCAATATTGAGCCCACAGGTCTACAACCTCAATTATGAGAATGGAGGTAGAGGCGGTCACGGCAGTTTTGAGGTGGCAACTGGTGGCCGAGTTCTGATTCTCAGCCTGCATTGCGTATAGTTCACAAGGGAAGGTTGTGACATGAGTGAGCACCAGGCGTTGATAGTTGTCCTAGAGAAGGACTGACATGGATACAGTCCTGGGTCAGCTGGGAAGCCTGGTAGTCGCATATTTATGAATGACTAGAGCGCCAGTCGTTGGACACTCTCAATGGATGAAGGCAAACACTCCAAAGACTACTTACTAAGGCAACATGGCAAACACTGACAGATGACACAGATAGTAGGTGATGTGTAAATGTGTTAGTGTGGGAAGTATGAGATGAAGAATACGATGTTGTTACAACCAGCATACTACTAGAACGATTAGTATCCAGACTCTACGACATTTACTAAGCGAGACGAAGCAACAATAGGTTTGTCCGGTGTGCTGTGACATCGATTCCTAAATCATCAATGAGTCACATAATCAATCACAGGTTATTCAATAGCCTGTAGACTTGTCTCTCTATTTACGACGTGTTTCACAAGACGTCTATTCAATTATGCGTCAGCCGGACAGACTGCCCCGGTCTTGCATTGGACAGAGCGATGCAGTGGTGCTTACACTAACACTGGACAGAGCGACTCAGTGCTGCTTACACTAACACTGGACAGAGCGATGCAGTGCTGCTTACACTAACACTGGACAGGGCGACTCAGTGCTGCTTACACTAACACTGGACAGAGCGATGCAGTGCTGCTTACACTAACACTGGACAGGGCGACTCAGTGCTGCTTACACTAACACTGGACAGAGCGATGCAGTGCTGCTTACACTAACACTGGACAGGGCGACTCAGTGCTGCTTACACTAACACTGGACAGAGCGATGCAGTGCTGCTTACACTAACACTGGACAGGGCGACTCAGTGCTGCTTACACTAACATTGGACAGAGCGACTCAGTGCTGCTTACACTAACACTGGACAGGGCGACTCAGTGCTGCTTACACTAACATTGGACAGAGCGACTCAATGCTGCTTACACTAACATTGGACAGAGCGACTCAGTGCTGCTTACACTAACATTGGACAGAGCGACTCAGTGCTGCTTACACTAACATTGGACAGGGCTATGCAGTGCTGCTTACACTAACATTGGACAGGCGATGCAGTGCTGCTTACACTAACACTGGACAGGCGATGCAGTGCTGCTTACACTAACACTGGACAGGCGATGCAGTGATTACACTAACACTGGACAGAGCGACGCAGTGCTGCTTACACTAACATTGGACAGGGCGATGCAGTGCTGCTTACACTAACACTGGACAGAGCGACTCAGTGCTGCTTACACTAACATTGGACAGAGCGACTCAGTGCTGCTTACACTAACATTGGACAGAGCGACTCAGTGCTGCTTACACTAACATTGGACAGATCGACTCAGTGCTGCTTACACTAACATTGGACAGGGCGATGCAGTGCTGCTTACACTAACATTGGACAGGCGATGCAGTGCTGCTTACACTAACACTGGACAGGCGATGCAGTGCTGATTACACTAACACTGGACAGAGCGACGCAGTGCTGCTTACACTAACACTGGACAGAGCGATGCAGTGCTGCTTACACTAACATTGGACAGAACGACTCAGTGCTGCTTACACTAACATTGGACAGAACGACTCAGTGCTGCTTACACTAACATTGGACAGGGCGATGCAGTGCTGCTTACACTAACATTGGACAGGGCGATGCAGTGCTGCTTACACTAACACTGGACAGAGCGATGCAGTGCTGCTTACACTAACATTGGACAGAACGACTCAGTGCTGCTTACACTAACATTGGACAGAACGACTCAGTGCTGCTTACACTAACATTGGACAGAACGACTCAGTGCTGCTTACACTAACATTGGACAGAACGACTCAGTGCTGCTTACACTAACATTAGACAGGGCGATGCAGTGCTGCTTACACTAACATTGGACAGGGCGATGCAGTGCTGCTTACACTAACATTGGACAGAGCGACGCAGTGCTGCTTACACTAACACTGGACAGAGCGACTCAGTGCTGCTTACACTAACATTGGACAGAGCGACTCAGTGCTGCTTACACTAACATTGGACAGAGCGACTCAGTGCTGCTTACACTAACATTGGACAGAGCGACTCAGTGCTGCTTACACTAACATTGGACAGAGCGACTCAGTGCTGCTTACACTAACATTGGACAGAGCGACTCAGTGCTGCTTACACTAACATTGGACAGGGCGATGCAGTGCTGCTTACACTAACATTGGACAGAGCGACTCAGTGCTGCTTACACTAACATTGGACAGAGCGACTCAGTGCTGCTTACACTAACATTGGACAGAGCGACTCAGTGCTGCTTACACTAACATTGGACAGAGCGACTCAGTGCTGCTTACACTAACATTGGACAGAGCGACTCAGTGCTGCTTACATTAACATTGGGACAGGGCGATGCAGTGCTGCTTACACTAACATTGGACAGAGAGCGACTCAGTGCTGCTTACACTAACATTGGACAGAGCGACTCAGTGCTGCTTACACTAACATTGGACAGAGCGACTCAGTGCTGCTTACACTAACATTGGACAGAGCGACTCAGTGCTGCTTACACTAACATTGGACAGGGCGATGCAGTGCTGCTTACACTAACATTGGACAGAGCGACTCAGTGCTGCTTACACTAACACTGGACAGAGCGACTCAGTGCTGCTTACACTAACATTGGACAGAGCGACTCAGTGCTGCTTACACTAACATTGGACAGAGCGACTCAATGCTGCTTACACTAACATTGGACAGAGCGACTCAATGCTGCTTACACTAACACTGGACAGAGCGACTCAGTGCTGCTTACACTAACATTGGACAGAGCGACTCAGTGCTGCTTACACTAACATTGGACAGAGCGACTCAGTGCTGCTTACACTAACATTGGACAGGGCGATGCAGTGCTGCTTACACTAACATTGGACAGAGCGACTCAGTGCTGCTTACACTAACATTGGACAGAGCGACTCAGTGCTGCTTACACTAACATTGGACAGAGCGACTCAGTGCTGCTTACACTAACATTGGACAGAGCGACTCAGTGCTGCTTACACTAACATTGGACAGAGCGACTCAGTGCTGCTTACACTAACATTGGACAGGGCGATGCAGTGCTGCTTACACTAACATTGGACAGAGCGACTCAGTGCTGCTTACACTAACATTGGACAGAGCGACTCAGTGCTGCTTACACTAACATTGGACAGAGCGACTCAGTGCTGCTTACACTAACATTGGACAGAGCGACTCAGTGCTGCTTACACTAACATTGGACAGGGCGATGCAGTGCTGCTTACACTAACAATTGGACAGAGCGACTCAGTGCTGCTTACACTAACACTGGACAGAGCGACTCAGTGCTGCTTACACTAACATTGGACAGAGCGACTCAGTGCTGCTTACACTAAACATTGGACAGAGCGACTCAGTGCTGCTTACCACTAACATTGGACAGAGCGACTCAATGCTGCTTACACTAACACTGGACAGAGCGACTCAGTGCTGCTTACACTAACATTGGACAGAGCGACTCAGTGCTGCTTACACTAACATTGGACAGAACGACTCAGTGCTGCTTACACTAACATTGGACAGGGCGACTCAGTGCTGCTTACACTAACATTGGACAGAGCGACTCAGTGCTGCTTACACTAACATTGGACAGAGCGACTCAGTGCTGCTTACACTAACACTGGACAGAACGACTCAGTGCTGCTTACACTAACATTGGACAGGGCGACTCAGTGCTGCTTACACTAACATTGGACAGAGCGACTCAGTGCTGCTTACACTAACATTGGACAGAGCGACTCAGTGCTGCTTACACTAACATTGGACAGGGCGACTCAGTGCTGCTTACACTAACACTGGACAGAGCGACTCAGTGCTGCTTACACTAACATTGGACAGAGCGACTCAGTGCTGCTTACACTAACATTGGACAGAGCGACTCAGTGCTGCTTACACTAACACTGGACAGAACGACTCAGTGCTGCTTACACTAACATTGGACAGGGCGACTCAGTGCTGCTTACACTAACATTGGACAGAGCGACTCAGTGCTGCTTACACTAACATTGGACAGAACGACTCAGTGCTGCTTACACTAACATTGGACAGGGCGACTCAGTGCTGCTTACACTAATATTGGACAGAGCGACTCAGTGCTGCTTACACTAACATTGGACAGAGCGACTCAGTGCTGCTTACACTAACATTGGACAGAACGACTCAGTGCTGCTTACACTAACATTGGACAGGGCGACTCAGTGCTGCTTACACTAACATTGGACAGAGCGACTCAGTGCTGCTTACACTAACATTGGACAGAGCGACTCAGTGCTGCTTACACTAACATTGGACAGGGCTATGCAGTGCTGCTTACACTAACACTGGACAGAACGACTCAATGCTGCTTACACTAACATTGGACAGGGCGACTCAGTGCTGCTTACACTAACACTGGACAGGGCGATGCAGTGCTGATTACACTAACACTGGACAGGGCGATTGCAGTGCTGCTTACACTAACATTGGACAGAGCGACTCAATGCTGCTTACACTAACACTGGACAGGGGCGACTCAGTGCTGCTTACACTAACACTGGACAGGGCGATGCAGTGCTGCTTACACTAACACTGGACAGGGCGATGCAGTGCTGATTACACTAACACTGGACAGGGCGATGCAGTGCTGCTTACACTAACATTGGACAGAGCGACTCAATGCTGCTTACACTAACACTGGACAGGGCGACTCAGTGCTGCTTACACTAACACTGGACAGGGCGATGCAGTGCTGATTACACTAACACTGGACAGGGCGATGCAGTGCTGATTACACTAACACTGGACAGGGCGATGCAGTGCTGCTTACACTAACATTGGACAGGGCGATGCAGTGCTGCTTACACTAACATTGGACAGAGCGATGCAGTGCTGCTTACACTAACACTGGACAGAACGACTCAATGCTGCTTACACTAACATTGGACAGAGCGACTCAGTGCTGATTACACTAACACTGGACAGGCGATGCAGTGCTGATTACACTAACACTGGACAGGGCGATGCAGTGCTATATACATAACACAATTGACAGTGCAATGCAGTGTTGTTTACAGAACACACTTAACAGGGCAATGCAGTGCTGTTCACGAATGGCTCTATGGTCCGGATCCAGCGAATTGCATTGTTATTCTTAGCAAACATCAAGTTGCAAAACGATCAAGGTAATTTAGCCGTGACAACCGTCAGTCTTAGGAATGGAAACAATGGATGTAGCCAATGCCCGGAACTGCCTTAGCATGGACAAGTATTCACGCCCGTGTGTACTGAGCTACTCCATGAACACGATGAAAGAGTTCCAGACATGCCTCATACGACATGAGTGGTTCGACACACTGAGCACATCACAATTAGTCAAGCTGGCTCTCATCTTCATTCTTCCAATTAAAACTCCTATCTATGTGTCGGTAAACTCAGGTGTGAGAGATAACAAGCGAGCCAATCCACTAGCGGACATGCGCTGAAGTAGGAAGCACATTGGATGGGCCAGACATCATCAGTGCCCTAAGGGACGCTGACGAACAGATGACTTTGAATCTGCTGCCTTGTCCAGAGTGAGGGAGATGGAAGGGAAGTGGGAAGATGCCAGAGATGATTATTTTGTTTGGAGCACAAATCATGTGATTATCCAACTCATACATAACTGGTGCCATGTGTCGACGTACGCTGGTGGAGGTGTTAGGGAGGAGACCGGAGCACCCATGGACGTGTTTGGAGTGCGAAAGGAAGATACAAACGAATGACTAATTGCAGAAAGTATATCTTACCTTTTTCACCCCGCCCTCCTGGTTTGCTGGTCTTCACGGACTGCTGCAGCCACCTGCCAATGATCACATCCAGTTCTGGGTTGGTGTCCTTCTTCATCCTCCCGCCAACATTTCCCAGCTTCAGATGGTCCTTGCCTGTACTGATCGTTCTGCACATGATAGGCGCTACATGCCGAGGGAATGAAGTCACACGGGGAGAGAATGAAGACAGGAATGGCTTTGAGACCACTGAGACAAGTCGTGAGACGTGCATTGTCTTCAGGCGGGTTCTCTCCGAGATAACTCTGGCGGTTGGGGGAGTCTTAGAATGTTGTCCTTAGTTACGCCAGCAGATGTGGACGGTCAAGACAATGTATCCCGCACTTCTACGTCCAGTTTCTGGTGTGCAAACTGCGAGTTATTCTCTCCAGTTGAATCCATCCATCGTGTGCCATGTCGATAAGGGTGGACGGTCATGATTCGCCATTTCACTCGATTACCAGAGTCGTGGATCAGTTCAGTGTTCTTGTCTCGACCATGCCACGTAGCCAAGCCATTTAGGTATTTGCTTCTCTGTCTTCCCCTTGTTCTCTTCCCCTCAATCGTGCCCGTTGTCACACAGTTCTCCAATTCGTTTCTTCTCGTAACATGCCCACAACATTTTGACTGTCTACGTCTAATTTCTCTTATCAGTTTGCGATTTTCATTTGTTTCTTGTACGACTTGCTCGTTGGTTTTTCTGTGTGTCCAAGAGATTTATCAGAAGTGCACAAACACCCAATTTGTGAGCTGCGTGACCAAAGTTGCCAACTGAACTGTCCGAACGAACGAACGAACGAACGACCAGACTTTATTTTCAAAGGGTAACAAATTGGGCACGCAGGCCCGTCTTACATTCGGCCCTTCCAATCACTCATCTTTCTTTCATCAACAGTGCATAGGAAAAAACATTGTCACATGAATTTTGTAAACATAAACAATGCATATTACTATGTTATGAGACACATCCACCACCCATCCACACATCAACCATTCACTCCAACTCCCTCACCCAACAACACACATAACCCACACACACATACATGCCTCCACCCATCCACCACATCCCTACACCTACACATCTCCCCACCCACACACACCTCTCACCCACCACACATCCCATCCACCCACACCCCAAGCACACAACCATTCAATAACCCACACATCCCCCACCAACACACATCTCCCCACCCACTCACATATCCTCTACCCGTCCCATTACCCACCAACAATCACTCACTCACATATCCACCTCCACCCACACACCTCCAACACCCAGCCAAACACACATTCCTCAGCCACACACACATCTCCCCGTCAACTCACATATTCCGCACCTACCCACACACAAATTCCGCACCCACCCACATAATCTCCCATCTCCCCCAGCCCACTCACAGATCCCGCGCCCACACCTACAAACATCCCCCACCATCTCCTAACCTGCATACATTCACCCACCCACATATCCTCTACCCACCCACACATCCTCTACCCTCCCATCCCGCAACCAAACATCCCTTAACCGCACACCCTTACTCATATACAATCACCCACCCACACATCCTCTACCCAACCACAAAACCTCCATCCACCCATCCCCCAGCCACACATCCCTTAACCACACACCCCTACCCATATACACACACATCCCCACCCACGCACAATCTCCACACCCATACACACATCCCTCACACACATCCCCACCCACCAACACATCCCCCATTCACAAACACACACCTCCCATCCACACACACACAACCCACACACACATCCCCAACCCATACACTCATCCCCTCACACATCCCTAGACACACGTACTTATCCCTCAACCACTAACACCAACACATCCCTTGCCCACTCATCAACACATACATCTCCTGTCTACCCACCCACACTCACACATCCCAACCACCCATCTAAGCACACATCCCCCACCCTCATACACATCCTTCACCCACCCGCAAACCCAACCACACCTTCACCCACCCACACACACATCATTTATCCACACCCAGCTCCCCTCCCACACAACACCACACCCACACACATCCCAAAGACACATCCCTCACACACGCATACATCTCCCCACACATCTCCTACCCATCCATACATCCCCCAACTACAATCACCGTCACTACCCACACATACATCCTCCATCCAGCCACACACACCCCCATCCAGAAAACATATTCCCCACCCACACACACATCTCCAAATCCATCACCCACACCTATCATGCACCCCTCCCCCAACCCACACACATACCCCACACACATTCACCCACATATCTCTCACCCACACACACTCCCCACCCATCCACCCAAACATTCCACACCCACACACATCCCTCACCCACACACACATCCCCAAACCCACAACCACCCCACCTGCACACATCTCCCGCCCACCACATATCCCCACATCCACATCTCCCCACCCACACATATACCCCCACCCATCCCATAACCCACCATCAATCATCCACCAACATATCCTCCTCCACCCACTCACCCACAACCACCTAGCCAAACACACATCCCCACCCACACACACATCTCCCCGCCAACCCATACATCCCGCACGTACCCACACACAAATCCCCCACCCACCCACACAATCACACCCAGACCGAATTAGAAAGTTGTCAGATAGACAGTGAGACCGACACATTGTACCACCATTGAGTTGAGTTGAGTTGAGCTAAGAACCGACATCACTGCACTCAGGACATTCCCATACGCGCTCCTCCCTTAATTCAACAGCCAGCAAAGAGTCATACTACTAGTCGTTCAAACCGCTATCTGATTGAAAGTTATCCTGGCCTTCACTCTCAGTTTTGAGATTCTACGAGAACACCTGCCATTCCCCTGCAATCTCATCCTTTCCACATACGGGTTCGCAATCTGTTCCTCCACCTTCTCCACCATGTCCAAATATAATCTACCACCAAGAGGTGCATTCCCTGCCAGCCTATCAGCCTGTTCATTCCCCCACACTCCGGCATCACCAGGGCAAAATATCCATACAATTCTCGCAATCTGTGACCTCTGAAGCGAGGTGAGCCATTCCACACGAAATACTCCTTTCTCCACTTTACTAAGCAATACTCCTTGAGTCCGTGATGAAGACAATGCGTGTTGCAGTGGTCTCCTCTAACCAAAGGAATGCCCCTGTGACTGCTTCCATGCCACAACAAGCAATGATGTACAGACCAGATGGAAACAGAGGAAGAGGCCGACCACGTAAACGTTGGACGGAGGGAATAGCAGAATCCTTGGGAATGTCGATATACGAAGCCCATAACCGGGCACTCTCACGACGTTTATACTTCACCTCGACACCGCAAGGTACAAGAGGAACATGATGAGATGAGATGAGATGAGACTGCTTCCATGTCAATTCTCATGCTGGAGATTGTAGCTTCATATGCCAAACTCCCTTTTTTTAAGATCGTCCATTAACCTTCGCAATGAAACCCCAACCATTCCGTCTGTTTCTCACCAATGACCCATCAGTATAGATCACTATGTCACCTTGATGTGTATTTCTCTGGATCAGTGTTTGCACCTCACACTCCGTGCGGCCCGCTGCCCATTCTCTGCACTCATGACCCAGTGTTATTATTACATTGTGCCAAGTCTGTCCTGTCTGCCGGTACTTCAACCCACTCTCTTTCACGATTGGTAGTCTCTAGAAAACAGACAGATAGTGAGATTGACAAATTATACCACACACACTGAACGGCAGAAGATCAAATGGTTCGACCATCACATGAGAAAGCAACACCATCAACTACCAGGACCGGCTCTACCTGATACGAGAGCAAGCAAGAGGTCGATCTAGCAGACAGTGGACTTATGACATCAAAGACATTGTATAATCACATCCCGGGTCACGCATCAGGCGCTGGAACCACGATACTTCCCCATGACGACTGGCGGCAAAAGTAATGACTTATAGAACCCAGTGGAAATCATAAAACCCAGGCCAACAGGAAGATTCCGCAGATAGCAAACTCCACGGAATAGAACCCACTGCAACATTCAGGTAGTTAGTTTAGTCAGTTAGTTAGTTAGTTAGTTAGTTAGTTAGTTAGTTAGTTAGTTAGTTATAGTTAGTTAGTTAGTTAGTTAGTTAGTTAGTTAGTTAGTTAGGTAGTTAGTTAGTTAGTTAGGTAGGTAGTAGTTAGTTAGTTAGGTAGTTAGTTAGTTAGTTAGTTAGTTATTTAGTTAGTTAGTTTAGTTAGTTAGTTAGTTAGTTAGTTAGTTAGTTAGTTAGTTAGTTAGTTAGTTAGTTAGTTAGTTAGTTAGTTAGTTAGTTAGTTAGTTAGTTAGTTGACAGATCATCCTCATTGCACATCGAACCATTCAATCCATAAGTGCTCGGATCACCTCCTCAGCAAATCCCGCAGCGTGTCGCGGCTAACGACGCCAGTTCAGTGTTGGTTTATCAATCTTCTTTGGCTTTCTGCGTAGTGTTCTTGTTTGGCCACACTTCTTTTAATTTGCAGTTCTCGCAGTATGACCATGGTTGTAGATTCGCAGTCATCACTTGGTTCTCGCAATAGTCTTACTTCTCGTAGAGCATTCAGAATGTCGGCCTGGTCCATGGCGCGTCCGCCCTCCACAGTAGCCTCATCTGCGAGCTTGTCAGCCCGCTCATTTCCTTGTACTACCGCATGCCCTGGCACGAAGATGAAACTAATCTTTGCCAGCCGAGACCGCTCCAGAGACAGCAACCATTCTCTTCGGATCGATCCCTCCTCTATCCTCTTGATCATGTTCATTGAGTCGCTAAGGAAACATGCCCTAGTGAATGTCTGTGTCTCAAGCCATATTATTGCTTTGCTTACTGCCATGACTTCCATAGTCAGGCTACTTGTGGTTTCAGTGAAAGCACCAGAGTCCTCTTTCACAATTCTCCCTCCGGCCTGAGCTTCTCACATGTCGGACGACCGACCCATCTGTTTAGATGACTGCATCATTGTCTAATGAATTCTCGAAAAATCAACGCTTGTACAGCAGCCAGATTTTCTTGTCTGCATTTTCTGTCTAGTTGGATGCAAACTGAAAAGGACGTACAAGAATCTGTTGGCACTTGTACCCACTCCTCGCCAGGTTCTAAGTCCTCCAGTGAACACACCTGTTGAAGAATGTCTTCGGCTTGACCCATCCACGACCTTCCTCTTTTTAACCTGCTGCCCTTTACCTTCATAATTTCACTGTGCAGTGGATGTTGTGTGTACCTTCCTAATTTCACTATACAGTGAATGTTGTGTGAACCTTCCTAATTTCACTATGCAGTGGATGTTGTGTGGCTGCAACATTCAGACTGCGGTTACACACCAGTCCGATATAATTAGTCAGCTACAAACAAGAGATGATGAATATAATTCTGGAGCTGGTACAGTGACAGCTAGACATTTGCTGCAGGATTTTCCAACATTTGCGGAATAGAGCAAGTTACTGTGGTTTAACCCCGCTTCATTTGAGGGAAACAGATGACTGCTGCTTTTTCGGGTATATTCAGATTGACGTCTGAAGGGGTAGGCAGAGAAACAAGAAGTTCAAGGTCATGTCAAGTTGAACTGAGTGAAGAACCGACATCACAACACAGGGAATATTCCCATATACGCTCAGACCTCATTTACAACAACCAGCCAGTTATCCCAATATTAATGGCTAAAGTACTCGATAGACCAGCTGAATGAACTAAACAGAGACAGTTAAATGCATACAAGAGACAACATTGCAGTTACAGACATATGTCGAGCGAACGAAAGAAGACAAAAAACATGACTTAAGTTGCAGTCTGATTTTGTGTCCGTCTGACCTTTTCTCATAGTCCTGAGTGTCGGACAGATACTCAGGTCACTTCCTGCAGCACCCTTCTCTCCAGGTCATGATTATCTGTCTGCTCTTCTGCACTATACACACGATCTCACAGAGTCCCGACCACATCTGCCTTATCGTGCACCAATATCCTACCCAGCGGTGCAGATCCAACCGGTTAGCCCACCCGCTCGTCTCACAAACATACCAGCCTGTCCTGGGGGTAGGATCCAACGAATGCTCCCTATCTTTGATCCTTTACTTGAAGCCTGCCACTCTGCACAAAACATGCTCTTTAGTCCGTTACAATCACAACATGTGTGTACAATTTATCCTCCAGCAAAGGAACCACCACAGTGACTGCCTCCACCTCCATTCTCAGACTAGATATTTGCGGTATCATATGCCAGCCTCTCCTGCGCTAAACACTGTTCACTGCACAGAGTAAGTGAGTGTGTGAATGAATGAGTGAGTGAGTGTGTGTGTGAGAGTGAGTGAATGAGTTATAGACAGTGTGTGTGTGTGTGTGCGCGCGCGCGCGAGGAGAGAGATTAAACGAGAGAGTTAGAGAGTGTGCAAGAACGAGAGAGAGTGAGTGAAACATTGAGTGAGGGTGTGTGTCTGTGAGTGTGTGTGTGAGTCAGAGAGGGTAAGAGAGTGAGATATAGAGTTAGAATTAAGATGGAGAGAGTGAGTGAGTCAGGGAAATAGGGAGTGCGAATGAGAGAGAGAGAGAGCGAGAGAGAGAGAGAGAGTGAGAGAGAGAGAGAGAGAATCAAGGGAAGAGTAAATATGTTAGTGTGTGTATGTGTGCACGCATGTGTGTGAGTGAGTGTGTGTGTATGTATGGTGTGAAAACAATAGCGAGTTGGGCGAACGCATGTCATGTAACATACTATTCCATATGTTTTTGTGTATCCTCATCTTGCATATTATCATTTTGATTGCCACTTGATTTTATCATGCATAATATGAACACATGTACATTACTGTAGAGTGAGTGAGTGTGAATGAGAGAGAGAGTTTGTGAGATTGAATGTGGCGTGTGTGTGTGTGTGTGTGTGTGTGTGTGTGTGTGTGCGTGCGCGCGCTTTAATGTGTGTTACTCTGGATCAGCTTTTGCATTTCAAGCCAAGTGCGGCTCTCTGCCCATTCCCTGCACTCACGACCCAATGTTATTATTACATTATGCCAGTCCATTATGTCTTTCGGAACTTCAACCCACTCTCTTTCACGATTGATGGTCTCTAGATCACACACCTGGCATATAAAAAGTTCTGCCTGTGCCATCCAGGACCTGCCTCGTCTTAGTCTATGACCCTTGACTATATCCATTGCTGCATTCAGCGGGTGATCCCTGTCTGCAGCAACTCTCAGGTACCATTTGACATGAAGGACCCTATGCCTATGCCTCATTGTTGGTAGCGCAAGGATATGCCTAATTGGTGTGTCCTTTGTGCACCCCAGGATTAAGCCCGCGTGGCAGCATTTTTTATGTGCTCCAACCTTTCAAGCTATCTCCTTGATACTGTCAGCAGCCCCAAACCATACTCAATGACAGAAATTATTAACTGCTGAAAGAACCTGTACGGCATCCTCTGATCTATCACGGATTGATTGATTGATTGATTTAGGAACCGACATCACAGCATTCGGGACATTCCCATAAGCGCTCCGTCCCCATCCCCAGCAGCCAGCGAAGAGTTCCAACACTAATAGTTCCAGTAGCGATCTGATTATATGTCCGTCTCGCCTTTCCTCTGAGCGTCGAGCGTCGGCCAGATCCCCTCGTCACACCTCGCTGTCTCATTCTTACCAGACTATGGTGATCCATCTGCTCCTCCAAGGTGTACACGTGCTCCCACAAGGCCTTGTCATGCATCAATACTCCACCAAGTTTTGCCGAGCCAGCCAATCTGTCCGCCTGTTCATTCCCCAGCACACCGGCATGCCCAGGAGAAAAGATCCAGGTGATGCTTGCTACCCGTGACCTCCGAAGCGAAGCAAGCCACTCTGCACGAAGTTTGCCTGTTCTCACCCTTCTCAGCATGCTTTCTGAGTCAGTTACAATCACAATGTGTGTATGTATCGTGTTTTCTATCCAGCGGAAAGCTGCACTGACCGCCTCCACCTCCATTATCTACCACGGTTGCTGCCATAGCCCTCAGTGCATTAAGTTCCCTATTAGCCTTCACCACCAAATCTTGCACATGATCCTTAAAAGACAAACACCTGTCAGAGGTTATACCTAAGTACTTCAATTTACTCTCTCGACTAAGAGGACATCCATTTAACTTAATATCTGGGACATCTGCCTCGACGATCCGGTTATCCAAGGAGTACCACACGACCGATGCCTTGTCTGGGTTTATAACGGCCCTTGGGTACCTGCACCACTCTGCCACCCTATTTACCGCCACCTGTAAGTCTTTTGCCAAACTGGCCCTGTCTCTGCCCTGTCTGTACACTAGCACATCATCTGCAAATGTCAAGATTCTACCCACACCTGGTGTCTCAATAGCTGCGATTTTGCTGGTGTAGACATTAAACAATTCTGGGGACATGGCAGATCCCTGCGGCAACCCAGGTGTAATAGTACAAGGGTCAGAAGTCCAGGTACCCATGCGCAGTGCAACCTTACGCTCATAAAGGACCACCGCAACCTATCTAACAAGACAAGGGCAGACCTCCATGTCCAACAGTGTGTGTATTAACCGATCATACCTGACCCCGTTATACGCATCCTCCAGGTCAAGAGCTACCGCCACTGTCTCCTGTTTATCCTTGAAGCCCTCGTAGACATCAAATTCAAAGGTTGCAGCATTGGCCCAGGTGTCCTTCCCAGGCCGGTAACTCCCGAGCCCTTTGGGAAGCATATTACGATTTGCCAAATGTCACTGGAGCCTGCGTGCTACTATCTTTTCGAGGACTTTGCCTTTCGTGTTTTGCAGGGTTATGATTCGGTATCCATTAAGTCTGGAGTGATCATTACCTGGCTTTGGGAATTGGACAAGGTAGCTATGCAGCCAATCGTTGGGTATTTCCGCCATATTGATGCTTAGGTTGAAACAAAGAGCTATTGATGAACGAAAGATGAGTAATTGGAAATGCCCAATGTAAAAAGAGCCTGCGTGCCCAATTTGTGACTCTTTGAAAATAAAGTTCAATCAGTCAATCAATCACCTAAAGAATGTATGCAGAGCACCAGATTCCAAGATCTGTGGAGATGGCTGAACGGCTACAGCAGATGGCAAAACACATGCTGAAGACGACGACGATGATAATGATGATGATGATGACGACAAAGTGTCGACACATATCAAACATAAAATCGAGAACAGTTTACAGCAGACAATGAGTTTTTATTTCTTTCGTGTTTCTTATGATGAATATGCTATTAATGTTCCAGTGATATTTAGAATTCATTCACAATTAAACATTTATCACTCATTCTTTCCAACAGGGACTTTAGATGGAAGCCTCCAACAAGTTCATGTTTGTGTCTCCCCTAGAGATGATCTTTGTTTGCAGATAGTAGACATTCATCAGTGGACAGTGCGCCTGAACACAAGAACACTGACCATCTCAGGTCTCATTCTCTAAAGTAAGTTTTCGTTGTAAACGACATATCCGGATATTCAGTTTTCTGTAATGTGATCAACAATAGAATAAGTGTGGGAACATGTGGGAACTAGGTCGACATCATCTGTAGAATACGCGTGTGGGAATTTGTGTGAAATATGTCAACAATAATAGTAGAATAAATGTGCGGGAATATGTGTGAAATATGTCAACAGTAATAGTAGTATAAATGTGTGGAAATATGTGTGAAATATGTAAACAGTAATAGTAGAATAAATGTGCGGGAATATGTGTGAAATATGTCAACAATAATAGTAGTATAAATGTGCGGGAATATGTGTGAAATATGTCAACCAGTAATAGTAGAATAAATGTGCGGGAATATGTGTGAAATGTGTCATCATTACTACTAGACGTTCGTGGGAACACGTGTGAATTATATCAATATTAACACAATACGTGAGTTGAAACAATATGCAGTGTATCAATATCATCACAATAAGTCGTTGGGAGCACGTGAAAAATATGACAACTTCAATAAGAGTAGTGAATGGTAACACGTGTTGAGTTTAGTTGCACTCGAGGCATTTCCATAAACACTCATCCTCATCTTCAATACCCTCCGAGTGACGACTGTCGACCACATCATTTGATCACCTCTTGCAGTCGCATCCTCTCTAAATCATGATAGTCTATCTATCCTTTTGCATTATTCACATGCTCAAAGATGGCCTTCACAACATCCAGCTTGTCATGCACCAAATCACCCCTTAATGATGCGGCACCAGCCAATATGTCTACCTGTTCATTTCCAGCCACACCAGAATGTCCCGGAGAAAAGATCCATCGAACGCTGAACCTGCGTCCTCCGAATCGATGCATGTGTTGTTTTGTGAGTCACGTGTACAATTTCTTTCTTCTTCTTCTTCTTCTTCTTCTTGGTCTTCTTCTTCTTCTTCTTCTTCTTCTTCTGCATTGCTTCTGCATCTGTCTTCTTCTTCTGTCTTCTGTCTTCTTCTTAGTCGCTCTTCTTCTTTCTTCTTCTTCTTGCTCTTCTTCTTCTTCCTCCTCCTCCATCTCCTTCTCCTCCTCCTCCTCCTCCTCCTTCTTCTCTCTTCTTCTTCTCTTCTTCTTCTTCTTCTCTTCTTCTTCTTTTCTTCTTCTTCTTCGTCTTCTTTCTTCTTCTTCTTCTTCTTCTTCTCTCTTTCTTCAGCGTTCCGAAGCCACTGAGGTGTTTTGCACTTGCCGATATAATCCGTCTCCAATTCGTCTCTCTGATTGACCTTCTCTGCCAGTCGTTGATTCCCAAGTGCTTGTAGGTCTGTATATATTATATTATCTCTCCACCGTCTTCTTGGTCTACCTCGGGGTCTACGGTCATTTATTTCCTGAGTGTAAGCTAGTTTTGCCGGCTTCCTGGCTTAGAGGTTAGAGACTTTTCTCCGTAATCTCGTATACTCTCGTAGGTAACGTGATGACGGTGAGAATCAGCAGTGGTTCAAATCGCATCGGTAATTACGGGGTATGTGAGCCGGCCGCTCAGAAACAATGGCAAACTGCTGAGCGTAATCTTGCCAAGAAATCAACATACAGCTGAAAGATGCTGGTGTTGACAGCGATGTCCTGTAAAGGATATGCACACACAAAAAAAGCGAGTTTTGTTTCCCTATTATCTTCCATTCTTCCTATATGCCCCAGCCATTGTAGTCTATTAGCCTTCATGATACCAGTGATTAGCGGGGACTTAAACAGATCATAAATGTCTTTGTTACTTCTTCTTTTCCACTCTCCACTTTGTGTATCCCTAATGGGTCCAAAGATGCGTCTTAAAACTTTGTTCTCAAAGGTTTGTAGCAAGGCTTCGTCTCCTTTCGTTGTACTCCAAGTTTCAGAGCCATACAGCACAACTGGTCTGATCAGTGTTTTGTATATTTTGATTTTGGTGTTACGAGATAGCGAATTTTATTTTAGTAGATGTTGTAGTGCATAGTATATCTTATTTCCAGAATTATTCTAGTTTGTATTTCTTCCCTTATGATGTTGGAGCAGTTGAAGATTGTACCCAGGTATTTGTATGTTTCCGTTCTTTTAATGGTCTTATTATCTATTTTTATGTGGCCAGAGATTTTAGCCATTCCTTCTCTTGAAATTACCATATATTCTATCTTATCTTGGTTGACAGCCAGCCTCATCTGCTGTTGGGCTTTTTCTTTTAAGTGAGTCAATATTTCTAATGTCTTTTGTTCATTTTCCCCTATAATATCTATATCATCTGCATAACAAAGCAGCCTGGATGTTCCTCCAATATCACATTCCTCCTTTACCTTCCTTACAATTTTCTCTAGAGCCAGATTGAAGAGTAGCGGCGATAGTGAATCACCCTATTTCAAGCCAGAAGTTATTTGGAAAGGGTTTGATTTCTTGCCTTTATATGTTACTATATTATAAGTATCTTCCATGCATAGTCTGGTCATGTTGATTAACTTCCTTGGTATTCCAAAGTCCTGCATAGCATTCCATAGACTATTCCTACAATATAACAACACCAAAACGAGATATTCGTGGGAATATGTGTGACATATGTCAACATAACACAATAAGTGCGTGGGAACACGTGTAACATCTGTCAACATAACACAATAAGTGTGTGGGAACACAAGTGACATATGTCAACATAACACAATAAGTGTGTGTGAACATGTGTGAGATATGTAAACATAATACAATAAGTGTGTGGGAACACAAGTGACATATGTCAACATAACACAATAAGTATGTGGGAACATGTGTGAGATATGTAAACATAATACAATAAGTGTGTGGGAACACGTGTGAGATATGCTAACATAATACGATAAGTGTGAGAGCACGTGTGAGGTTTGTCAAAATAACACAATAAGTGTGTGGGAACACGAGTAACATCTGTCAACATAATACAATAAATATGTGGGAACACAGGTGACATATGTCAACATAACACAATAAGTGTGTGGGAACACAGGTGACATATGTCAACATAACACAATAAGTGTGTGGGAACACAGGTGAGATATGTAAACATAATTCAATAAGTATGAAGACTCGAAATCCTGGCCGCTGGGCTGGTATGGAAGTATCTAGCCACTATGCTACATCTTCTCCCATGTTGCCATTGTCCTCAAGTGACATTGTCCTCATGGGACATTGTCCTCAAGTGACATTACCCTCAAATGGCATTATCCTCAAGTGACATTGTTCTTAAGTGACATTGTCCTCAAGGGACATTGTCCTCAAATGACATTGGTCGCAAGTGACATTACCCTCTATTCACAGTGTCCTCAAGTGACAGTAGCCTCTAGTGACATTGTCGCGAAGTGACATTTTCCTTAAGTGGTATTCTACTCATGTTATAATGTTGTCAAGTGACACTGCCCTCTACCGACATTGTCCTCAAGTGATATTGTAAACAAGTGACATTGTCCTCGAGTGACATTGTCGTTTAGTGACATTGTTCTCAAGTGGTATTTTGCTCAAGGTATATCGTTGTCAAGTGGCACTGCCCTCTAGCGACATTTTCCTCAAGTGATATTGTCCTCAAGGGATATTTTCGTGAAGTGACATTGTCCTCAAGTGATATTGTCCTCAAGTAACATTAACCTCAAGTGACATTGTGATGTATTGACATTGTCCTCAAGTGACATTGACCTAAAGTGATAATGTCAAGTGGCATTGCCCTCTAGCGACATTTCCTCAAGTGATATTGTCCTTAAGGGAAATTTTCGTGAAGTGACATTGTCCTCAAGTGATATTGTCCTCAAGTGACATTAACTTCAAGTGACATTAACCTCAAGTGACATTGTGACGTATTGACATTGTCCTCAAGTGACAATGACCGAAAGTGATAATGTCCTCAAGTAATATTGCCCTCATGTGATATTGTCGAAAAGTGGCATTGTACTCATATGATATTGTACTAAAGTGATATTATCCTCAAGTAACATTCCTTTACGTGACATTGTAGTGGAGTGACATTGTCCTCAAGTGACATTATCCTCAAGTGACACGTTCTCAATGCCCAGAAGTGGAACAACTGCTACACAGAAACAGCTACCTACCCAGATGAGCTTGTCCTCACGCACCTCGGTGATGTGGTGGATGGCCTTTTTCATAGCCGGCACGGTTTGGTCGCCGAAGTAATGAGGCTGGAATGTCCACTTCATGTAGTTGTCATCATAGAACACCAGAACCTGGTCACGTGACGTAAACATGGTTTTATTGATTCATGTTCAGTGCTTACCCAGAATGCTTTACAAGTAACATCCGTATGTTATGACCATATTCCGATTACCGGTGCCGTGAATTAGGCAATAGTGATATGCACTGTCTAGAGCAGGGGTGGCCAACCTTTTCAGCAGGTGGGTCGAATTTCAGAAATAATATTTCATGCCGGGCCACGCACCTAATGTTTTGTTTGTTAATTAAAGTAAACAAGCAAGTGTGCTACAGCTTCGACCACATCGTCGCTTCCCACTTCGCGGGCCTCAACATGACTCCCGGCGGGCCGCATGCGGCCCGCGGGCCTCGTGTTGGCCACCCCTTGTCTAGAGGGTTCGAGATCAGCCGACGGCGTTTTGGAAACAGACAGTTTTGCGTGGATTACGATGGTGTGAGGCGTAGGTCTCTCAGAAAGCAGTGGCAAACTACTGAACTAAAATTGATTGATTGATTGATTTAGGAACCGACATCACAGCATTCGGGGCATTCCCATAAGCGCTCCGTCCCAATCTTCAGCAGCCAGCGAAGAGTTCCAACACTAATAGTACCAGTAGCAATCTGATTATATGTCCGTCTCGCCTTTCCTCTGAGCGTCGATCGTCGGCCAGATCCCCTCGTCACTCCTCGCTGTCTCATTCTTGCCAGACCATGGTAATCCATTTGCTCCACCGAGGTGTACACGTGCTCCCACAAGGCCGCAACCACGTCTGCCTTATCATGCATCATTACTCCACCAAGTTTTGCAGAGCCAGCCAATCTGTCCGTCTGTTCATTCCCCAGCACACCAGCATGTCCCGGAGAAAAGATCCAGGTGATGCTTGTCACCCGTGACTTCCGAAGCGAAGCAAGCCACTCTGCACGAAGCTTGATTGTCCTCACCCTACTCAGCATGCTTTCTGGGTCAGTTACAGTCACGATGTGTGTGTGTGTGTGTGTGTGTGTGTGTGTGTGTGTGTCGTATTCTCCATCCAGCGGAAAGCTGCACTGACCGCCTCCACCTCCATTCTTAAGCTACATGTTGTGGTGTACTAAAATTAAACTGTTTTTAAAAAAAAATTTAGAATTTTAGAATTTAAAAACAATTCACTTGAGGTGAACTAAAATTAAAAACAATGTATTCACTAAGTGAATTTAAACGCAGAAGCCACCAACAATATGTGAGAGGATTTATTGCCTGGTATGTTGAGATGAATCTCATCAGATGCATACTGCACAGTTAAATAGCATATGTAGTGAATACATGAGTTTATGCTTTGGATACAATACTCAAAACTCAATCAGTGGTTTTATTCGAATGTAGATCAATTGTTATCCACACTTTCATCTGAAATTTGAAACGCACTCTTTCTGTTTGATAGTCACCATATAAGACCCACTCCTGTCAGTACCCCCAGCCTTTCTTTTCTTCTCTAGCCACGACATTCGTGTATTCTTGTAAAAATCCCGCATCTCCACTATCTCCAGTTTCACTATGATTCTATCTTATCCCTGCCACGTTCGCTCAACAGCGTAGTATACTCTGGAATGATGTTTCGTGTAGGCCAACTTTCCCTATTACCAGTGCCCCTTGTCATCAAGTGAACACCCGAGGATTTATGTGGTATTTGTAATATTCGTCCCCAAGCCCTAGGGCAAGACGTCAACGTTTAAGTCAATCTGACCGGTGTAGGGATTGAACCTACTACACCGTCATCAGCGACAGCGGAAGTTTCAGAGTGAGCGCACTCTCAGCATTTCGGTCACACGATTTATTGTAGGATACTATATGTTATTATAGCAACTGAGTGCTAGAGACGGGTTAATGAACAGTCAGTACATAGTGGGGCAATGTAACAATTGATTGTAACAGAAGGGTTAATGAACAGTCAGTACATAGTGGGGCAATGTAACAATTGATTGTTACAGAAGGGTTAATGAACAGTCAGTATGTAGTGGGGAACTGTAACAATTGAATGTGACAGAAGGGTTAATTAACTGACAGTATATAGAGGGGCAATGTAACAATTGAATGTAACAGAAGGGTTAATGAACAGTCAGTACACAGTTGGACAATGTTATAATTGAATGTGACAGACAGGTTAATGAACAGTCAGTGTATAGTGGGGCAACGTAACAATTGAATGTGACAGAAGAGTTAATTAACTGTCAGTATATAGTGGGGCAACGTAACAATAGAATGTAATAGAAGGGTTAATTAACAGTCAGTACACAGTGGGACAATGTAACCATTGAATGTGACATGAGGGTTAATGAACAGTCAGTATATAGTGGGCACTGTAACAATTGAATGTGACAGAAGGGTTAATGAACAGTCAGTACATAGTGGGGCACTGTAACAATTGAATGTGACAGGGGGTGAATGAACAGTCAGTACATAGTGGGGCAAAAGAATGTGACGGAAGGGTTAATGAACAGTCAGTACATAGTGGGGCATTGTAACAGTTGTATGTGACAGAAGGGTAACTGAACAGCCACTACATAGGGGGGGGGGGGGGGGGGGAACTGTAACAATTGTATATGACAGAAGAGTTAATAAACAGCCAGTACATAGTGGGACAATTTAACAATTGTATGTGACAGAAGGGTTAATGAACTATGGGTACATTGTGAGGCACTGTAAAAAATTGTATGTGACGGAAGGGTAAATGAAAAGTCAGTACATAGTGGGGCACTATAACAATTGAATTAACAGAACGGTAAATTAACAGTCAGTGCATAGTGGGGCACTGTAACAACAGAATGTGACAAAAGGGTTAATAAACAGTCAGTATTTAGTGGGGCACTGTAACAAGTGAATGTGACAAAAGGGTTAATAAACGATCAGTACTTAGTTGGGCAACTGAAAGCGACTGGATGTAAACTTTTTTGGCCTACACTCGCTCCAATTGAAGACAGACTTTATGTAAATGGCAGAAATGTCCGAATTCTCTACTGATATCAGTACAGATTGTGATGTTCTGTCTTGTACAAAGCTAAGACTGTGCAGATTGTGATGTTCTGTCCTCTACAAAGATAAGACTGTGCAGATTGAGATGTTGTGTCCTGAATGAAGCTAAGACTGTACAGATTGAGATGATGTGTCTCGAACGAAGCTAAGATTGTGGATCGTCAGATGTCATGTTCTTGACAAAGCAGAAACGCTACACCAAATACCTACCCTAAACAGGCCGTTGTCCGGGTACTGGATGAGGAAGGGTTTGCCAATAATGAACTTATAGTAGACATTATACCCCTTGTGCTTGAATCCAGTGCGAATATGCCAAACTAGTCCATGCATGGCGTATTTGATTTTGGGCTTATTAACCAGTGAGTGGTAATCTGTTGGGATGATTGGACCTGCGACAGACACGAACACAGTTAATGAGGGTGGTGTCAGGTGGCATTCTAGCAGAGACACTCTATCTACTTACCGCCGTGTCGACAGGGCCAGGTGGCATTCTAGCAGAGACACTCTATCTACTTACGGCCGTGTCGACAGGGCCAGGTGTCATTCTAGCTGAGACACTTTATCAACTTCGGCCGTGTCGACAGGGCCAGGTGTCATTCTAGCAGAGACACTCTATCAACTTTCGGCCGTGTCGACAGGGCCAGGTGGCATTCTAGCTGAGACACTTTATCAACTTTCGGCCGTGTCGACAGGGCCAGGTGTCATTCTAGCTGAGACACTTTATCAACTTCGGCCGTGTCGACAGGGCCAGGTGTCATTCTAGCTGAGACACTTTGTCAACTTTCGGCCGTGTCGACAGGGCCAGGTGGCATTCTAGCTGAGACACTTATCAACTTTCGGCCGTGTCGACAGGGCCAGGTGGCATTCTAGCTGAGACACTTTATCAACTTTCGGCCGTGTCGACAGGGCCAGGTGTCATTCTAGCTGAGACACTTATCAACTTTCGGCCGTGTCGACAGGGCTAGGTGTCATTCTAGCTGAGACACTCTATCAACTTTCGGCAGTGTCGACAGGGCCAGGTGGCATTCTAGCTGAGACACTCTATCAACTTTCGGCCGTGTCGACAGGGCCAGTGTCATTCTAGCTGAGACACTCTATCAACTTTCGGCAGTGTCGACAGGGCCAGGTGTCATTCTAGCTGAGACACTCTATCAACTTTCGGCCGTGTCGACAGGGCCAGGTGGCATTCTAGCTGAGACACTTTATCAACTTTCGGCCGTGTCGACAGGGCCAGATGTCATTCTATCTGAGACACTCTATCAACATTCGGCAGTGTCGACAGGGCCAGATGTCATTCTAGTTGAGACACTCTATCATATTACGGCCGTGTCGACAGGGCCAGGTGGCATTCTAGCTTAGACACTCTAGCAACTCATGGGAGTGTCTGTAGACACATAAGCACCCTATGGTGGCGGTAGCTCTGGCAGCTAGCATCACCACACAATCAACCTTTACGTATACCATCCTGGTTACTGAGATTATTCACCTATGTATTTTTAATATTATCGTATCTTCTTCTTCTTCTTCTTCTTCTTCTTCTTCTTCTTCTTCTTCTTCTTCTTCTTCTTCTTCTTCTTCTTCTTCTACTTCTACTTCTTCTTCTTCTTCTTCTTCTTCTTCTTCTTCTTCTTCTTCTTCTTCTTCTTCTTCTTCTTCTTCTTCTTCTTCTTCTTCTTCTTCTCTCGTTCGTGCATGTTAAGGCGTCAACCTGAAAGCATTTACAGAAAACAACATTCGACATGAGGATGCAGACATCCCCACAGAGTCTCTCATAAGACGGAGCTTTTGTACGCCAGTAATGACGTCACGTGAAGGACCCCGAGTCTTTTTAGACATATGAAGCTAGTGTCATGTTTGAATGGACAAGAACATGGCTGACATATTCGACGCCTTTTATTCCGAAGGCTATAAATGACAGGCTTATGGCCATTAAGTTAACCCTGCTGAAAGGAAAGAAGCATGCAACCATTGTAAGTGTCTACGCACCCACCATGACTAACGAAGATGACGTTAAAAACAAATTCTATGAGGACTTGCATAACGTGTTAACATCTGTTCCCAAAGGAGACAAACTTATACTCCTTGGGGACTTCAATGCCAGAGTAGGCAAGGACACCGCCACTTGGAGTGGTATCATTGGAAAGTACGGAGTCGGAAATTTTAACAGTAATGGGCTCCTTCTCCTTCAGACCTGTGCCGAACACGATCTCCTGATCACCAACACAATTGTCTGTCTTCCCACGAGAAACAGGACATCGTGGATGCACCCTCGCTCGAAACACAGGCACCTAATTGACTATGTCATCGTCAGGAGGAGTGACAGACAAGACATTCGGGTGATAAAGTCCATGTGTTGTGCCGAATGTTGGACAGACCATCGTCTCATTATCTCGAAAATAAACATACACATCAAACCACCACGGCGTTCACAATGGGCAAAAATGAAAAAAAAAAATAAATAAATAAATGTCACCCGCCTAAACAGTAAAAAGATGCAGCTGTCGTTTGAAAATATACTGGAAGACCGCCTCAAGTCCAATGCTGCAGCTAAACAGTATGCGGAATCAGAGTGGAGAGCCCTAAAGGACATAATTTACAACACTGCTATGGAATTCCTGGGTCCAGCCCCCCCCCCCCCCCAAAAAAAAAAAAAAAAAGCATAAAGACTGGTTTGATGAAAATTCCGAAGACATCAACCAACTGCTGGCGGAGATACATCAAGGCATATTTTAATGACCCGAAGTCAACATAAAATGCCTTTAGTAACATTCGGAGAGTATTTCAGCAGAAACTTTGGCGCATGCGGGACTCCTGATTGAGCAACAAAGCTGATGAGATTTAAGGCTTTGTTGAAGACATGATATGAAACACTCTTACAACTCAACTTCCTTTTTCGATAATGAAATCATCAACTGCCTTCATCAAGTTCACACTAATGATACACTTGATGACCTGCCAACCATAGTGAAAGTAAACAAAGCCATCCAGCAATTTTCCATAGGTAAGGCGCCTGGCCCTGACTCCATCCCAGCAGAGATATGCAAGGCAGGTGGGCCTGTCCTAATAGAGCAGCTTCACTAAGTCTTTACAAACATATGGGTGAACGAGACCATGCCACAAGATTTCAAGGACGTGTCAATAGTTCACCTTTATAAGGAAACCGCGAATCCTATGACAACCACAGAGGCATCTCCTTGATCTCAACTGTTGGGAAGATACGAGCCAGAATTCTTTTCATTCGCTTCACTGCTCATCTCGATCAAGGTCTTCTTTCGGGGAGTCAATGTGGCTTCAGAAAAGAACGTGGAACTGTTGACATGGTTTTTGCTGCAAGGCAGCTGCAAGAGAAATGTCAGGAACAGAACTCCGAAATTCTGCACTTTCACTAACCTTACCAAAACAGTCAGCAGTGAAGGACTGCGGAAGATTATGGCGAAATATGGCTGTCCACGAAAGTTTGTCAAAATAATGAGGCTATTTCATGATGGTATGCGGGCAAGAGTCCAGGAAAATGGTGAAGTGTCTGAGCCCTTTCCTGTCACTAATGGAGTGAAGCAAGTATGTGTCCTGGCACCAACACTGTTCAGCCTCATGTTTTCAGTTATGCTGACGACTGACTTCGAGAACAACGACATGGGAATAGACATCAACTACCGCATGATGGAAAGTTATTCAATTTCAGATGGCTTAAAGTTAAAACCAAAACTAACAGCGACACCGTCAGAGAACTGCTGTTTGCTGATGATTGCGCTCTATATGCCAACTCAGAGGCAGACATGCAACATAATGTTTCAGCTTTCTCACATGCCTGTGCCAACTTTGGGCTCAATATCAATTTGGAGAAGACTGTAGTTATGTACCATCCAGTTCCAGAGAATAATCAAGGAATATCAAGGTGAATGTTCATATGTTGTGGCCAAATTCACCTATCTTGGCATCAGTGTGTCACAAGCTGCCACAATTAATGATGAAGTGAATGCAAGAATCTCCAAGGCAAGCGCGGCCTTTGCAGATTGTACAAGAATGTATGGGACAGAAATGGAATAAGCCTGTAAACAATGCGGAAAGTCTACATAGCAGTTGTATTATCAACACTGCTATATGCTTGTTGGTGTCAGGTCTTAGTCAGATATGACTGAGCTACCGTATGACAGTAGACGGTACTACCTGCTTTCTGTTACCGCCGAACGTTGGGCGGCGCTTACCAAACCCGACACCCCACATTGTGCCAACGGCTTCGGGCGGAAGAGAGCAATTGGGAGGGTACAAGCCTTATCCTGGTGCGAGGAAATGCAACCTAAAGACAAAGTGTCATGGCAGGGCAGACCAGGCCCTAAGCCTTGGTTGGTGGCTGGTCTAGGATCAAAGCTTCGGCAGGCAGACAGTTAGAGCATTGCTTTGCTGATCCGGCAGCTTCTGCAGCTTGTCTTGTTCCAGATGTATTTATGTTACCATTCCTCTGGAGTGAACTAGGCAGGCCGAGAGAGGGATCATGTTGCATGGGCAACACACGGTTTGTATAATTTAGCCCAGTTTTTGTGCTATGGAGAGGTATGACTGCATCCCTGGTCTTAACCGGTCTCGGAATCAAAGCGAGAGCTAGCAGTTACGGGTTTAGTTTAGTCGACGGATCAACATCAAGGCACACGCTTGTAACCCATAAGTACTCCGTTCTACTCCTAACTGACGCCTGAGTCCGGACAATCTCAGCTCAGTGCACGAACTTGGTAGCACCGGCGACGATCCTGAAATACTTTTGGGTAGATTTTTAACTCGAAATTTTGCCCGGGCAGCGCGGTTAGGCTACTCTTTTTTTATTTCCACCTGCCAAGGGATTTTTTACGTGCGCAACAATATACACGGGCGTCCGATCTCACTACCCAGAGACCAGGGGAAATTTTGTTACTAGAAGTCCACGTGAAAAAATCCCGGCCCTCACTGGGGCTTAACACCGGGACCTCCAGTATTAGAGGCGGACACCATACCTTGAGACCACTCAACTCCGGGTTATAAGTCCTTGTCAACTGGCGTAGACATGGGGCGCCACGTGTTGCCTCTGACGGTGGGAGACACTTACAGGTGTCATTGATCAGCTAGCGCCCGCCTCAAACTGGCCAGCCCCCGCCAATTAGGTGCTGATCCGCGACACTCTGCCTGCTTCAATGGGCGCTTGGGACTAGGACAAATTCTGAATAGCAGGCTGTAAACCAATGCACCAGGTACTACTAAAATAAAAATAGAAACCTCAAGCTATGACTTGAAACCTGGAATGTAAGAATCATGTGTCCAGGATTCTCCACTGACTAAACAAATATTGACGATGAGTGAAAAACGGCTGTGAATAATACCGAACTCAGTCGTCTTAGCATTGATATTGCTGGCCTGCAGGAGATTTGCTTCGCTGAGGAAGGGTCACTCATGGATAACAATTACACCGTATTTTGGAAGGGTAGAGGGCAGGCAGAAAAAAGGCAACATGGTGTGGGCTTTGCAGTGAAGAACTATTGGGATCGATTGAAATTTCAGCTGGAGGTAATGAAAGACTATTATCCCTGCGCTTGGCAACCTCTTGTGGTTTTGCCACCATTATCACTGCATATGCACCGACACTCACCTCCTCGGATGATGTGAAGGATTTGTTCAATGAGTAGTTAGACTCTGTAATCAAGGCAGTTCCAAAATCCGACTACATTTATATGCTCGGTGAATTCAATGCTCGCGTGGGCAAGAACTCGAGTCCATGGCCAGTGTGCCTTGGAGAATACAACACCGATCGCAGGAATGAAAATGGGCAATGGCTCCTGGAGTATTGCACAAGAAATGACCTATTTATTACAAACTTTAAAAAAAAAAAACAGCTGCATAATGTCACATGGAAACATCCAAGATAAGGCCATTGGCACCAGCTGGACTTTATCAACACACGGAGACAACATCTGAACCATGCATCATTGACTCGAAGTTATCACAGTGCTGACTGTGATACAGATCATTCTTTGGTTGTTGCAAGGGTTAGACTAAGATCAAAGAGAATCTACACAGCTAAACACAAATCTAGCCCCTGAATTAATAATAATAACTCCCACGATCATGATAAGTGCTTGGAGTTCCAATAGCAACTCGATGACGCTTTCACTGATACATCAGGAAATTGTACAGCAAGTGGAAAGTTGGGTAAACTTAAGGAAACTCTTTATAAAACAGCCGTAGGGATTTACGGCACTGTGGATCACAAGAGGCGGGACTAGTTTGCGACAAACAGCCAGACACTGCAGCCCTTGTTTGATAAAAAGAAGATAGCTCTCTTAAGAAACAATGAAAGAACAACGCGTAACACTCCCAGTGACCTGAAGCAAGCTAGGAAGGATGTGCAAAAGGCTGCCAAGCAGTGTGCAAATGACTATTGAATCAAGTTAACTAAGTGAGTCCATTCAAAAGCAGTGATATGGGAAACATCAGAAGCATGTATAAAGGGATAAAGAAAGCCTGTGGTCCAGTGATCAAAAGAAGTGCACCACTGAAAAAACTTGACTGGAGAAATCATCACTGATAAGAAACAGCAGATGGATAGATGGGTCGAGCACTATTTGAAGCTTTACTCAAGTGAGACCAAGCTGGCCATAGAGGCTCTACCAACTCTTGACCACCTGGACACACTTCCCACCATAACAGAAGTTAAGTGTGCTATAAATGAACTTGCATCTGGCAAGGCTCCAGGTAAGGATGGGATTCCAATAGAGGTTATCAGGAATGGGCAAGACACACTCACTCTACAGATCCACCAGCTAATAGAGCTATGCTGGCGAGAAGGACAAGTCCCATAGGTTTTCAAAGATTCAAGCATCATAACACTGTACAAGAACAAGGGCGATCGGAGCGACTGCAACAACTATAGGGGTATCTCACTTCTGTGTATTGTTGGAAAAGTATTTGCCAGAATTGTTCTGCGCAGACTTCAAGTCCTGGGAGATCAAGTCTACCCCGAATGACAGTGTGGCTTCTGATAGAACCGGTCTACCATTGATATAACATTATTATTGCGACAAAGGCAAGAAAAAGCCGTGAACAGAATCAACCACTTTGTATTGCCTTCATCGACCTCACAAAGGCATTTGATTTAGTCAGTCCTGAGGGTCTGTTCAAGACACTAAAGAAGATTGGCTGCCCACCAACTCTTCTGTCCATTGTGGAATCGTTCCACACAGGCATGAAGGGTATAATCAAGTTTGATGGTGCAAATTCAGAAGTGTTTGATATCAAGAGTGGAGCTTAGCAAGGTTGTGTACTAGCTCCCACCCTCTTTGGAATATACTTTTCACTTCTACTGAAATATGCCTTTCGTGATCAAGATGGTGGTATATACATTCACTCACGCTCAGATGCGGACTCTACAATGCTCAGAGATTGAAGGCCAAGACCAAAATTAGGAGTGTACTGATCAGAGAGTTGCTTTTTGCAGATGATACTGCAATTATGAAATCCTCTGAGGAAGAATTACAACATCTACTATCTTCATTCTCCAATGCTTGTTCTGAATTTGGTTTAATAATTCATCATCATCATCATCAAGTGCCGTGCCGGCTGGCGTAGGCGTTCATGGCTCTCCATAGATCTCGGTCTTTGGTTTTGTGGATCAACTCTGCTGCTGATATTTCTCCATGCCACCGTCTCAATCCATCCAGCATCACTTCTCTTGGTCTACCTCTGCCTCTCTTCCCCTCGATCTTTCCAGTTGTTACGATGTTCTCCAATGCCTCTCTTCTCATCACATGACCGAGGAAAGCTGTTTGTCTCTGTCTTATGGTTGTATATAATGTTCTAGTTTCATTAGCCTGTTTCAGGCAGTCGTCGTTAGTTACTCTGGCAGTCCAAGGAATTCGCAACATTCGTCTCAGGAACCACATCTCTGTTGCTTCTAATTTCTTCTTAATTTGTTCATTTACATTCCAAGATTCACTGCCATACAGCAAAACTGGTTCTACATAGCATTTCAGCACTCTCTTTCTTACATTCAGTGACAGTGACTTATTGCATAAGATACTCTTCATTTTCTGAAATGCAGCTTTTGCCTGCCCTATTCTGCTCCTAATCTCTGTTGTACATCTTCCATCTGATGTTATAAATGCCCCTAGGTATCTAAGATTATCAACTTGGTTAAGGATTTTCCCTTCTATTTCTATGTCACATTTTGGTGTCACCATTTTCTTTGATATTACCATTGTTACTGTTTTCTTGATATTCAAGTTGAGTCCTTTCCTTGCACTCTCTGTTACTACAACGTCTAATAATTGTTGTAGGTCTGTTGAATTATCCGCCACCAATACTGTGTCATCTGCATAGCGTATATTATTTATATTATAACCTCCAACTAGTATTCCTGGCATCTCTTTGATCTCTCTCATTATTACTTCGCTATACAGGGAGAAAAGATCTGGTGACAAGACACACCCTTGTCGTACTCCTAGCTTTATCTGTTCGTAACTACCCTCTTTATTTCCTATTTTAATTGCTGCTACTTGGTTCCAGTAAATATTCTTTATTATTCTTAAATCTTTTCCATCAGTGTTGATATCTTCCAACATTTTAATCAGTTCATCATGTTTTACTTTATCAAATGCCTTAGTATAATCTATGAAGCACAAATATATGTCTCTCTGTTTCTCTATTGACCTTTCTATTAGTGTCCGTAATGTATGCATTGCATTGTTTGTGCCCTTTCCTTCCACAAATCCATACTGTTCTTCACTAATTTCCATTTTTATTTTCTTTTTGGTTCTTCTCATTATGATTCTGAGTAGAAGCTTAGTGATATGGTTTATAAGGTTAATTGTACGAAAATCTTCACAATCAATTGCTCCTGGTCTTTTTGGTATAGCTATAAATACAGATTTCAGCATATCACTGGGTAAATATCCACTGCTGTAAATATCATTCAACATTTTGGTTAATATATCTACTCCAAATTCTCCCAATACTTCTAATTCTTCTATTGTGATTTCATCTGGCCCAGCTGTTTTTCCTTTCTTCATACGTTTCATAGCGTCAGCGACTTCTTCTTTCAGAATAGGTGGACCTTCTAAGTTACTATCTTCTGTTAATTCTGCCCTTTCTCCTTCATATAATTCTCTTATATACTCATTCCACCTCTTCATTATAGCATCTTCCTCTAATATTATCTTTCCTGTTTTTGATTTCAAACACCCTGTATTTATCCTTATTTTTTTTCCTGTAAGCTCACTGATTTGTCTGTGCATATTTTTTGTATCTTTAATGGAATTTAATTCAATTTTTTTGCATTGCTCGTTTAACCAACTTTCTTTAGCCTTCCCACATTTATCTTTTATTTCTTTATTTATCTTAGCGTATTCTTGTTTGTCATTTTTATACTGTTTTCTTTTGTCCATCAGGTTTAAGATATCTTCATTCATCCATTTTTTCTTAGCTATTTTGCCTCTCTCTGGTAATACTTCTTTGCTAGTTTGATGAATGGAGTCCCTTAACATTTCCCATTGTTCATCTATACTCTGTATTTTAGTTATTGCATTGTACCTATTTTTCACAGTCACTCTGTATTGTTCTTGCATTTCTTTATCTATTTTTAGAACCTCTTTATTAAGTCTCATGTTCTTAACCATTTTTTTCCCTCTCTTTAATCTTACTTTTATTTGTCCACATAGTGGTACATGATCACTATTACAGTCAGCACCAGGCATTGTCTTTACATTAATTAAAGCATTTCTAAATCTTTTATTAATTAGTATGTAGTCAATTTGGTTGCGTATTTTCTTATCTGGGCTAATCTTTAATAATTAGCAAGAATTATTAGCAGAGACAGCAAGAATACCGCATGACGAGAACACAGAAGAAGAACCATCTGCAAATCTAACCATTAGAGAACTCCTGTTTGCGGATGACCAAGCACTAATAGCAAAATCAGAAGCTGAATTACAAGACCACATGAATAGTCTAAACGAAGTGTGTAGGGAACATAACATTAAAATTAGCACAAAAAGAATCTGGGAGAACAGGAAGCTTACTGCCAAAACGAAAGTCATTGTCTTTCAAGCCTGTGTCCTTATTGCTCTTCTTCATGTCAGTGAAGCCCGGTCAACTTACTCACATCAAGAGAAACGTTTAAACAGCTTTCATATGAGGTGTCTGCGAAGAATACTTGGTATTAAGTGGCAAGACAAAATCACAGATACTGAAGTATTGGAAAGATCAGGTTGTGTGACGGTGTATTCCATGCTCAGTCTTCGAAGACTTAGATGGATAGGACACGTTAGGAGGATGGATGATGGTAGAATACCAAAGGACATCTTTTTTGGTGAATTACAGATGGGTAAGAGATCTCAGGGTCGGCCTCTACTACGATACAAAGATGTGTGTAAGGGGGACATGATTGATACAGGCATTGATAATGCACATTGGCAGCAAGTCGCCGCTGAACGTGTTGCATGGAGGAAAAATATCAGGAATGGAATAAAGACAAAGGAGAAAATGATTGCAGATAAGTCACACACCGAGCGAATGAAACGTAAGATGATGCATGATGGTGGAAATGACCATATGTTCACATGCATCCACTGTGGACGAACATTTACAGCGCGAATTGGCCTTATCAGTCACATTCGCTACCCCATGGGTTGTATTTATTAAGCCTTTTTGGTACTTTTGCTTTCTTTCACCCCAAACAAAAGGGAATCCCAGGGTATGACGTCACATCCAGGGGTTCCCTGTGATGCACCGAACATCCAGGGGGTTTCCGTGTGTTGCGCAGTTGCTCGGTGCGCAATTCTATGCGGCGGCGGTGGTGCGCTATTCTTGCGGATGGCCAGAATCCAACAATTCCGCAAGAATGGTGTTGAACATATCTAGACCAGCGCATTTAGTCTGTCGGCGCCACATGAATTCGCACATGTAGGACTCTAATAGATGACTGCTTGTTCCATTCTGCCTCTTGTTTCTCTCCTTGGCCGTTCTCCACATGCGCTCGATACATTGAGTATGTGCACCGGTGGTAGGGTCCACAAAGTTGTAGGAGTGGTTGACTGTGAGATTCGTCAATTCGGGAATACTTCCAATTCCGTTATACGCACGCCCAGAGGTCGGAGACTACAGTTGTGCCAGGCCGAATGAGTGTCCTGATCAGCGGTAGAAGCGTCGCTGCTGTTCTGTCTGTCTGGAACACAGAACATGAAGCAGTCGGCTGTTTCACGACAGATGCCACCAAATACCCACTGTTGTGGCAACACTCGTCCAACATTATGTTTGCGCCTTGTAAATAGGCTCTCATCTATCTCGACAGTGGTATTTGGTCCTCCGATTACTACCGGATTGACTAACAGTTTGTGGGCACAAACCTCTCGTAGGTAATTACTCCCGTCAACAGTTGCTCTCGGCGACATCCCCAACTGTAACTGGCCAAATGAAATGCTTGTCAACTCTTGAGACCAGCAGTATATGAAAAGAATGATGATGATCTGTCTGTACGGGAGACACGAGCCTTGCAGCCATGTGCCTTGTCTCAGCGGGATGTCCTGCCGACATGATGAATGTCGGCATCTCCATCTGTCCTGACGCTCAGTCAGCGATAGCACCATGACATGATTATGAGAACAGCGTCTTGCAGAATGTAAGATGCCATGATGCTGCAGAAAAGCCACGCTACTCTGCTTGTCTTGGACAGCTGCTGCCAGTTCCAGAAAACTCATGAGACAGACACTCACACAGAAACGGTTGCCACAGCCAAAGAAACAACACTGTGGTATGGGGCAATTGAAACGCACTGACACGCACTCCAGCCGAACACAGAGGAGATCACCGTCGGCGCTAAATATAGCTGGTGACTCTAAATATAGCTCGCAAAGTTTGTTTGGGGTGAAAGAAAGCAAAAGTACCGCCTTTTTAAAGCAGATTGTACCAAACTATTGTCTGTCAAGACGGCAAGGTGCCAGTGAAGGATATTTTTCCTTGAGTTAGACAACGGCAGTTGTAATCTTCCTTGGCGTCAGTGTTACCAGCAATTGTTCGAGTGTTTAGGTCACACTTTGTGAAAGGGTCAAAATCGTATTTGCTCGTTGTTCAGATTAAATTATAAACTGACGCACACACATTCATGATTAATATCTCCGCTTAGAATTGACCTACAGATATGAATAAAGTACCGTTAAATTTGTTGTTGTTGTTGTTGTTGTTGGTGTTGTTGTTGTTGTTGTTGTTGTTGTTGTTGTTGTTGTTGTTGTTGTTGTTGTTGTTGTTGTTGTTGTTGTTGTTGTTGTTGTTGTTGTTGTTGTTGTTGTTGTTGTTGTTGTTGTTGTTGTTGTTGTTGTTGTTGTTGTTGTTGTTGTTGATTATGTTTGTGTTTTTTTTTTTTTTCAAAAGGTATCTAACTATGCGGGTTTCATAATTAAAAAGCAATTCAGAAAATGTTACTAAAGTGTCTATGTTTGTGACTTCTGTGTTTCAAGTAGTTAGTATGTCAGCCTGTTATGTCATTGGCAGGGTCTCATGTTTCTCCAGTGTCTGTAGGTCTGTTTGGATGGAAAGTCTGTTCTCTGTCTCTGACGTGCGTACATACCTTTGACCTCCCCTTCTGGTGTGGTCAACATGTGCAGCTCCTGCACCCACTTGCCAAAGAAGATATTAAAATCATATTCGGGTTCTTCATGCCTTCTCATGGTGCCGCCAACATTGCCCAGCATCACCTGATCCTTGCCCGTTGTGATGGATCTATACGTCCCACAAACGACCTGCCCCGACCTGGCAGCCAGTGGGGACAGGAGTGGTTTCACGACCGCCGAGAGAACACGTAAGCCACGCATGATGTTTTCTTTCTGCTTGGGCTTCTGAAAGTCAACAGCGGCAGGATGGACGTGTCCCGTCTGTTCCTTGGTTACAGGCGTTTTCTCCGCGGTCAAGATACTTGCTCGCACGCATGAACGCGCACTTTTCTGGTGTGCAGATTGTGGGATGTGTTCTTTCATCCTCATGGATTGATTGATTGATTGATTGATTGATTGATTGATCTAGGAACCGACATCACAGCATTCGGGACATTCCCATAAGCGCTCCGTCTCCATCCTCAGCAGCCAGCGAAGAGTTCCAACACTAATAGTTCCAGTAGCAATCTCATCCTCATGGATTGATTGATTGATTGATTGATTGATTGATTGATTTAGGAACCGACATCACAGCTCATCCTCATGGATAAGAAAGACTAACATTATGTTATGTTATGTTATGTTATGTTATGTTATGTCGAACGATTCCACGTTTGGGAATGGGGGAGGAGGGAGTGTAAAGATCTTTTATGCGCTCCTTCTAATTCTCTTTGTAAGTTGGTATTCATTTTCCGTCTCTAAATGAGTGCATCGGACGCGGGACACCTTGCTTATGACCGAGACGTTTTCCAGGAGGTTGTTATGGGAGATATATTCTGCAAAGGACATGCTACTGAATGAATTAATGAATTCATTCCCCAGAAGTTATTCTGGATACCATCGCTCCATAATTTTAGTGGTAAATATGAGCTAGGAATAATCACTTTCTCAAAGAGTCAACTTGTGAAACTAGAGCCCATACATCATGAAACCATGAGGGTGATTCTGAGATGTACATAATTATCACCATCATGTGCCATGCCGGTAAGCGATTACCAGAGTCGTTTATCAGCTCAGTGTTCTTGTCTCAACCATGCCATGTGGCCAAGCCATCTATGTATTTACTTCTTTGCTTCCTCTTCTTCTTTTTCCCTCAATCTTACCGGTTGTCACCAAGTTCTCCCATTTATTTTTTTTTTCTTATAACGTGACCAATAAATGTTGATTGTCTACGACTCTCTACTCAGTTTACGATCTTCATGTGTTTCTAGTATGACATGGTCATTGGTTTTTCTGTCTCTCATTGGTATTCTTTGCATTTTCCTCATAAATCATATTTCCACAGCCGTCAGATGTTTTTCAGCCTGTTTGCTCATTGTCCACGCTTCACATCCATACGACAGTATAGGTTCTATGTAGCACCTCAACACTAATTTTCTCGTTGCAAATGACATCTTTTTTATTGGTCAGTATGCTTTCGATTTCGAGAAATACGTCACATATGCAGAGTTGCCAAAGAAGAGTGGCTGCAGAAACATTGCTAAGAAATAAAGGATCTAGAAATAAAACACAACAGAGTAGGTAAGGACACCGCCACTTGGAGTGGTATCATTGGAAAGTACGGAGTCGGAAATTGTAACAGTAATGAACATGAACATTACATGAACATATAAAAAGATTTACAAAGAAGAAAAATAATATAACAGGAAACGGTTGTATCAGAGGAAACAAATTGAGAAATTATAATTAATAGCACTGACATGATAAAAAGATGGACAGAGTACACAGAAGATTTATTTTGGGACAACAGAGTCAATAGACCAACATTGTATAATACTCAAGATGAACCAAAAATATTAACAGCTGAAGTAGAAAAAGCTATTAAAAAGATGAAAGAAGGAAAGGCTGCTGGTCTGTTGAAGATAAAGATTGAGCGCGTATGGGAATGGGCGCAGTGTAATGATGTCGGTTATGAACTCAACTCAACTAAACCATCACTCCATCTTGCACGTAATCATCATACCCTTGCTCTTTATCCCTTACACTTCTTCAGTGTGGCTCTTTGTGGCAGATGGTACCAGGGCATTTCCGTGAGATGGTCAAACCATTGAATCTATTGTTCTTTAATAAAGTTCATGACTGGTGTCAGACCTAGTCTTCTAACTGACGCATTCCAAATTCTATCGCATCTGGTTACCCCCGCAGCTCTTGTAAGGTATCCTATCTCAGTTGTTATGATTGTGCGCTCATTAGCTGCTGTAAGCGTCCGTGTTGAACATTGGTAGCATAATGCCGTCCACAAAATACTTGTGATTAGCGTCAGTATTTATAGCTGTACTATAAAGCAAAGAAAATTAAATATTTTGGTCACTTGAAACGTCATAAAAGTTTGGAGAGAACAATAATTGAAGGGTATATACCCGGGAAGAGAGGAAGAGGAAGGCCAAAGAGAAGATGGGTGCAGGATGTGGCGGATGATCTCCAGATGGGTGTATCGGTGCGGGACATCTTGCTTATGATCGAGAGGTTTTACGGAAGGTTGTTATTGGAGCGAGGTTCTGTAAAGGACATGCTACTGAATGAATGAACTTATAAGTACTTTTCAATGGGATAGAAGTGGCTCTGAGTGTCCCAGTATTTGGTTTACCCTTACACACCGTGCCCTTGACGAAGCTCGGACTCGTAATGCATCCTTTCAACCGACATTAATAAAATACGATGCCACATTTTTCACTTCATTGAATGCATACAAATCTGTCAGATGTAATACTTCATTGAATAAACAATAATCTGTCACATGTTTCACTTCATAGAATAAACAACATGTATCACATGCTTCACTTCATAGAATAAACAACATGTATCACATGCTTCACTTCATAGAATAAACAACATATATCACATGCTTCACTTCATAGAATAAACAACATGTATCACATGCTTCACTTCATTGAATAAACAACATGTATCACATGCTTCACTTCATAGAATAAAAAAATGTGCCACATGTTTCACTTCATTCAATACACAATATCTGTGACATGTTTCACTTCACTGAATAAACAAAATCTGTCATATGTTTCACTTCTTTGAAATTTATGACAACGTATTTTGACTATTTCTATTGAAGGGATTCACTTCACTGCCTCATGATACGTCGAACTTGCCCTGTAGCACACAGTCGGCGAGATACAGTGAGATATGCCAGGCAGTACGCTGTGAAATATCATCTGTGCGACTGCATTATTCTAATTCATGATAAGAAACACGGTTTTGAACATAAAATCAATATTTCCATTGGGGAATTCCCCAGACGGACCCAAGCACCAAATGTCACCAAATGTCACCGCATCCGTGTATAGATCTGAACGCCTCTCTCTCTCTCTCTCTCTGAACCAACCGACTATATCACGGGTAAAACATTCTAGATCATTCTATATGTTTTATGTTGTATCAGTACATATAACCTGAAATAGGAGAAGAACAATATGTGTTTGAAGAAGGCAGGAGTACAGTAAATATCGTGTATATGCTGAGAACAGTAGTTTAACGTTCTATATAAGTCTTCTAGGGAAGACCTAGAAACAAGTATCTGGATGGCTTGGCCTTGTGGCATGGTCGAGACAGAAACACGGAACTGATCCAAGACTCTGTTGATCGAGTGAGATGGCAGAACATGACCGCCCACGCTTACCGGCATGGCACATGATGGATGGATGGATAAGTAAACAAAGACCTGCATCTTTGCTTTATTGACTACACAAAAAGGCTTTCGATAAAGATTAAAGTAAGACATGTTAAAATGACTTAGACTTGTAAAAACACATATTGGAAACAACAAGCTGCCATAAAAATTGATAATGAAATAGGTCGATATCAGCCTATTAAGAGAGGTGTATGACAGGGTAATGTCTCCAAATATTTTTTCCATGCAGAGTGAACATATTTTCAGAAATTTAGAAGATATAGATATTTCCATTGCGGAGTAACTATATAATGTAATTGTCTCAATTTAAAGCGCACAATGACTACACGCCATGACAAGCCAAGAAGCTGACTCCGCCACGGAAGAAAGGAGACAAGAGCTCTTCTTACCCAAGAGCTTGAATACTTTGTTTCTCACAATCCCCAGATCACAATAACTCGGGAGTTATGCAGCCTCTCACACGCCTGGCCTCAAGACTAGGCAAGACCATCTGTACAAACTGGCCCTCCTGGAGATCCGAACTGTCCTCACTGCAAGGCATTCCTTCCAGGGCCCCAGCGCTGCAGCGCGAGCAGAGAGGGTATGCAACTTGTGGGGGAGACGTCGCGAAACAGGAAGCTAGTCTCCTGGATCCATTCCTGGGCAGATGGGTTGAGGTTCGGAAAGAGAATTACTCAAAATTCCTCTCCGCCGTTGGTAATTGTCTCCATTGTTGTGTCTGCCTGTCTGTAATTACTGTTTGAAACATAAGTGGTCGAAGGGCAGAATCAAACACGCCTGCGTGATAATTTAATGAACCGCTTAAAATAAATGCCTTCATCTTCTTCTTCTTCTTCTTCTTCTTCTTCTTCTTCTTCTTCTTCTTCTTCTTCTTCTTCTTCTTCTTCTTCTTCTTCTTCTTCTTCGTCCCTTCCTCTCATTATTATTTTGTTGCTATCGCTGTCACCATGTGTTCTACCTCTATTCCGGCATGGATCACAGTCGTGATGGTTGGCTCGAAATCTTCACGGTCCTCGGAGTTTTTCTCTTGAAGGACTGCTCAGAGAGGCCACATGTCCTCCCTGAGTCCGGGCCACATGTCCTCCCTGAGTCCGGGCCACATGTCCTCCCTGAGTCCGGGCCACATGTCCTCCCTGAGTCCGGGCCACATGTCCTCCCTGAGTCCGGGCAGTCTTGTGAGACATTGTTGCTTCTGTGGTTGTAAGCGCGTGTTGTCACTCTAATTAAAACATGAATAGACCATTGAAACTATTTGTTGACCAGGCAATGTAGATTCTCGTGTCTGCACTCATATTCTGTTGGTGTTTTCTGGCACCGATATTCTGTTGTGGTGTTTTGCCTCCCATGTTCTGTCGGGGTGTTCTGACACCCATGTTCTGTCTGGGTGTCCTGGGGTGTCCATGTGGATGGGTATTTGACAACATAACCACCGGGTCGGCATTGCCATTGTTGTAACATTGATCGAGAGATTTAGGAGTTTTAGGTGACACATGACGCATCATAATCATGGGCTAACCACTGAGGCATGACACTCAAAGGCTGACCATTGCGTCGTATGTGCTTACCACAGTAGTACCATAGTCATGGACTGACCACTGACTTTACGATCATGGGAGGACCACTGAGTCACATGGGATGAGTTGTCACGGCCACAAGAAGATCCACATATTGAATGTACTCTGTGTCACTCATCATCATCATATGCCATGTAAGTAAGCGTGGGCGGTCATGTTTTGCCATCTCACTCGATCACTAGAATCGTGGATCAACTCATTCATCTTGTCTCGACCATACAACATGGCCAATCCATCCAGGTATTTATTTATCTGCCCTTCCTTTGTTCTCTTCCCCTCGATCTTGCCAGTTGTCACTAAGTTCTCGAATTTATTTCCTCTCATAACGTGACCTAACTGTATGGACTGTCTACGTCTAATTTCTCTAATCAGTTTACGGTTTTCATTTGTTTCTTGTCGGACTTGGTCACTGGGTTTTATTTCCGTTCTTTGTATTCTTTGCATTCTCCTCAGAAACCACATTTTCCACAGCCATCAGATGTTTTTCAGCTTGTCTGCTCATTTTCCACGCTTCTCATCCATACAGAAGCACGGGTTCTATGTAGCACGTCAACACTATTTTTCTGGTTGCAAATGACATCGTCTTATTGGTCAATATTTGTTTCATCTTGCAAAAGACTGCCTTCGCCGTGGCGATTTTTGTTCTAATCTCTTCAAGTCATCTCGCATCAGATTTAATGGCTGTTCCAAGATAATTGTACCGATTCACTTGTTTAAGACCATTCCCATTTACTTGTATATTACATTGTGGTATTTCCTACTTCTTGGTGACGATCATAATCTGTGTCTTCTTACAAATTAATTCTAACCCAAGTTGTTCACAGTATGCAACAATCGCATCTACTAAATGTTGCAGATCCTGCTCATTGTCTGCAATCAAGACTGTATCATCCGCATATCTAATGCTATTGATCTTATGTTCCCCAATAATGATTCCTTTCATATCGTCAACATTTCTGAAAATACTTTCACTGTACAGGGAAAAATTATCTGCAGGAATTACACATCCCTGTCTCACACCTATCTTAATAGCTTTTGTATCAATTCTGATGGCAGCTTGTTGTTTCCAGTGTATGTTTTTTTCACAAGTCTATGGTCTTTCCCATCAATTTGTAGATCTTCAAGCATCTCTATCATGTTGACATGTCTTACTCTATCGAAAACCTTTGTGCAGTCAATAAAGCCAAGTTGTATATCTTTATTTACTTCCATAGAACGTTCAATAATTGTTCTCAGCATATACACACCATTTGCCGTACCTTTGCCTTCTACAAACTCACATTGTTCTTCTCCTATTTCGGGTTGTATTGTCTTCCTAACTCTTTGCATGATAATTCTTAGCAAAATCGTCGTGATATGGCTCATTATACTAATTGTTCGTTGCTGATCACACTCCAAGGCTCCTGATTTCTTCGGGATTGCGGTAAATACAGAATTACATAATTCAGGAGGTGTATCTCCAGTATCATATATTGTGTTCAGCAGTCTGGTGACTTGCTCTATGACATATTCTTCTAGGGAATTGATCATATTTCTTGACATGTTGTCTGGGCCCAGGGTCTTGCCAGATTTCACATGGTTAAGAGCATTCTGAACTTATATCTTAAGAATTGATGGTCCTTCATTATTACTCCGAATATCATAATATTCTTCTCTTGTATCATCATAAAGGTTTTTCATATAATCTGACCATGTATGTAAAATCTCATGGATTTCTATTATGATTTTTCCATCTTTTGTTTTCAGGCAGCCTGTTGATGTAGATGTTTTTTTATTAGTAAGTTTCTTAATTCTTTTGTGCATTAATTTGGTATTTTTCCTGTTGTGTTGTTTTTCAATGTCTATGTAATTATTTTCAAGCCATGCTTCTTTTGATTCTTTACATAAATTTCTGACTTCCCTATGAATCTCTTTATATTTGTCAGGATTATTTTTGTTGTGCCTTCTTATTTTTATTAGTCTTAAAATTTCTTCAGTCATTCATTTCTTACGAGCTACTTTCTTTAATTTTGGGATATTTGTTTCTGCAGAAAAATTGATTGAATTCTTCAGAATTTCCCATTGATCATCCACATCTTGAATAAGATCTCTAGGTCAGTCAGTACATCAAATCTGTTCTTTACTTCTTTGTTAAAATTGTCTTGTATGTCTTTCTCATTTTTAAATGCACACAGATCTTATTTAGTATTTCCTGGTGTATACTTTCTTTAACTTTACCTTCAATGTAGCTATAATAAATCTGTGATCACTGTAACAGTCTGCATTTGGAACTGTTTTTGCGACCGTTAACGCATTTCAAAACCTGCTGTTAATCAGGGTGTAATTGATCAGGTTTCTAATTCTGCTGTCAGGACTTCTCCATGTCCACAATCTTCAGTGATGTTGCTTAAACCAGGTGTTTCCCATTCTACAAATCGATATCCTCTCTCATTTCGTTCTCCCAAATCGTGTAAATAGAAGGTTGGATTACACATGTTGTGCACACCACAACACAGCACAGTACAACACAAAACCCCACAACACCCTACAGAACAGTACACAAAACCCCATACCACAGAACGCACAACAAATTTGGAATGTGTAAGGGGGGTGGGGATGTTGGAGGGAAGACAGGAAGTCATACTGAACCCCTCTGTCTGCCGCAGGTGTCCCCGAGGAGCTGCACAAGGACCTGGAGCACACAAAGGGAGAGATCACCTTCCGGCGGTGCGGAGAGGAGTGGACGGCGGAGACGTGCTATTTCAACTCGCTCAGTGCGGATGTCTGGAAGTTTAACTTCGATGATGAAATTCACCAGGAGTTGATCACTGGACAGCCCATCAGGGTTAGGTGTGTGTGTGTGTGTGTGTGTGTGTGTGTGTGTGTGTGTGTGTGTGTGTGTGTGTGTGTGTGTGTGTGTGTGTGGGTGTGTGTGTGGGTGAGTAAGTGTGTGTGAGAGAAAGAGAGAGAAAGAGAGTGGGTGGGTGGGTGAGCGTGTGTGTGGGGCATGAGTGTGAGTGTGTGTGTGTGCGAGTGTGTGTGGCTGTGTTTGGTTGTATGTGGATGGGTGTGTGTGTATGGATGTGGGTGTGAGTGTGTGTGTGTGTGTGGGGGGGGAGGGGGGATGATATTTCATCTATAGCTCGTTAGTTAGTTAGTCTTTCCTCTTGAGCCTAAGGCGGCGCATAGGGCAGAAGTCATGAATCTCCATGTCTGGCGGTTCGCTGCTAACTGTTGTAGATCTTGGATGTTCACTTGGCCGTTGAATGAGCCTTCTCTGATGATGGTTCCACGCAGGGTCTCTCTTGGTCTTCCCCGTTTTCTTTTCCCTGCTGGTGACCATATGAGGGGTTTGTAGGGGAGTCTTGTCTTGTCCATTCTGATTACATGACCGATGTAGTTCCAACGCAGTTTTCTTATAAAATTGGATACAATGTCTTGCTTAGTCTCTTGTCGTATTTTTCGTATTGGTTCTGAATCTGCCCAGGTTCTTCTAAGACATTTGTTCTCAAAATTGTATAATTTTGTATCTAAAGCTACCGTTGATTTCCAACTCTCACATCCATACGCTAGCACTGGAATCACACAAGAGTTGAAGATTTTAAGTTTCGTATGTTTGCTGAGTGTCTTTGACTTCCAGATGTCTGACAGTTTATTGAAAGCACCAGATGCCAGTGCGATTCTAGATAATATTTCTGGCGTTGAGTCCCCTGTGGATGTCATTTTGCTTCCTAGGTATGTAAAGCGGTTGACTTTTTCAAGACACGGTTGTTTAATTTGGTGTCGTCTGAACTGTTGGTAATATCAATAGTTTTTGTTTTTGCAGTGTTAATTTGGAGACCAATTTGTCCTGAAACATTTTGGAGACGGTTTATTTTCTCTTGGGCATCCGGGTGTGTTGAACTTAAAATCACTATGTCGTCGGCAAAGTCCATGTCTTCTAGAATTTTGTCAACCCAATGGATACCCCTATTTGTGTTGCTTGTGCATTTGCGTATGACCCAATCGATGGCTATTCCAAAGAGAATCGGTGACAAGACACAACGCTATTTCACTCCCGTTTCCACTGAGAACCAGTCAGAGTTATAGCTCGTGCTGTTATTTAATATGTCCTCGATATTTTCTCCCAATCTGTGCTTCAAGAAAGGGTCGAAGAAGAAGAAGAAGAAGAAGAAGAAGAAGAAGAAGAAGAAGAAGAAGAAGAAGAAGAAGAAGAAGAAGAAGAAGAAGAAGAAGAAGAAGAAGAAGAAGAAGAAGAAGAAGAAGAAGAAGAAGAAGAAGAAGAAGAAGAAGAAGAAGAAGAAGAAGAAGAAGAGGAGGAAGCAGAAGAAGAAGCAGAAGAAGAAGAAGAAGAAGAAGAAGAAGAAGAAGAAGAAGAAGAAGAAGAAGAAGCAGCAACAGCAGCAGCATGGGTAGGAGAAGGAAGAAGAGGAGGAGGAGGAGTTGAAAAAGAACCCCTGTGAGCATATCCTTCCATCATTCCAAACATCTCCGTTATGTCCTCAGAGTGTCTGGTACCAGGACGGACCACTGATACGGGAGCGCCACGTGACCTTCTTGGGGCCTAAAAAGATTATGACGGTGGTCAACGAAGTGGTTGGGAACAAGCTGACTATAGTTAGTTGCTCTTGATTTATATGTGTGTTTAAATGTATGACATGTGCATATCATTGGAGACAAACTGACCATAATGAGTTAATTTAGGTGTTTGTCTAAGTTGACTTGAGATGACTTAAAAACCGACATCACTGCACTTTGAACATTCTCACACATTACTTCCCCTCGTTCAACAGCCAGCGAAGAGTCATACTGCTGATGGTTCCAACTCCCATATGATTGAAAGTTTTCCTGGTCTTACCTCTCAGTTTAGAGATTCGTCCAGAACCCTTGCCGATCCCTCGCCATATCATTCTCTCCACATACAAGTAAAATATCCATACAATTCTCACAACCTGTGATCTCTGAAGCGAGGCAAGCTATTCTTCACGAAACATTTCTTTCTCAACCTTACTAATTATACACCGGGTCCGTTATGAATACAGTGTGTGGTGCAGTGGTTTCCTCCAACCATCGGAAAGGTGCTGTTACTGCTTCCACCTCCATTCTCATGCTGGAGGTCGTAGTCTCATATGCCAGACTGTCCTTTTCAGGCTTCGTCCATTAGTCTTCGCAATGAAACCCCAGCCACTCCGTCTGTTTCTCACCACTGACCCATTGGTGTAGATCACTGTGTCACCTTGATGTGTGTTACTCTGTTGCTGCACCTCACACTCTATGTGGCCCGCTGCCCTTCCTCTGCACTCACGACCCAGTGTTACTATTACATTGTACCAGTCCGTCCTGTCTGCCGGTACTTCAACCTACTCTTTTTCACGATTGATGTTCTCTATTTCACACACATGTTAGATAGATATTTCTGCCTGTGCCATTCAGGACCTGCCTCTTCCCAGTCTATGCCCTTGACCATATCCATAGCTTCATGCAGCGGGTGATCGCTATCTGCAGCTATCAGGTACCATTTGGCCTGAAGGACCCTCTGCCTACCCGTCATTGTTGATAGCGCCAGGATAAGCCTCAAGCATATAATTGGTGTGTCCTTTGTGCACCCCAGGATCAACCACATGGCAGCATTCTGTATGTTCATGAAACTTTCAAGCTGGCTCTTTGATACTGTCAGCAGCCCCAAACCATACTCAATGAGAGAAATTATTAACTGCTGAAAGAACCTGTAAAGCATCTTCTGTTCTACCCCGGTTGCTGCCCTCAGTGGAAAACGGCATTCATTAACATGCAACATTCTGTGGTGGATGAAGGATATGGCATTGGTCAACATGCAACATTCTGTGGTGGATGAAGCAAGCGGAATGCTAATAAACTACAACCACATTTCAGACTGACTTCACACAAAACTCCCAGGCAACCAGACATTACAGACATCAACCAAATCTCATTTATCTGAAACCACCGCTTCTTCACTTGAATATTTTCAAGTTCTCTGTTCAAAATTACAACGTTGTAATATGTCAATATGTGACATTTGGTGATAATCAAATCCAGAAGGATCCGGCCTGCATTAAAATTCGTAAGCTACTTCACACTCTTGTAGCAGATCATAACAAGATGAAATCTCTACCAAACAAACCATCAATAAATACTCTGGTTAGCGTTACCTTGATGTTATCTATAATCATATCAAGAAGCTAAACAAATCTGTATATAAATTGCAAGCCAGCGTCCACTTATCCTACAATCAGATTCCAAAAATAGGTAACACCTTGGAGGATTTGAACCTCGCATAGAACCCACTAAAGACCCCCACTGAAGGCTACTCAACACCCGTAATCTAGATAAGTGATAAGAAACATCGTAAGTTGCTGTGATTCTCGAGCTTCACAAATGTCCGTCTGGATGATTGCTGTGTCCAGTAAATTCACGAACATTTACGCAAGGGAAATGACTGGTCGGTTCCAATGTTGTTCACACACAAACACCAATGCGTCAGCGCCATCCTGAAGCTTCTATGTACCACATATTTCACATCATATCGTTTGATTCGATTTGTATTGTTTCACACTATCCATTGTATTTTGTCTGGAGTGGCATTTTAAATTGTTGTTGTGTTGTTCTGATGTTTCTTGTTGATGATTGCTGATGAAAGATAACTGCCGTAACGCCTCTGCTGTTTTTAATTGTCAGTTTGTATCTGTGTCAGGACGTGGAATGTTCTTCTGTCATGGCACGTGAGTCTGTGCCAGTGTGCAATGACGTGGATTGTTCTTCTACCAGGTCATATCTGTATGTGTAGATATGCCAAAACGTGGATTGTTCTTCTATCAGGGCACGTGAGTCAGGTAGATTTAATCAACCTGCCTTGGCTCTGAGATCTACGTCCCATATTTAAACCCTCATAACCATCTAACGTCGTCTTTATAGGACGTCGCACGCATCCCAACATGCTGGAAACATTCTCCACCCTTCACCAGTTCCCCTGTGTTATGTGTTGTCACTCACAAGTGCCTGCAAAGTCCTTAAAGCTGGTGGAAACCTGCCTCTTTTCCTAAGAATCACTCCTTCCATGACCCTGCTAGCCACATTCCTGGCTTGTGTCATGTGGCTACATCATTTCAGATTCCCATGCTGAATATGAGCTTGTTGTCTTCGATGTTACGATATTGAGGAATGGCAGTATTTGTCTTTGTTTTGTTCAATGCACAGTTTTAAGAATTGTTATGTAACGTGTGTTGTCTCCAGTAGTGTGGGATAGAATTGTGAGTTTTCTACCTCACCCGTTCATTTTTAGAGACTTAAATAATTGTTAATTCCCGCTATTTGTTACTTCTTCTGCAGACGTCGAGACTCGGGGGCGTCACTTCGAAGGTCATCTACGAGCGACCGAGGTCTTAAATAGGATGGCACCAGCAGACCAAAGAGAATCTCAACGACTGGAGTCTTGGGCTCGAGGGAAGGTCACTAGCACGCCCATCTATTTCAGTGCATTGCTAATTTGTTTGTGAATCACATATGTTGATTCATTTATCAAATGTTCCATCAAATATATTGATACCTCTACTAAATTCCCCCGTCAAATATGTTGATACATCTACCAAATGCCATATTGATACATCTACAAAATGTTTCTTCATATATTGATACATCTACCGAATGTCCCATCAAATATTGATACATCTACCTAATGCCCCATCAAATATTGATACATCTACCAAATGGCCCATCAACAATTGATACCTCTACCAAATTCATCCATCAAATATATATATATATATATATTCTACCAAATGCCCCATCAAATATTGATACATCTACCAAAGATCACATCAGATATGTTGATACACATACCGAAGGCTCCATCTAATATGTAGTCATAATTTTTGATGCATTATATTATAACTACTATTATATATTGTGCGTATATCTTTGTAATGTGAGTTAACGTACAATAAAGATTAAACCAACTGTGACCAGAAAAGTGTTTATGGTCGATTGAATTGTTCTTGTCTTTCCTCTTTCACATGTGGTGTGCATGGAATGTGTGGGATGTGTGGGATATGGGAAATTTGTGGCATGTGTGAAATGTGTGGGATGTGAGAAATGTGTGGGTGGTGGGAAATATGTGTGATGTGTGAGGTGTGGGAAATGTGTGGGATGAGGGAAATGTGTGCTATGTGTGAAGTGTGGGAAATGTGTGGGATGTGGTAAATGTGTATTACATGTGGTGTGTGGGATATATGTGGTGCCACGGACGAGAATTTTCTCTTTCCGTGGGAATCTACTTGCCATAGGCTAGTTAGACTTATTATACCCCATTAAAGATGGTTTTAAGTGCCATAGGCGATTCTTCTCTGTTCGGACTCTCTTCTGTGTTACCTCATTTATGTCTAGAGGTGTCGTGATCATATCACTGTAGACATCTCTATTATTATAGTTTGTTGTAGTTAGGCTCTTCCATTCTATAAGTCCCCAATGACTGACTGTTAGAATGCAACTCAACACTTATTTGATAATGCAACACAGGCTCTGTTTTAAATACCCAGTTGTCCTGTGAACTATTGTACAATTCCTATTGTCATTTACATGAACACATTTGTCCAACGATACTGTACATTACATATAAACTCTCGACAATTACTATTACTCTAACTATTGTTATAGCGTCATAATCACTGGCCACTGCTATCTTCACAAGATGGTGCGTCCACACTCAACCGCAACCACGACTTGAATGATCCCATAGTAACCTTCGAGAATCTTGCTTATTCACTTCGGTGGCAACTCGGCGTGCGCCCCGTGGCTCAAGATCCACGTCTGTCACGTACTTCGGCGTGCCTATATTTTAACATGTCATGAGCCGTAAATTGCTTCATGGCATTACACTGGCGGGACAAGAATAAAACAAGTTTGGAACGAATTTTTTTTTTTTTTTTTTTTTTTTTTGCAATTTCCTAGAGAAAATACTCTATGTTGGATAAAGAGGTGAAATCAAGCGCACGTAAAGACAAAAAGAACTCTATTCACAGCCTGGCCTCCGAAGCCGAAGCAGCTGCTAGAACTGGAAACAACAGAGCCGTATTCCATATCATGAAGCAACTATGCAATCACTCACCTACACCAAATATACCCATCAAAGACAAACAAGGCAATCAATTGTTATCCGATGACCTTCAAAAGCAACGATGGGCAGAACATTTCAAAGAAATATTAAATAGACCGCAGCCTGACACTGTTCCGAACCTGGATGGAGAAATTACTATGCCCCCACTAGATGCCTCCTGCGAGTCATTCACCATGGAAGAGATTAAAGCAGCCATCAAAAAATTGAAGAACAACAAAGCTGTTGGTGAAGATGAAATCTCAGGAGTAATGCTCAAAGCAGCAGATGAGAACACCTTACAACGTTTGTTACAGCTGATCAATGAAATCTGGCAAAGCGAATCCCCACCACAACAGTGGAAAGATGGTGTAATTTTCAAACTGCCTAAAAAGGGCGATATGTCTGATTGCAATAATTGGTGTGGTATCACTCTATTGTCAGTACAAGGAAAACTTTTTTGTAGCATGTTACTTGAGAGATTGAAAAAGGCGATAGATGAAAGGCTCAGAGAAGAACAAGCAGGCTTCAGACCAAAACGGTCATGCATAGACCACATTTTCACCATCAGAATAATCATTGAAGGAGTAGTCCAGTCGAAATTAATCACCAACTTTGTCGACTTTCAAAAAGCCTTTGACAGTATCCACCGTCCTTCACTTTGGAATCTACTTAACATCTATGGTTTTCCTACCAAATATACCAACGTCATAAAATCTTTCTACAAAGAAACACGTTGCTGCGTAAGAACAGAAACAGGCAACTCTGACTGGTTCTCAGTCGAAACAGGAGTGAAACAGGGTTGTGTCTTATCACCGATGCTTTTTGGAATAGCTATCGACTGGGTCATGCGCAAATGCACAAACAACACAAATATGGGTATCCATTGGGTTGACAAAATTCTAGAAGACCTGGACTTTGCCGACGACATAGTGATTTTGAGTTCAACACACCCGGATGCCCAAGAGAAAATAAACCACCTCCAAAATGTTTCAGGGCAAATTGGTCTCCAAATTAACACCACAAAAACAAAGACTATTGATCTTACCAACAGTTCAGATGACACCAAATTGAACAGCTACGTTCTTGAAAAAGTCAACAGCTTTACATACCTAGGAAGCAAAATGACATCTACAGGGGACTCAACGCCAGAAATATCATCTAGAATCGCACTGGCATCTAGTGCCTTCAATAAACTGTCAAACATCTGGAAGTCAAAGACACTCAGCAAACACACAAAACTTAAAATCTTCAACTCTTGTGTGATTCCAGTGTTAACGTATGGATGTGAAAGTTGGAAATCAACGGTAGCTTTAGATAAAAAATTAGACAATTTTGAGAACTAATGTCTTAGAAGACTTCTAAACATCCACTGGACAGAATTCAGAACCAATTCGCAAATAAGACAAGAGACTAAGCAAGATACAGTATCCAATTTCATAAGAAGACGCCGTTGGAACTACATCGGCCATGTACTCAGAATGGACAAGTCAAGACTCCCCTACCAAGCCCTCATATGGTCACCAGTAGGGAAAAGAAAACGGAGAAGACCAAGAGAGACCCTGCGTAGAACCATCATTAGAGAAGGCTCATTCAATGGCCAAGTAAATATCCAAGATCTACAACAGGTAGCAGCGAACCGCCAAGCATGGAGAGACAGGACTTCTGCCCTATGCGCCGCCTTAGGCTCAAGAGGAAAGACTAAAGACTATTTCCTATTCTACATACTGCCGTCTCCCTGGTCTATGGGTTACACGACTTTCTCCGTAACCCGTATACTCTTGTGAGTAACGCGACGTGCGCGAGAATTGGTAGCGGTTCTCTCCACGTCGGTAACTTACGGAGTATGTGAGCCGGTAGCACAGAAAGCAATGGCAAACTACTGAGCGTAATCTTGCAAAGAAATCAACAATCAGCTGAAAGATGCTGATGTTGACAGCGATGTCTTGTAAAGGATATGCGAAAAAAAAAATTCTAGATACTATACAACAATTTAAGGTCTGGATTCTAATAATCGTATACGCATTTTAACCAATATTCTATCGTTTAATATATATATATACTTAAGACACTACTCTAATTATATCTCGAATTGTCTGTTCTCTGACACTAATACTTGGTACTACCACTTAAAATTCTGAAACGACAAGAATCTATTAACATCTTATTTGAAATGTCAAATACATACATATCATCCTACACACACACATACACACACACACACACACACACACACACACACACACACACACACACACACACACACACACACACACACACACACACAAACATCACTCTATCTATGGAACACGAACACAACGAAGCGTTGCCGTTCCTGGATATCCTAATGAGACGTAAAGCAGACGACACAATTCAAAGATCGGTGTACCGCAAAGAAACATGGGACTGGCCAATACTTAAATTTTCAGAGCTTCGCACCTGTCCAGTACAAACGGGGCTTAGTACGGACCCTGTTTGACCGTGCTAGGAAGATATGCACCCATGACACACTGACAGAGGAAATTGAAATTCTGAAGAAAGTCTTACACGTAAATTCCGATTCCGATTCCGATTCCAATTCAAAAACAAAACTTCCAAATTCGACCTCGTCTAACCTGCTTCATCAGCTGTGGTTATTGTTGAGGTACGTGGTTTTTGTGGGTTTGTTAGCCCTAATTCTTGTCTTGTGGGTCCTATCTCAGACTGGTTATGTAGCGTTTGTGTCTGTGACGTCAGCAGTGGTCGGCGGCTATCCTTTGTGCTCGTCTGTTTTTGTGGTTTTCTTTGTTTGTGTAGGCTCCTGGCTCGTCTGGCTTGACTGGCTGCAGTCCTATAAGGACTTTTCGTAGTCCCACTCCAGCTGGAGGATCGGTCGGTGGCTGTCCTTTGTGCATGTTTCCTCTTGTTTTCTGTGTTGGTGCAGGCTCCTGGCTTGACTGGTTGCAGTCCTTAAAATGACTTTTTATTTGGTCTTTTTGTCTCCTTTATTGTGTATTTTCTGTAGGAGCTTATCGACGTTTTCATTTTCCTCCTTGTGCCTGTTTTCGCTGTTGCGTTTGCGATACTGCTGCCTAAAGTTTTCTTCCTCCGTGGTCAGCCATGGGACGATTTTACCGTCATCTATATAGTACTCGAAGTCGTTCTCACAGTCGTAGTGTAAGACTGGGTATACCATCGGTTTCCCCCGGAGTTTCTTAGGCTTCTTCTTTTCTTTTTCTTCCCAGCGCCTTCTGAATTCCTCGCGCTTGAGTTCCTCCTTGTTGACTGGGTATTCTGTGCCTCCTTCAGAGATCCGACGGTATAGTAGTTCCCTCTTGGGCGTTGTGGTTGTGCAGCTGGCTTCAGCTTGCGGTTCCGGCTCGGTCTCTTGATTTTCTTCTTGCGGTTTCTCTGTGAGTTCTTGTGTGGCTTCTGTTGGTTTGTTTTGAAAGAGTTCCATATCAGCTCTATGCAATTCTCTTTCGGTCTTGATCATTTGTAGGATTTCTTCGTTCTCCTTCTTCATCTCAGCCATGCGCTGGATCTCTTGTTTGATGTTGAGCTGGATTTCTTTCATGTCGGCCAGCAGCTTCTCATTATCGCTGGTCGGAGTCGTCGTCAGCAGTGTCTTGACTTGTTTCTTCAAATCGTCTATCTGCTTTTGAAGTCGATCTCTATCAGCTTGTGCTATACCCGTGACTGTCTCGCCACTCTGCATTGCTTCCTTGAATGGTGTCTTTGTGATGATGGCGATCTTTAAGACGTCTCTGTGTCTCTGCAGGTACGGACAGCCCAGGTATCTTGCTCTATGTTTGCCCAGGCAGTTGGCGCACTTTCTTTTGTTGTTGGGTGCCCGGAAGTCTGTGTCCAGCTTCGCCAGCAGACACTCCTTGAAGGCGTGGTAATCGGCGCAGTATCGGCATATTTCCGTCTTACTGCGACACGTAGCTCTACTGTGGCCGGCCTTCTGACATCTGGAACATTGCGTGATTCTTGGTATGAATCTCTCTGGTTGCTGTATTCTCTTGTTGAATGATACTGTGGTCGGCATCTCGCTGCCCTCCGACGTCACTACTGCCAAGGTTGTAGGTATCTTGGAGTAGATGAGAAGCCGCTCCGCCTTCAAGAATCGGATGTGAAGATTCTCTTCACGTAGCTGCTTCAGGATTTCTTCATCTGTCAGCTCCACCGGAATCCGCTTGACAACCCATCGGACTGTTTTCGAGTCGGTGTTTCCGACTGTGGTGTCTTTCTCCTCCTTCTCTACTGTCTTGGTTCTTGACTGTGTTGGGCTGTCAATCTTCTCCCTCGTAGTAGCTTCAGTAATAGCTGTAGTATCAGGCTCTTTGATGCCGCTAGCAGGTGGGCTCTCGACGTTCTTCTTCTTGTTATCGGCTCCCACGCTGCACATCTTGGCAACAGCGTGTTTCTTGTTGTTGGACTTTCAACGTGACATTTTCCCGCTGATCAGGCTTCTTGACAGAATAATGCGACTTGACTTGTTAGTGCTCGCAGTGCGAACGAACGACACCTCACGTAAATGGGTACTCCACAGGATTTATAAAGCGCCACTGCCAACAGCTGAAACCAAAACCAGACGAAACTACAGTCCCTAAGCTCAAGGTATTTATCCAGCTAACATTTCGAGGGGAAAACGTAATGCAACGTCGACAGGACCGGCACATTACAGCAGTCGGCCGAACATTCTGTACTGCAACTCCAGTTATTAGGTACAGAACCACACCTATTCCCACCCATGAAGTAAAAGAATCTACTCCTCTGTACGCCAAATTCAATGCATTATCAATTCACATGAAGGTGCAAGTCTACCTATATCGACAGAACAGAGCGGTAGTTACACAACAGGGTTGGTGAACACATACCCAGCTGGATTGTCAAGATACAACACACAGGCGATGGGATCGTGGGAAGGCTGACACACCACAATTACAGACTTTCGGCGTCGTCCATTGCACGTCGTGTCTTAAAAACCGGTCACGTAATTGATAGAGACAGCGTTTTTCGCGTGTTGTTTCATACACAAAAACATCGTTTGTTAAATTTTGCTGAAGCCATAATAATTCATCTATATAGGCCAGTTTTGTGCAAACAGAAAGACATGATAGTCAAGTTAAAATTACCATGGTAAACAATTGATATTACTGTTCGAACATGTGCATATTTCAGCTTGAAAGATGTATCTCGTTATTTTACTCTATGTTGTGCGACTTCTGCAGTATTTACCTGACGAGATGCAGCGAAATATACCAGGCAATAAATCGTACAATCTATGGTTTGTGTCTTCGTTATTAAAATACAATAACCCCGGGAAGCTTGACCCGGTCAACAAAAGCCCGCAGAAGTCGGATGTGTCGGCCTAACGGCGCAAGAACGCAGCTCTGCTGTAAACAGGCACAACGCAATCACGTCCGGAAAAAAACTCCGGATGAACGCAGAAGAAGAAGAAGAAAATACAATAAAGTAATTTATTTCTTATATGTTCTATTTATTTATCAATTATTTCTCCCGTGTGTTGCCGGGGCCCATAAGGGAAGCAAAGAATAGCAACACTGCAGCCTACCACGCATGTCGTAAGAGGCGACTAAGTAGGCTTGATGGTTCCGTCGCCCTGCTCCTGAGTGAGTGCGTGGCGCGACACTGTGAGCTGTGAGTTTCCTGTGAAATGCTTTTGAATCTGCTCGAGGTGTTTTGGAACGTGACTGCATGTTCGGAGCGATGGCAGATGGCTATGTCCCAGAGTTGACCGGTTTTTGCCTTATGCAGAAATGCGTGGCTGCTGGGCCTCTGGTTTACTGCCACTACCATCGACGATGAACTGTATTTCGTGGACTGTGTGGATGAACATCTAGGAAACATCCAGATGGGAAAATGACTGCAGATTCCATCAGAAATGAACTGGGTGTTTTGTGGGGGACTATTGTGTTGACATTCTGGAGGCGGCATTATGCACAGTGCATCTGTGCGGGCTGTTGTTTGTCGAGACTCCTGTCTTTTCCACTTTTCACATTGGGCAGTGGGGAGCATTTTGTATGATATTCACTGGCACAGGAACGGAGCATAATGGGGACGACCCGTTGCTGTGAAGTTGGAACTGCGTCTAACTAACTAATTAACTAATTTTACTAAGTAAAACAAATGAAGGTAACAAATGAAGTTTTTTTTAAACTTCACCCTCACAACATTAAGTTTTAATATATTATGACACTTGGGGCGAACCACGGGGGGCAGGTCTGTACATTCATAAGGGGCGGACAGAAATTACCACTTATCCCGGTCCTCAGAGAAATTTTTGAAACAATCTTCTTCCATATCCTCAACACTGTTTTAGACCAGATGAAATGCATGCAAGAAACATTGCGATTGGGGAATTCCCCTGGCGGTTCTAAGCACCAGATGGCATCTGATGTGTGCCTGCAGCTGAACGCGTCTCTCCCAGCCAACAGTATCCATCTCTAGCAAGTTGCAGGTAAGAAACACTGCAAGGGACGGTCAGAAATATACGCACCATAATTATGTTATTTCGGAAATTATTTGTTCAAAACGTATTAAATTCGCAATACATATACCTGCACTTTTCCTCTGTACATCCTATTTTTCTACATTGACCCCGTGCGGCCTTAACCAGCTCGAAACAAGTGCATGCATGGCCTTGATTGACTGTACCAACCAGGTGTGTTCCTGCTCACATGGCCATTTCGACATTGCTGATCACATCCAAAACATCACCAGTCCTTTCCCCCAAGGAGTGCATTTTAAGCGGAACAAAACGATCACTGGGAGGCAGATCGGGGCTATAGAGTGGAGGACGGAGTCCAGTCAACCCCAGTTGGCAATTGCCTCACGTGTTATCTTGTGTGAGGAGGTACATTGCCGCGTTGGAGCGACAGTTCGTTTGCATTCTGGCTGGGCCCGACTCTCGGAGTATGCATACTTCCTGTGACAACATACGGCTGTAAATATTCCATATTTCATGTGGCAACATACGGGTGTTGCATAAGTTGCATATTTAGCATGTCAGCTGAAATAAAGTAATAATGTTCCTTTGAATAAAAACTAGGATGAAGTGTATAAACACTTCTTTAGGCGAAAAGTAAAACAAATACAGATATATCCAGCAGGAACTGAATTCCAATGAAGATTGGTTGTTGAGACAAATAGATATGAGCAAAATGAATTGTTCAGACAAATAGATATGAGCAAAATGAATTGTTCAGACAAATAGATATGAGCAAAATGAATTGTTTTGAGAGTGAAACAAAGACAAGGATGTCTTGACAAGAATACATCCCACGGATGTTAAGTTTGGACCAGGTCAAAGATCAATGGAGAGTGACTCATGATGAAATACGTGGCTCATGTCAGAGATAATCGGGGGGTGACACATGATGAAATACCTCGCTCATGTCAGAGCTAAACGGGGGGTGACTCATGGTGAAATACTTGGCTCATGTCAGAGATGAACGGAGGGTGACTCATGATGAAATACCTGGCTCATGTCAGAGATGAACGGAGGGTGACTCATGATGAAATACCTGGCCCATGTCAGAGATGAACGGAGGGTGACTCGTGAAATACCTGGCTCATGTCAGAGATGAACGGAGGGTGATTCATGATAAAATACCTGGCCCATGTCAGAGATGAACGGAGGGTGACTCATGATGAAATACCTGGCCTATGTCAGAGATGAACGGAGGGTGACTCATGATGAAATACCTGGCCCATATCAGAGATGAAGAGGGTGACTCATGATGAAATACGTGGTACAAATTAGCGCGGAACGGAGCGTGATTCATTATGGAAATATTTCTCATGAACGCAGAGACTCTAAAGGACACAGCAGGGCGGGCATTCGGTTTCGATATTGCGGGTAGAGAAGGATTGAAGTTCCTGAAATCAACAAAGGCTACATCGGATAAAGTCGCCACTTAGTATGTTGTATAACTGTATCACAGAAGTTGTATAACTGTATTAGAGTTGTTGTATAACTGTATTAGAGTTGTTGTATAACTTATTAGAGTTGTTGTATAACTGTATTAGAGTTGTTGTATAACTGTATTAGAGTTGCTGTATAACTGTATTAGAGTTGTTGTATAACTGTATTAGAATTGTTATGTAACTGTATTAAAGTTGTTGAATAACTATATTAGAGTTGTTGTGTAACTGTATTAGAGTTGTTGTGTAACTTTATTAAAGTTCTTGTATAACTGTATTAGAGTTGTTGTATAACTGTATTAGAGTTGTTGTATAACTGTATTAGAGTTGTTGTGTAACTGTATTAGAGTTTTTGTGTAACTGTATTAGAGTTGTTGTGTAACTGTATTAGAGTTGTTGTATAACCTTATTAGAGTTGTTGTGTAACTCTGTATTAGAGTTGTTGTATAACTGTATTAGAGTTGTTGTATAACTGTAATAGAGTTGTTGTGTAACTGTATCAGGATTGTTGTATAACTGTATTAGAGTTGTTGTATAACCTTATTAGAGTTGTTGTGTAACTCTGTATTAGAGTTGTTGTATTACTGTATTAGAGTTTTTGTGTAACTGTATTAGAGTTGTTGTATGACTATTAGAGTTGTTGTATAACTGTATTAGAGTTGTTGTATAACTGTATTAGAGTTGTTGTATAACTGTGTTAGAGTTGTTGTATAACTGTATTAGAGTTGTTGTGTAACTGTATTAGAGTTGTTGAGTAACTGTATTAGAGTTGTTGTATAACTGTATTAGAGTTGTGGTATTACTGTATTAGAGTTGTTGTATAACTGTATTAGATATGTTTTATAACTGTATTAGAGTTGCTGTATAACTGTGTTAGAGATGTTGAACAACTGTATTAGAGTTGTCGTATAACTGTATTAGAGATGTCGTATAACTGTATTAGATATGTCGTATGTGGTATTAGAGATGTCGTATAACTGTATTAGAGATGTTGTATAACTGTCTTAGAGATGTTGTATAACTGTATTAGAGTTGTTGTATAATTGTATTATAGTTCTTATATGACATTATTGGAGTTGTCATATAATTGTATTAGAGTTGTCGTATAACTGTATTAGAGATGTTGTATAACTGTATTAGAGTTGCTGTATAACTGTATTAGAGTTGTTGTATAACTGTATTAGAGTTGTTGTATAACTGTATTAGAGATATTGTATAACAACAAACTGCAATAAGGATTGATAATGAAGTGGGACAGTATCAGCCAATTAAGAGAGGTGTTAGGCAGGGATGTGTGATGTCTCCAGATCTGTTTTCCCTATAGAGTGAAAATATTTTCAGAAATGTAGAGGATATAAATGGAATCAGCATTGGAGGACGAAACATGAATAACATTAGATATGCAGATGATACAGTATTAATTGCAGGCAATGCGCAGGACCTGCAACAATTAGTAGATGCGGTTGTTGTACACAGTGAGCAACTGGGGTTAGAATTAAATTGTAAAAAAACTCAGGTTATGGTCGTCACTAGGAAGGAAGAAGAGCCACAATGTAATATACAAGTAAATGGAAATATTCTTCAACAAGTGAATCGGTACAATTATCTTGCAACAGTCATAACATCTGATGGGAGATGTCTTGAAGAGATTAGAACAAGAATCGCCATGGCGAAAGTAGCCTTTAGCAAGATGAAAAACATTCTGGCCAATAAAAAGATGTCAACTGAAACGAGAAAAAGAGTGTTGAGGGGATACATAGAGACTGTTCTTTTGTATGGATGTGAAACTTGGACAATGAGCAGTCAAGCTGAAAAGTATCTGATGGCTGCAGAAATATGATTTCTGAGGAAAATGCAAAGAATACCATGGACAGACAGAAAAACCAATGACCAAGTACTACAGGAGACAAATGAACATCGTAAACTGATTAGAGAAATTAGACGTAGACAGTCAAAATGTTTTGGACATGTTATGAGAAGAAATGGATTGGAGAACTTAGTGACAACTGGCAAGATCGAAGGTAACAGACCAAGAGGAAGACCGAGAGGAAAATACATGGATGGCTTGACCACATGGCATGGACGAGACAGGAACACTGAGCTGATCCACGACACTGGTGATCGAGTGAAATGGCGAGTCATGACCGCCCACGCTTTCCGGCATGGCACATGATTGATTGATAACTGTATTAGAGATGTTGTATAACTGTATTAGGATTGTTGTATAACTGTATTAGAGTTGTTGTGTAACTGTATTAGAGTTGTTGTATAACTGTATTAGAGTTGTTGTATAACTGTATTAGAGTTGTTGTATAACTGTATTAGAGTTGTTGTGTAACTGTATTAGAGTTGTTGTATAACTGTATTAGAGTTGTTTTATAACTGTATTAGAGTTGTTGTATAACTGTATTAGAGTTGTTGTATAACTGTGTTAGAGTTGTTGTATAACTGTATTAGAGTTGTTGTGTAACTGTATTAGAGTTGTTGAGTAACTGTATTAGAGTTGTTGTATAACTGTATTAGAGTTGTGGTATAACTGTATTAGAGTTGTTGTATAACTGTATTAGAGATGTTTTATAACTGTATTAGAGTTGTTGTATAACTGTGTTAGAGATGTTGTACAACTGTATTAGAGTTGTCGTATAACTGTATTAGAGATGTCGTATAACTGTATTAGATATGTCGTATAACTGTATTAGAGATGTCGTATAACTGTATTAGAGATGTTGTATAACTGTCTTAGAGATGTTGTACAACTGTATTAGAGTTGTTGTATAACTGTATTAGAGTTGTTGTATAATTGTATTATAGTTCTTGTATGACATTATTGGAGTTGTCGTATAATTGTATTGGAGTTGTCGTATAACTGTATTAGAGATGTTGTTTAACTATATTATAGTTGTTGTATAACTGTATTTGAGTTGTTGTATGACTTTATTCGAGTTGTTGTATGACTGTATTAGAGTTGTTGGGTAACTGTATTAGAGTTGTTGTGTAACTGTATTAGAGTTGTTGTGTAACTGTATTAGAGTTGTTGTGTAACTGTATTAAAGTTGTTGAATAACTGTATTAGAGTTGTTGTGTAACTGTATTAGAGTTGTTGTGTAACTTTATTAAAGTTCTTGTATAACTGTATTAGAGTTGTTGTATAACTGTATTAGAGTTGTGTATAACTGTATTAGAGTTGTTGTGTAACTGTATTAGAGTTGTTGTGTAACTGTATTAGAGTTTTTGTGTAACTGTATTAGAGTTGTTGTGTAACTGTATTAGAGTTGTTGTTTAACTGTATTAGAGTTGTTGTATAACTGTATTAGAGTTGTTGTATAACTGTATTAGAGTTGTTGTGTAACTGTATTAGAGTTGTTGTGTAACTGTATTAGGATTGTTGTGTAACTGTATTAGAGTTGTTGTATAACTGTATTAGAGTTGTTGTATAACTGTATAGAGTTGTTGTGTAACTGTATTAGAGTTGTTGTATAACCTTATTAGAGTTGTTGTGTAACTCTGTATTAGAGTTGTTGTATAACTGTATTAGAGTTTTTGTGTAACTGTATTAGAGTTGTTGTATAACTATTAGAGTCGTTGTATAACTGTATTAGAGTTGTTGTGTAACTCTGTATTAGAGTTGTTGTATAACTGTATTAGAGTTGTTGTATAACTGTATTAGAGTTGTTGTATAACTGTATAGAGTTGTTGTATAACTATTAGAGTTGTTGTGTAACTGTATTAGAGTTGTTGTATAACTGTATTAGAGTTGTTGTATAACTGTATTAGAGTTGTTGTATAACTGTATTAGAGTTGTTGTATAACTGTATTAGAGTTGTTGTGTAACTGTATTAGTGTTGTTGTATAACTGTATTAGAGTTGTTGTATAACTGTATTAGAGTTGTTGTATAACTGTATAGAGTTGTTGTGTAACTGTATTAGAGTTGTTGTATAACCTTATTAGAGTTGTTGTGTAACTCTGTATTAGAGTTGTTGTATAACTGTATTAGAGTTTTTGTGTAACTGTATTAGAGTTGTTGTATAACTATTAGAGTCGTTGTATAACTGTATTAGAGTTGTTGTGTAACTCTGTATTAGAGTTGTTGTATAACTGTATTAGAGTTGTTGTATAACTGTATTAGAGTTGTTGTATAACTGTATAGAGTTGTTGTATAACTATTAGAGTTGTTGTGTAACTGTATTAGAGTTGTTGTATAACTGTATTAGAGTTGTTGTATAACTGTATTAGAGTTGTTGTATAACTGTATTAGAGTTGTTGTATAACTGTATTAGAGTTGTTGTGTAACTGTATTAGTGTTGTTGTATAACTGTATTAGAGTTGTTGTATAACTGTATTAGAGTTGTTGTATAACTGTATTAGAGTTGGTATATATCTGTATTACAGTTGTTGTATAACTATGTTAGAATTGCTGAATAACTGTATTAGTATTGTTTTATACACTAGGAACGTTTTTAGAATCCATCGTCAGTGTAGGAAGTATACTGAGCATGAAAGTATAAAACAGTTTAAATACGATTATATGAGTATGTTTTTTAGAAACATCCACGATTCTGTATAAGACGTGTGTAGATAATGATTGACAGAGTGCTGGACTCTAAACCAGTCTTACCATATTAGTAGTGTCATGGAGCCGGTCAAGACCAGCTGTACGCAGAGCAGGTTTTGAGAGGAGCGGCTCAACCCTGACTAAAGTCCAACAGCTATTGTAAACATCTCATCTCACAAACTACAGATACATATCTTTCAGTGCGAGAACCCCCACATCTCACAAACTACAGAAACATAACTTTAAGTGCGAAACCCCCACAAGAACTGGACAGGTCCTGTTTAAAGTCTGGGATCACCGATGTCAAGGATTAATGAATGAAGAGGACATAGCCAACAGACATTCAAAGACATAAAGGGGAAGAGGCGTCCACCATCATATATAAACTTGTCTAGCCAGCATCGTCATAACCATGGTCCCATCTATCCAGTTTACCCCTGCACAACACACATGGTAAGCCACTAATCCCGAACCCTGGCATTTAACTCTCAGTTTAAAAGACCTATGAAATTATGGAATGACAAGTCATTTAATTACCGAAGGAACTAAAGCAGTCACACAAAAACCGACCTAACTCTTACATAAAACTGACCCCTTTCCCCACATTCCCCAGATCACAATAACTCCTGAGTCATGCAGCCTCTGACGCGGTTGGCCTCAAGGTTAGGCAGGAACATCTGCACCACCTTGCCCTCGTGGAGATCCGAACTAGTCTCCTTGAAGTACATACCTTGCAAGGTCCTGACGCCGCAGCGGGAGCAGAGGAGATATGGTTTTGTTGAGGGGGAGAAATGGGATCAGGATCCATCTTTGCTGGATCCATTTCTGGGGAGATGGATTGAGAATCGGAAAGAGAATTACTCCAGATATCTTTCCGCCGCTGGTAATTGCCTTCATTGTGATGGTCTGTCTGTCTGTCTGTCTGTCTGTCTGTCGGTCGGTCGGTCGGTCGGTCGGTCGGTCGGTCTGTCTGTCTGTCTGTCTGTCTGTCTGTCTGTTTGTCTGTCTGTCTGTCTGTCTATACTCTGTGGAGCGGTGTTTATAGACTTTAGAAAAGCATTGGATATGATAGATCATACTATTCTATTTAACCAATTAGAAACAATGAAAGTAAGCTTTAATATAGTGACATTAATAAAATCATGTTTAATAGAAAGAAAGAAAGAAAGCAGTATCATTCAATAAATAATTATCTCAAGCAATTACCATTAACATGGAGTGCCTCAGGGCCAAACACTGCATATCGTACTGACATATGTCTTGTAACGGGACAAACACTGAATATATTGTACTGATATAGTCTTGCAACGGGACAAACACTGAATATATTGTACTGACATAGTCTTGTAACGGGACACACACTAAATATATTGTACTGACATAGTCTTGTAACGGGACAAACACTGCATATTGTACTGACATAGTCTTGTAACGGGACACACATAGCATACAACACTAAGACAGTCTTGTAACGGGACAAACACAGCATATAGTACTAACACAGTCTTGTAACGGGACAAACAGAGCATATAGCACTAACACAGTCTTGTAATGGGACAAACAGAGCATGTAGCACTAACACAGTCTTGTAACGAGACAAACAGAGCATGTAGCACTAACACAGTCTTGTAACGGGACAAACAGAGCATGTAGCACTAACACAGTCTTGTAACGGGACAAACAGAGCATGTAGCACTAACACAGTCTTGTAACGGGACAAACAGAGCATGTAGCACTAACACAGTCTTGTAACGGGACAAACAGAGCATGTAGCACTAACACAGTCTTGTAACGGGACAAACACAGCATATAGCACTAACACAGTCTTGTAACGGGACAAACAGAGCATGTAGCACTAAGACAGTCTTGTAACGGGACAAACAGAGCATGTAGCACTAAGACAGTCTTGTAACGGGACACACATAGTATGTAGCACTATGACAGTCTTGTAACGGGACAAACATAGAATATAATACTAAGACAGTCTTGTAACGGGACAAACACGGCATATAGCACTAACACAGTCTTGTAACGGGACAAACAGAGCATGTAGCACTAACACAGTCTTGTAACGGGACAAACAGAGCATGTAGCACTAACACAGTCTTGTAACGGGACAAACAGAGCATGTAGCACTAACACAGTCTTGTAACGGGACAAACAGAGCATGTAGCACTAACACAGTCTTGTAACGGGACAAACAGAGCATGTAGCACTAACACAGTCTTGTAACGGGACAAACAGAGCATGTAGCACTAACACAGTCTTGTAACGGGACAAACAGAGCATGTAGCACTAACACAGTCTTGTAACGGGACAACAGAGCATGTAGCACTAACACAGTCTTGTAACGGGACAAACAGAGCATGTAGCACTAACACAGTCTTGTAACGGGACAAACAGAGCATGTAGCACTAACACAGTCTTGTAACGGGACAAGCAGAGCATGTAGCACTAACACAGTCTTGTAACGGGACAAACACAGCATATAGCACTAACACAGTCTTGTAACGGGACAAACAGAGCATGTAGCACTAAGACAGTCTTGTAACGGGACAAACAGAGCATGTAGCACTAACACAGTCTTGTAACGGGACAAACAGAGCATGTAGCACTAACACAGTCTTGTAACGGGACAAACAGAGCATGTAGCACTAACACAGTCTTGTAACGGGACAAACAGAGCATGTAGCACTAACACAGTCTTGTAACGGGACAAGCAGAGCATGTAGCACTAACACAGTCTTGTAACGGGACAAACACAGCATATAGCACTAACACAGTCTTGTAACGGGACAAACAGAGCATGTAGCACTAAGACAGTCTTGTAACGGGACAAACAGAGCATGTAGCACTAAGACAGTCTTGTAACGGGACACACATAGTATGTAGCACTATGACAGTCTTGTAACGGGACAAACATAGAATATAATACTAAGACAGTCTTGTAACGGGACAAACATAGCACATAGCACTATGACAGTCTTGTAACGGGACAAACATAGCATATAGCACTAAGACAGTCTTGTTGCGGGACACACATAGCATAAAGCACTAAGATAGTCTTGTAAGGGACAAACACAGCATATAGCAGCACTAAGACAGTCTTGGTACAGGACAAACACAGCATATCGTACTAACACATTCTTGTAACGGGATAAACACTGAATATCGTACTGATAGTCTTGTGTGTTTCAGGAGTGCACAGGAGTATGCAGGGGTCGCTGTTGAATACTAAAACCGAGATTACTTATAGAAGGAATGGCGAGGACTGGGAAGTGGAGACGAGAAACGTGGACTCGCCTTATAGAAATATCCACACGTTTCAGTTCGGTGAGGAGAGGGATTACGTCCTGTTTACTGGACTACCAATGAGGGTAGGATGATGTTGAGGCTATGGGTGATGAGATTGTGGGTGTCAATGTTGTCACTGTTGATGTTGTGACTGTTGATGTTGTGGGTGTTGATGTTGTGACTGATGATGTTGTGGGTGTTGTTGTTGTGACTGTTGATGTTGTGACTGTTGATGTTGTGGGTGTTGATGTTGTGGGTGTTGATGTTGTGGGTGTTGTTGTTGTGGGTGTTGATGTTGTGGGTGTTGATGTTGTGACTGTTGTTGTTGTTGTTGTGGATGTTGATGTTGTGACTGTTGATGTTGTGACTCTTGATGTTGTGACTGTTGATGTTGTGGGTGTTGATGTTGTGACTGTTGATGTTGTGACTCTTAATGTTGTGACTGTTGATGTTGTGGGTATTGATGTTGTGACTGTTGATGTTGTGACTGTTGATGTTGTGGGTGTTGATGTTGTGACTGTTGATGTTGTGACTGTTGATGTTGTGACTGTTGATGTTGTGACTGTTGATGTTGTGGGTATTGATGTTGTGACTCTTAATGTTGTGACTGTTGATGTTGTGACTGTTGATGTTGTGACTGTTGATGTTGTGGGTATTGATGTTGTGACTGTTGATGTTGTGGGTGTTGATATTGTGACTGTTGATTTTGTGGGTGTTGATGTTGTGACTGTTGATGTTGTGACTGTTGATGTTGTGGGTATTGATGTTGTGGGTATTGATGTTGTGACTGTTGATGTTGTGACTGTTGATGTTGTGACTCTTGATGTTGTGACTGTTGATGTTGTGACTGTTGATGTTGTGACTGTTGATGTTGTGACTGTTATGTTTTGGGTGTTGATGTTGTGACTGTTGATGTTGTGGGTGTTGATGTTGTGACTGTTGATGTTTTGGGTGGTGATGTTGTGACTGTTGATGTTAGTTAGTTAGTTAGTTAGTCGCAGTTCCAACTTCACAGTAGCGGGTCGTCCCCATTATGCTCCGTTCCTGTGCCAGTGAAATTCATACAATACGCTCCCCACTGCCCAATGTGAAAAGTGGAAAAGACAGGAGTCTCGACAAACAACAGCCCACACAGATACACTGTGCATAATGCCGCTGCCAGAATGTCAACACAATAGTCCCCCACAAAACACCCAGTTCATTTCTGATGTTATCTGCAGTCATTTTCCCATCTGGATGTTTCCTAGATGTTCACCCACACAGTCCACGAAATACAGTTCATCGTCGATGGTAGTGGCAGTCAACCAGAGGCCCAGCAGCCACGCATTTCTGCATAAGGCAAAAACCAGTTAACTCTGGGACATAGCCATCTGCCATAGCTCCGAACATACAGTCACGTTCCAAAAAACCTCGGGTAGATTCAAAAGCATTTCACACAAAACTCACAGCTCACAGTGTCGCGCCACGCAATCACTCAGTAGCAGGGCGACGGAACCATCAAGCCTCCTTAGTCGCCTCTTACGACATGCGTGGTAGGCTGCAGTGTTACTATTCTTTGCTTCCCTTATGGGCCCCGGCAACACACGGGAGGACAGTTGATGTTGTGGGTGTTGATGTTGTGACTGTTGATGTTGTGGGTGTTGTTGTTGTGACTGTTGATGTTGTGGGTGTTGTTGTTGTGACTGTTGATGTTGTGGGTGTTGATGTTGTGACTGTTGGGGTTGTCAGTGTTGAGGTTGTGTATGTTGAGGAAGTGGGTGCTGAGGTTGTGGGTTATGATTGATCGTGTGTGCATGGTTTATTTTATTCTGATGTCATGTTCTCGAAAAGTGAGAACGAGTGGTTCACCACCGAAAAAATAGACTAAGAAGGGAGAGAAGGAATCCATCGAGGAATAGAAGTGGAAATGGATGGTTAGGAAGAGGGGAGGAGGAAGAGGTGTTGATGGAGGAACAGAAGTGGAAATTAATGGGTAGTAAGAGGTGATGTGGGGGAGGAATAGTTGTGGTGGAAGAGAATTTGAAAGAGACGAGTAGAAAGAGGGGGAAAAATAGTGTGAGACGAAAAATAAAAAAGAAAGAGACGAGTAGAAAGAGGAGAGCACAAGGAGGTGCAAGACTAGAAAGATAAGGAGGGGAATAAGAAGAAGAAGAAGGCGAAGAAGAAGAGAAGGGAGCGGGGGAGAATAACACGAAAATGAATGAGCATGAAGAATAGGCAAAAAAGAAGAACAGGAACAGAGAAAGAGGGAGCAGAAGAACAGGAATGAGCATGGTATGTCATCATTGGAATGTCTGTCCCCAGAGTGTGGCCCACCAGGATGGGAAGACCATCTATGAGAAGCACGATAGCTGGATTGGCATGGTCATCATCATTGTCAACGAGGTCATCGGAAATCAGCTGGTTGTGGTAGGTGTCTGTGTGTGTAAACTGTTGTGTAGATCTGTCTGTCTGTCTGTCTGTCTGTCTGTCTGTCTGTCTGTCTGTGTCTGTCTGTCTGTCTCTCTCTCTCTCTCTCTCTCTCTCTGTCTGTCTGTCTGTCTGTCTGTCTATCTGTCTGTCTGTCTGCCTGCCTGTCTGTCTATTTGAGCTTTTGTATGGATGTGAAGCATGGACAATGTGCAAACAGGCTGAAAAACATCTGATGGTCGTGGAAATGTGTTTCTGTCATGGACAGACAGAATAACCAATGACCAAGTCCTAAAAGAACAACATGAAATTTGTAAATTAACTAGAGAAATTAGACGCAGACAGTCACAATTTTTTGGTCATGTTATGAGAAGAAATAAAGTGGAGAACTTGGTGACAAATGGCAAGATCGAGGAGAAAGCAACAAGGAAAAGGCAGAGAAATAAATACCTGGATGGCTCGACCACGTGGCATAGTCGAGATAAGAACGCAGAGCTGATCCACGACTCTGGTGATCGAGTGAGATGAAGAAAAAACATGACCACCCACGCTTGTCGGCATGGCACATGATGATGATGAGCTATCTGCCTGCCTGTCTGTATGTCTGCTGTCTGTCTTTTCTGCCCTGTATTCCTCATTGGGATGTATACCATCAGCACAACCACACTCAGCTGTTCTCTTTAACTTTCTCCTGCAGCTTTCCCCATGTCCTCCTGGCATGATTAATCTATCTCTGTAATTCTCTTCTCCGTGTGCTTTAATGCAGCAGCTTTCCCCATGTCCTGGTATGATTAATCTATCTCTGTAATTCTCTTCTCCATGTGCGTTAAGGCGTAAGCTTCCCCCATGTCCTCCTGGTATGATTAATCTATCTCTGTAATTCTCTTCTCCATGTGCGTTAAGGCGGCAGCTTCCCCCATGTCCTCCTGGTATGATTAATCTATCTCTGTAATTCTCTTCTCCATGTGCGTTAAGGCGGCAGCTTCCCCCATGTCCTCCTGGTATGATTAATCTATCTCTGTAATTCTCTTCTCAATGTGCGTTAAGGTGGCAGCTTCCCCCATGTCCTCCTGGTATGATTAATCTATCTCTGTAATTCTCTTCTCCATGTGCGTTAAGGCGGCAGCTTCCCCCATGTCCTCCTGGTATGATTAATCTATCTCTGTAATTCTCTTCTCCGTGTGCTTTAATGCAGCAGCTTCCCCCATGTCCTGGTATGATTAATCTATCTCTGTAATTCTCTTCTCCATGTGCGTTAAGGCGGCAGCTTCCCCCATATCCTCCTGGTATGATTAATCTATCTCTGTAATTCTCTTCTCAATGTGCGTTAAGGCGGCAGCTTCCCCCATGTCCTCCTGGTATGATTAATCTATCTCTGTAATTCTCTTCTCCATGTGCGTTAAGGCAGCAGCTTCCCCCATGTCCTCCTGGTATGATTAATCTATCTCTGTAATTCTCTTCTCCATGTGCGTTAAGGCGGCAGCTTCCCCCATGTCCTCCTGGTATGATTAATCTATCTCTGTAATTCTCTTCTCCATGTGCGTTAAGGCAGCAGCTTCCACCATGTCCTCCTGGTATGATTAATCTATCTCTGTAATTCTCTTCTCCATGTGCGTTAAGGCAGCAGCTTCCCCCATGTCCTCCTGGTATGATTAATCTATCTCTGTAATTCTCTTCTCCATGTGCGTTAAGGCAGCAGCTTCCCCCATGTCCTCCTGGTATGATTAATCTATCTCTGTAATTCTCTTCTCCATGTGCGTTAAGGCAGCAGCTTCCACCATGTCCTCCTGGTATGATTAATCTATCTCTGTAATTCTCTTCTCCATGTGCGTTAAGGCAGCAGCTTCCCCCGTGTCCTCCTGGTATGATTAATCTATCTCTGTAATTCTCTTCTCCATGTGCGTTAAGGCAGCAGCTTCCACCATGTCCTCCTGGTATGATTAATCTATCTCTGTAATTCTCTTCTCCATGTGCGTTAAGGCAGCAGCTTCCCCCGTGTCCTCCTGGTATGATTAATCTATCTCTGTAATTCTCTTCTCAATGTGCGTTAAGGTCTCCCGCTATTTCCTTTACCTCATGTTTTCTCAGTTTGTGTTCTGTCCTTTAAGATTACATGACTGTAGTGAGTCTCATGTTAATTATGTTTATGTAGATATTTTAAAGTTGTAGATGTTTTAACGTTCGTGATGGTTTAATATTCGAGATATTGTTATTTTCGAAACAGAATGACTGCAGGGCGTATATCTGTATTTATGTGATTGTACATATTCTAATTTTGGAAAGCATATTATTGTAGTCCATGTCTGCTGAATCTCCTCCTTGAATATCAAGAAAACAGTAACAAGGGTGATATCAAAGAAAATGGTGACACCAAAATGTGACAGAAATAGAAGGGAACTTTCTTAACCGAGTGGATAACATTAAATACCTACAGGCATTTATAACATCAGATGGAAGATGTACTGCAGAGATTAAGAGCACAATAGGGCAGGCAAAAGCCGCATTTTAGAAAATGAAGAGTATCTTATGCAATAAGTCATTATCAACAAATGTAAGGAAGAGGGTGGTGAAATGCTATATAGAACCTGTTTTGCTGTATGGCTGTGAATCTTGGAATGTAAATGAACAAATTAGGAAGAGATTGGAAGCAAAAGAAATGTGTTCCTGAGACGAATGTTGCGAATTCCTTGAACTGCCAAAGTAACTAACAACGAATGCCTGAATGAGGCTAATGAAACTAAAACATTTTATACAACAATAAGAAATAGAAAAACAACATATCGTGACAGCTGGAGAGATCGAGGGGAAAGACCAAGAGAAATAGTTCTGGATGGATTGCGACGGTGGCATGGAAAACCAAGGACCGAGATCTGTGGGGAGTCATGAACGCCTACGCCAGTCTGCATGGCAATTGAGATTAATGGATTGTAGGCGTGTCTTTTATTGATGTTCATGTAGATTGTTTAATACTGGAGATCACCTGTTCGCAGCTGATATCTCCTCATTTGTGTGTGTGTGTGTGTGTGTGTGTACATATTGTACGTATGTGTGTATGTTTGTTATGTGAGGACAGTCAGTGAATCCTTCTGAATATGGTAACATAAAGGAACAGCTGTATGGAGTCAGTTATGGACCATCAGAAAGGTTAGGAATTGTGGGGAGGATACAAACATGTGCTGCTGTATAAGAATGACGAGAATACGGATAGCAAGAGACGTGGAGAGATCTTAGCAGAAAGTATTTGCTTACAGAGAACACTCGCGTCAGGAAAAGACATTCTACAGCCCTTGGACATTTCATGAGAAGAAGAACGCTGGAGCATATCGTCACAAAGGAAACGCTGGAGGGGAGGAGGTGTAGAGGAACCAATAGAGAGGAGGCGGGTGTATAGTAGGTGTGTAGACAGTGCTCAAACGCCAGTGATCCGGAGTTCTATTCCTGGTCCAATCAGGGATATACACTACCGACGAGCTTAAACGAGAGCCAAACTCGAGTATGGTGCTTCCAGTCCGACGTGGACAAGGCCTAAGGTTCGAACCGGAATACGATCAGCGTGGCCAGTAGTGGGTTGTGCTCAATCTTTAAACTTCAAAACCGAAACAAACAAATAAATCTATAGGAAGATTGACAGTACACGAGGCACTCAGCAGTGGACAGACATGATCACCAACGCTACACGGCATGTACTATAGGAAGATTGACATGTGCTATAAGAAGAAGACAAGGAAGAATTGAACAGGAGGTATATCCTAATAGCAGGAGAAAGCATACAAGTAATTAATGCCTAATGAGATTGAAGAAAACATTACCGCTTGTGATCAAGATAAGATACATATAGTACTGTACACAGGCATGCCTGGGAAGAGACACATCCCATTGTAGATCTGATCGAGTGAAACATGGAGGGGAAACTTATAAGAAGAAGACAACGCTGGATGTTGGTGGGTAAGGTTACCAGATGGACTGGAAGAAGACTGTATGGACAACTGTAAAAACGCGGGACACAGCTTCGCGGAGATGACACCCGATGATGATACATGAATTCAGATTTATGATATACAGGCAATTTGGGGCACATAGTGACATCATGTCTCAAATAAGCGGCTGACAAGCCAAGCCAGAGTGTACTGAGTTTGTTGAACGCTACCACAGCCTGATGTGGCAAACCCTTGAACAATTACAATACAAGTATGAGGCGTGCTGCAATTTCTGGCACAGACAGATGTGATAACTGTCGGTATCCGAACTATCCTTCGTATACAATTGTTACTGTAACTGTTTATATGTGAACGTTTTATCGTATACAATTGTTACTGTAACTGTTTATATCTGAACGTTCTATCATATACAATTGTTACTGTAACTGTTTATATGTGAACGTTCTATCATATACAATTGTTACTGTAGCTGTTTATATCTGAACGTTCTATCATATACAATTGTTACTGTAGCTGTTTATATCTGAACGTTCTATCATATACAATTGTTACTGTAACTGTTTATATCTGAACGTTCTATCATATACAATTGTTACTGTAACTGTTTATATTTGAACGTTCTATCATATACAATTGTTACTGTAGCTGTTTATATCTGAACGTTCTATCGTATACATTTGTTACTGTAGCTGTTTATATCTAAACGTTCTATCATATACAATTGTTACTGTAACTGTTTATATCTGAACGTTCTATCATATACAATTGTTACTGTAACTGTTTATATCTGAACGTTCTATCATATACAATTGTTACTGTAGCTGTTTATATCTGAACATTCTATCATATACATTTGTTACTGAGTAGCTGTTTATATCTGAACATTCTATCATATAATTTGTTACTGTAGCTGTTTATATCTGAACATTCTATCATATACATTTGTTACTGTAACTGTTTATGTTGAACGTTCTCTCGCATACAATTGTTACTGTATCTATTTATATGTGAACTTTCTATCATATACATTTGTTACTGAAACTATTTATGTATGAAATTTATATCGTATACATTTGTTACCATAACTATTTATATCTGAACATTTTCTTGTAAACAATCGTTACTGACACTATTTATATCCGAACTCTCTGCCGTACACATTTGTTACTGTAATTATTTATATCCGAACTTCCTGCCGTATACAATTGTTACAGTATCTAGGAGGGGACTTCAAATGACAACATAAATTGTTATTTTATTTCTGAGTTTTTATTTGGTGGATATATTCTGAAAACATAAAGAACAAATGTATCATTTTTCGATGTAGTCACCAATGCGTTCAGTGCAAGTCCTCCAGCGTCGATACTCTACCGCAGATAGATGTTACTGTAACTATTTATATCCGACGTTTCTACGACAGACAGTTGTTACTGTAACTATACACACATTTATTTGTTCATGGATTTTACAGGGTTATATGGCTCTGTCTCTTTCCTTAAGGCCTTCTGCGGAAAGCGTCGCTCAAAGCACAAACTCTGTAGCTCCAGCGACGACCCTCAGGAGTCTCCGATAAAATTGTACTCGTGAACTGAAAGAAGTAGCCTGGAATCGAACCCAGAATCTTCGGAGCGAGAGGCAGGCGGGTTAACCACTTGGCCACGGTGACTCCCTGAGCATGTGATTAGACAAGTCGGTGGGAGATGCCGAATCCTGGTACCAACACTGATGACGTTTCTCACCGTGTGTGAGTAGCCAATAAGCGATGCCTGTCCCCGCCATGAGCTGTAGAGGATACGTGGTGCCAGTGATATATTTATAGGCCAGTCAACGCTTGATGGGGGTGTGGTTAATATCAGACCAATCAACGTTTGATGGGTGTGTGGTTACATCAGGCCAATCAACGCTTGATGGGGGTGTGGTTACATCAGGCCAATCAACGTTTGATGAGTGTGTGGTTAACATCAGGCCAATCAACGCTTGATGAGGGTGTGGTTACATCAGGCCAATCAACGCTTGATGAGTGTGTGGTTACATCAGGCCAATCAACGCTTGATGGGTGTGTGGTTACATCAGGCCAATCAACGCTTGATGGGGGTGTGGTTACATCAGGCCAATCAACGCTTGATGAGGGTGTGGTTAACATCAGGCCAATCAACGTTTGATGGAGGTGTGGTTAATATCAGGCCAGTCAACGTTTGATGGGTGTGTGGTTGCATCAGGCCAATCAACGTTTGATGGGTGTGTGGTTAATATCAGGCCTATCAACGTTTGATGGAGGTGTGGTTAACATCAGGCCAATCAACGCTTGATGAGGGTGTTGTCAATATCAGACCAGACAACGCTTTATGGGGGTGTTGTCAATATCAGACCAGACAACGCTTTATGGGGGTGTTGTTAAAAACATTCCAGTCAATGCTTGATAGGGGTGTGGTCAATATCAGGCCAGTCTTGATTACTTCCCATACCATTTTTGGGAACTTATGTTAGGCTGGTCCTCTTGGATCCCATGTTTGTAAACAACTAAATCTCGCAGAGACCATGTTTGTAAACAACTAAATCCCGGCACCAGTGGGGAATTGAACACATACCCACTGTACAGGCTGGCAAGGACCCAAGCCACTGCGTTATCGTCACTTCAGTTGCCATGTGTGGGAGAACGGAAACAGCCGCCAGACTTGTGGCCACTGTTGGCTGGTATAGCTGATTGGTTGACTTCTCATCTCTATAAGCCTGTCAGCTTAGCTCGTTAGACCGATGTCTTCAGGTTCCAGTGTTCTGGCCATAGAAAAGTCACAGGACGTAGCAGTCAACTCCAGCATTTGTTGGCTGTTTGTGATTCCTTGGCAAGTTTACGTTCAGTATTTTGCCATTGTTAGAAAGGGTTTGCATATATTAAAGTGAAGTTGGTTTAGCAGCCATCTTCTTGACTCGGCCTGTGCGCACACTTCATCCATGAGGCGACAGTTCTTTCTTCCTTCCCTAAACTCTCAAAGAGGATTTGGGAAAGTCCGTTACCGGAGCGTCACATCTGCGTGGGGGAATGATGACAGTTGGCCAGACTAAAGTCCACGCAGACGATCCCTAATGTCTGGTTAGTGTGAGACCTGATCCCTGGGTGTGTAGCCTAGCGGGTTTATTTGTTAGAGACGTGACCGAGTATTTATTGTGGCCATTTCTTGCATCTTTCGCAGACTTCAAAACTAGACGGTGTAACAGCCAAAGTCTACTACGACAGGGCTGCTTAATACGTGTGATCGCAATTCAAACCGTGCAACGAACATTTCAACTGTTGGAATCTTGAGGCAGCTGAATGAAGAACATCCCAGCTGTTGGAATCTTGAGGCAGCTGAATGAAGAACATCCCAGCTGTTGGAATCTTGAGGCAGCTGAATGAAGAACATCCCAGCTGTTGGAATCTTGAGGCAGCTGAACAAAGAATATTCTAGCTGTTGGAATCTCGTTGTTTGCTAACTACACATCACGTGGTCATCGTCACGGCTGCTGGCTAGTCAGCTGACCTCATTGTCTATAATTAGTAACACTACGTTACATTTTGTATGTTGATCATTTATATATTTATATCCGTAAAGACGATCATTTACGATCAATGTTTAGTGATATGTGTACGGAAGAGAATTGCTTTAGTTATTTTTATATAGAATCTTGAGCCATAAGTGTGGTCTAGTTTGCGTTAGGATAGTTCACTGTTGATTGAGTCTATTCATTTGTTTCTGGATCCTTCTTCAGCTCTGCAGCCACACTTTCTTCTGTTGTAGGCAGCTGCTGTTATTAATGTTAATAAATGCGTAATACATTAGTGTCTACAATCAACAACACGTCGACAGTTGGTAATTGTCTACAATTAATTGTAGCAGACACCTTGCGCTGATTTTCATACAATGGTATAAGTGGTTGTCTGTCAGAAAGCAATAGCAAACTGCTGAAAGTAAACTTGTCAAGACATCACAAAAAAATGCAGCGTCGTGTAAAGATATGCAACTAACTTTAACTACAATTGTTAAAAGAAAAGCCTCTACATTGCGGCAATGTCTGCAAACTAAGAAATAGTTTAGATTTTGTTTTTGCTTGGGAATCATTGCTTTCTGCAAACATTCCTTGGCAGTTGGGAATCATTGCTGGCTGCAAACATTTCATAACAGTTGGGAGATCGTTGAATGCTGCAAACATGTCTTGCCAGCTGGCGGATCATTGTGAGTTGTGTCAACAACAGAATATGATGTACTCTGTGTGGAGCTGAGGAAAGGCAACAAATGCAGTGCTGAAATATCGCAGCTACGCTGTAGAACGAACAGTACGCATGCCACTCGCATTACTAGACAACGGATGTAGCAGGTAGAAGATGAAATGTAGGCATGTGTAGGCAAGACGAATGGTATTACATCAGGTTGCACAGTTGGCATCATCGGTAATTCCCTGTTATCAGAAACCTCTGTCTGGTCCAAAATGTGGTGTCGTAGTGGTTAATCATGTCTGTTGGCTCTTCCTTCTTGTCAACTATTCCCTGAACTTGGAAGATGGCATCGGCTTATGTGACAAGTTGAACAGATCCATCTACAGAAGCAGTTTCCTCGCATGGGTTTGGAATCTAACAAGCTGGTACATGTACGAAGGGCTCCATCACATATGAAGTTAGCGGTGTGGAGAGTTATTGTTTTATATAATCTATGTTTTATATAATCTATGTTTTATATAATCTATGTTTTATATAATCTATGTTTTATATAATCTATGTTTTATATAATCTATGTTTTATATAATCTATGTTTTATATAATCTATGTTTTATATAATCTATGTTTTATCATGTGCTTCTTCATACAATAAAGATATCAACAAAGGTTCTCTTATGTCTCTGTGTGTGTGTGTTTGTGTGGGCGGGTGTGTGTGTGTGTGGGGGGGGGGGAAGGGGGGGCTCAGTCGCCGTGTTGATCTGTCTTTGACACTTTAGGTGGTGATGATGTTAGTTGGAAGACAAATGTTTGTGGAGCTGTGGTTATAAGTTGGAAGACAAATGTTTGTGGAGCTGTGGTTATCAGTTGGAAGACAAATGTTTGTGGAGCTGTGGTTATCAGTTGGAAGACAAATGTTTGTGGAGCTGTGGTTATCAGTTGGAAGACAAATGTTTGTGGAGCTGTGGTTATCAGTTGGAAGACAAATGTTTGTGGAGCTGTGGTTATCAGTTGGAAGACAAATGTTTGTGGAGCTGTGGTTATCAGTTGGAAGACAAATGTTTGTGGAGCTGTGGTTATCAGTTGGAAGACAAATGTTTGTGGAGCTGTGGTTATCAGTTGGAAGACAAATGTTTGTGGAGCTGTGGTTATCAGTTGGAAGACAAATGTTTGTAGAGCTGTGGTTATCAGTTGGAAGACAAATGTTTGTGGAGCTGTGGTTATCAGTTGGAAGACAAATGTTTGTGGAGCTGTGGTTATCAGTTGGAAGACAACTGTTTGTGGAGCTGTGGTTATCAGTTGGAAGACAAATGTTTGTGGAGCTGTGGTTATAAGTTGGAAGACCAGTGTTTGTGGAGCTGTGGTGATGTTAGTTGGAAGACAAGTGTTTGTGGAGCTGTGGTGATGTTAGTTGAAAGACAAGTGTTTGTGGAGCTGTGGTGATGTTAGTTGGAAGACAGTTGTATGTGGAGCTGTGGTGATGTTAGTTGGAAGACAGTTGTATATGGAGCTGTGGTGATGTTAGTTAGAAGACAAGTGTTTGTGGAGCTGTGGTGATGTTAGTTGGAAGATAGTTGTATGTGGAGCTGTGGTGATGTTAGTTAGAAGACAAGTGTTTGTGGAGCTGTGGTGATGTTAGTTAGAAGACACGTGTTTGTGGAGTTGTGGTGATGTTAGTTGGAAGACATGTGTTTGTGGAGTTCTGGTGATGTTAGTTAGAAGACAAGTGTTTGTGGAGCTGTGGTGATGTTAGTTGAAAGACAAGTGTTTCTGGAGCTGTGGTGATGTTATTTGGAAGACACGTGTTTGTGGAATTGTGGTGATGTTAGTTGGAAGACAAGTGTTTGTGGAGCTGTGGTGATGTTAGTTGGAAGACACGTGTTTGTGGAGCTGTGGTGATGTTAGTTGGAAGACACGTGTTTGTGGAGCTGTGGTGATGTTAGTTGGAAGACACGTGTTTGTGGAGCTGTGGTGATGTTAGTTGGAAGACAAGTGTTTGTGGAGCTGTGGTGATGTTAGTTGGAAGACAAGTGTTTGTGGAGCTGTGGTGATGTTAGTTGGAAGACACGTGTTTGTGGAACTTTGGTTACAAGTTGGAAGACAAATGTTTGTGGAGCTGTGGTTATCAGTTGGAAGACAAATGTTTGTGGGGCTGTGGTTATCAGTTGGAAGACAAATGTTTGTTGAGCTGTGGTTATCAGTTGGAAGACAAATGTTTGTGGAGCTGTGGTTATCAGTTGGAAGACAAATGTTTGTGGAGCTGTGGTTATCAGTTGGAAGACAAATGTTTGTGGAGCTGTGGTTATCAGTTGGAAGACAAATGTTTGTGGAGCTGTGGTTATCAGTTGGAAGACAAATGTTTGTGGAGCTGTGGTTATCAGTTGGAAGACAACTGTTTGTGGAGCTGTGGTTATCAGTTGGAAGACAAATGTTTGTGGAGCTGTGGTTATAAGTTGGAAGACCAGTGTTTGTGGAGCTGTGGTGATGTTAGTTGGAAGACAAGTGTTTGTGGAGCTGTGGTGATGTTAGCTGAAAGACAAGTGTTTGTGGAGCTGTGGTGATGTTAGTTGGAAGACAGTTGTATGTGGAGCTGTGGTGATGTTAGTTAGAAAAGTGTTTGTGGGGCTGTGGTGATGTTAGTTGGAAGACAGTTGTATGTGGAGCTGTGGTGATGTTAGTTAGAAGACAAGTGTTTGTGGAGCTGTGGTGATGTTAGTTAGAAGACATGTGTTTGTTGAGTTGTGGTGATGTTAGTTGGAAGACATGTGTTTGTGGAGTTCTGGTGATGTTAGTTAGAAGACAAGTGTTTGTGGAGCTGTGGTGATGTTAGTTGAAAGACAAGTGTTTCTGGAGCTGTGGTGATGTTATTTGGAAGACACGTGTTTGTGGAATTGTGGTGATGTTAGTTGGAAGACAAGTGTTTGTGGAGCTGTGGTAATGTTAGTTGGAAGACACGTGTTTGTGGAGCTGTGGTAATGTTAGTTGGAAGACACGTGTTTGTGGAGCTGTGGTGATGTTAGTTGGAAGACACGTGTTTGTGGAGCTGTGGTGATGTTAGTTGGAAGACACGTGTTTGTGGAGCTGTGGTGATGTTAGTTGGAAGACAAGTGTTTGTGGAGCTGTGGTGATGTTAGTTGGAAGACAAGTGTTTGTGGAGCTGTGGTGATGTTAGTTGGAAGACACGTGTTTGTGGAGTTGTGGTGATGTTAGTTGGAAGACACGTGTTTGTGGAACTTTGGTTACAAGTTGGAAGACAAGTGTTTGTGGAGCTGTGGTGATGTTAGTTGGAAGACACGTGTTTGTGGAGTTGTGGTGATGTTAGTTGCAAGACCAGTGTTTGTGGAGATGTGGTGATGTTAGTTGGAAGACAAGTGTTTGTGGAACTTTGGTTATAAGTTGGAAGACAAGTGTTTGTGGAGCTGTGGTGATGTTAGTTGGAAGACAAGTGTTTGTGGAGCTGTGGTGATGTTAGTTGGAAGGCAGGTTTTTGAGGAGCTGTGGTGATGTTAGTTGGAAGACAAGTGTTTGTGGAGCTGTAATTATAAGTTGAAAGACAAGTGTTTGTGGAGCTGTGGTGATGTTAGTTGGAAGACAAGTGTTTGTGGAGCTGTAATTATAAGTTGAAAGACAAGTGTTTGTGGAGCTGTAATTATAAGTTGAAAGACAAGTGTTTGTGGAGATGTGGTGATGTTAGTTGGAAGACAAGTGTTTGTAGAGCTGTGGTGATGTTAGTTAGAAGACAAGTGTTTGTGGAGCTGTGGTGATGTTAGTTGGAAGACAAGTGTTTGTGGAGCTGTAATTATATATTGAAAGACAAGTGTTTGTGGAGCTGTGGTGATGTTAGTTGGAAGACAAGTGTTTGTGGAGCTGTAATTATAAGTTGAAAGACAAGTGTTTGTGGAGCTGTAATTATAAGTTGAAAGACAAGTGTTTGTGGCGATGTGGTGATGTTAGTTGGAAGACAAGTGTTTGTAGAGCTGTGGTGATGTTAGTTGGAAGACAAGTGTTTGTGGAGCTGTGGTGATGTTAGTTGGAAGGCAAGTTTTTGAGGAGCTGTGGTGATGTTAGATGGAAGACAAGTGTTTGTGGAGCTGTGGTGATGTTAGTTGGAAGACAAGTGTTTGTGGAGCTGTAATTATAAGTTGAAAGACAAGTGTTTGTGGAGATGTGGTGATGTTAGTTGGTAGACAAGTGTTTGTAGAGCTGTGGTAATGTTAGTTGGAAGACAAGTGTTTGTGGAGCTGTGGTGATGTTAGTTGGGAGACAAGTGTTTGTGGATCTGAGGTTATAAGTTAGAAGACAAGTGTTTGTGGAGCTGTGGTGATGTTAGTTGGAAGTCAAATGTTTGTGGAGCTGTGGTGATGTTAGTTAGAAGGCAAGCCATTAGAGCTATTAAATCCTTTGGGACTATCGTCGCCAGCATAGCTCTATTAGCTGTGGATCTGTAAAGCGAGTGTGTCTTGCCCACTCCTGATAACTTCTGTTGGAATCCCATCCTTACCTGGACCCTTGTCAGATGCAAGTTCATTTATAGCACATTAATTTCTGTTGTGGTGGGAAGTGTGTCCAGGTGGTCAAGAGTTGGTAGAGCCTCTATGGCGTTGAGGGCATCATCCGCTAGCTTGGTCTCGCTTGAATAAAGCTACAAATAGTTCCTTACTCATCTATCCATCTGCTGTGTCTTATCAGTGATGATTTCTCCAGTCAAGGTTTTCAGTGGTGCACTTCTTTTGATCATTGGACCACATGCTTTCTTTATCTCTTCATAAATGCATCTGATGTTTCCCTTATTACTTGCATTTTGAATGAACTCACACAACGCGATCCAATAGTCATTTGCACACTGCCTGGCAGCCTTTTGCATACCCTTCCAAGCTTCCTTCAGCTTACTCAGAGTGTTACGCGTTGTTCTTTCCTTGTTTCTTAAGAGTGCTTTCTTCTTTTTATAAGTCAAGGGCTGCAGTGTCTGGCTTTTTGCCGCAAACCAGTCCTGCCTCTTGTGATCCACAGTGTTGTAAACTGCTACCGCTTTTTTATAAAGAGTTTCCTTAAATTTACCCCCAACTTTTCACTTGCTGTACAATTATCTGATGTTTCAGAGAGAGCGTCTTCGTATCGCTTTGCAACTCAAAGCACTTATCATGATCTTGGGTGTTAATAATATAATATTAATCCTTGGGCTAGATTTGTGTTTAGTTGTGTAGATTCTCTTTGGTCTCAGTCTAACCCTTGCAACAACTAAAGAATGATCAGTATCGCAATCAGCACTGTGGTAGCTTCCAGTTAATGATGTTTTATGCAAATGTTTACTTGTCTTGATGAAGTCTAGCTGATGCCAATGGCCGGATCTTGGGTGTTTCCATGTGACCTTATGCCGCTCAATTGTTTTAAAAAGATGAGTTTGTAATACATAGATGTTTCTTGTACAATGCTCCAGCAGCCTTTGTCTAAGGTAATTCATGTGACCGATGTTGAATTTCCCAAGGGACACTGGCCATAAACTCGAGTCCTTGACCACACGAGCATTAAAATCACCAAGCATGTACATGTAGTCAGATGGGGACGGAGCGCTTATGGGAATGTCCCGAATGCTGTGATGTCGGTTCCTAAATCAATCAATCAATCAATGTAGTCAGATGTTGGTACTGCCTTGATCACAGAGTCTAACTCCTCATAGAATGAATCCTTCACATCATCAGATGAAATGAGTGTCGGTGAATATGCAGTGATAATGGTGGGCAAAAAAAAACATACAAGTTGGTTGCCAAGCGCAAGGATATTAATCTTTCATTTCCGCCTGCTGGAATTTCAATCATTCCCAGTAGTGAATTCTTCACTGCAAAGCCTATTCTATGCTGCCTGTTTACTTCCTGTCCCCTACCTTTCCACACAAAAAAAAGGTGTAATAGATTTTCCTGGGTGAACCTTTCTCAGCGAGGCGAGTTTCCTGCAAGCAAGCAGTTCAGCATCAATTACAGCCGTTTTTCGCGCACCGTCAATATTCGCCAGCAAGGATTCGCAATGTCCCGACTGCAGGATCTGAACTAATATGAGAATGCTTAGTTCTACTGCAACACGTATCATGCATGCAGGAGTAGAGTCTGTAACGGCAGCCTTCACATGGTTGAAGGGCAGCACAGCCAGACATCTTGCGGGTGTAACGGAGTATGGTTAGGAAAGTGAACGCTGGCATTCTCCGGGTGGAGTGACTGGGATTGCTGGAAAGTACAGAGATGAGCATATCGTGGATTTTCTGCCCATGGCATGCTGGGGTGGTGGGCAATGAACAGGTTGATAGATTATCTGCAGTCCCGCTGTGTGAATACCTACTTTATGATGACTGTGATGTGGTGAAGGCTGTCTGGGACCGGATAGAGAGAGCAGCGGAACAGTCGGAATATCCATGTCTGGAGAGACTGACCCAGAGAGTGAGTGAGCAGAGGTTCTGGGCGATGTTCAAACCCTAGAGGAAACCCCGGGCGCATGTACAACCATATTATTGCTGGAATAATCAGGATGGGAACTCTGAGCTGCGTGTCGACAATGGGGGCGTGGCAAGTGTGGGATTACCCGGAATGACGTAATCAGTTGATGGGTATAATGTAAACAGCCCGCGTGATGCTGATAACACGGGTTATGTCGCTGAGCAGGAGACGGAGAGACAACACATTGGATATAACTGCAACAAACCTCTTAATCTGAATACAAGAAAAGCATGAGCAATAATAGTTACACAGAAATAAATTGTCTTCCCAAATGCAACATCAAAGTTATTAGAAGCAGTCTGAAAGAAATCCTCTCGTATTGAATCAAGTGTGTACTGCCGACAGACAATCAGCGCCGCACGGCATGGATTATAATCAGATGATGCTGATTAGTGTATGAAGTGTGAATATATGTGTCTGTTGATGTCGACTGACATATCAAAGACTTAACATATGCGCGGTCAAACATGACCTAGACTTGTGATTATGGAGTCTGTTTATATTCTGCTTACAACCACACAAATAAGTAAGCAGAACTATTACCCAAGATGTTCTGAAATGTTTATTACTTCAAATTCCAAAGAAAATAATAGTTGATAACATTCTTAAAAGTATCGAAACTAAAAAAGACAAAATATTAAAATAATATTAAAATCACCACATTGCTAAAAGATTTCCGCTGTAAAACACGCATCATGGGCGACTAGACATACATTATATATATTTACAATGTGTTTTAGACTGTGCGTTTTCCATTTCCTTTCAAGAAATGATAGTGATGTGTTGTTTCTGTTGCTGCTTGTGTGAAATGTGGAACATGTATGCACGTGACTCAATGTGACATAATACAAAATCACGTGACTCAGTGTGACATATTTAGAAGCCACGTGACATCACTGTTGGTAAATTATGCAACACCATCTAATCCGGAAACGAGACACACACAACCAGCTCGGGTATTCCAGGGAACAAAGACAACCCGATCTTGCCGACATTCCTTGCGATTGGGGGACATGGCTGGCAAGTGTCCCTACAGCCATCTGGTAACAACAACCGCAGACATCAGCAGCCACGCAGAAAAGAAGTGATATCCTGGCGGGCCTGCAACGAGAGGGACACGATGCAAGTTACAGAGTATTGCCGATAGTTGCGACATTCTCGAAGCGGAAGGGAACCAGTCCCCACACCTCGTAAATCACGATCTAGCATATGTGAAGGCTTAATAATATTTAAATCATGGCTTAGTCAGATTGATTTTGCTACCGTATGACAGTAGACGGTACTACCTGCTTTCTGTTAGCTCCGATTGTTGCGCGTCATTCACTAAACCCGACACCCTATATTATGCCAACGGCTTCGAGTGGAGAAACGCATTGGGGGAGAGGGGGTTTTAAAAGTCTTACCCAAGAGAGGAAATGCAACCTAAAGAATAAATGCCATGGCAGGGCAGACCTGGTCCGAATCTTGGTAGGCAATTGGTCTAGGATGAAAGCTCCAACAGGCGACAGTTAGAGCATTGCATTGCTGATCCAACGGCGTCTGCAACTTGTCTTGTTTCAGACGTATTGGTGTTACTTTTCTTCATGAGTAAACTAGACAAGGCAGGAGAGGGATCTTGCTGCATGGGCAACACATGGTCTCTACAGCTCAGCCCAGGCGTTGTGCTATGGAGAGGTATAACTGCATTTTACAAATTATCGTCTGCCACGATGGCAAGATGCCAGCCATCTCTTAATAAGGAAATCACGTGGCTATAGTGGAACCAATATGGTGGAGACGAAGATTGTAAGGAACCTTTCCTATCACTTCCCACATGTCATGGATGTCAGCTGTGCTTTCCTAAAGCTCTTTAGCTCAGGGAGGTGCCGAGGTCGAAAAATTGTCAAATCCGAGCAGTCTCCAGTCACGTGTAAGCAAACCACTGGACACGCCTGAAGGTGCACTAGCAGCCACCTGTGTGTTACAGCCATGTCTGTACAGACAGTCGTTACTGGCCACATGATGTTACAGCCATGTCTGTACAGACAGTCGTTACTGGCCACCTGGTGTTACAGCCATGTCTGTACAGACAGTCGTTACTGGCCACATGATGTTACAGCCATGTCTGTACAGACAGTCGTTACTGGCCACCTGGTGTTACAGCCATGTCTGTACAGACAGTCGTTACTGGCCACCTGGTGTTACAGCCATGTCTGTACAGACAGTCGTTACTGGCCACCTGGTGTTACAGCCATGTCTGTACAGACAGTCGTTACTGGCCAACTGGTGTTACAGTCATGTCTGTACAGACAGTCGTTACTGGCCACCTGGTGTTACAGCCATGTCTGTACAGACAGTCGTTACTGGCCACCTGGTGTTACAGCCATGTCTGTACAGACAGTCGTTACTGGCCACCTGGTGTTACAGCCATGTCTGTACAGACAGTCGTTACTGGCCACCTGGTGTTACAGCCATGTCTGTACAGACAGTCGTTACTGGCCACCTGGTGTTACAGCCATGTCTGTACAGACAGTCGTTACTGGCCACCTGGTGTTACAGCCATGTCTGTACAGACAGTCGTTACTGGCAACATGGTGTTACAGCCATGTCTGTACAGACCTCTACTTCCCCAGACAGTTTATGGTCGCCATGTTATGTCAAAGTGTGTATATCCAAATCCGAACAGATGCGCTTCGAACTCATGATCACCGCACGGACAAGCGAGTGTCCAGTCTCTACACCACAACTGCTCCCGTGTAGACACATACACGGTTAGGACATAAATCAGCTAGGATATAACACGGCTATGATATAACACGGCTAGGACATAACACAGCTAGGACATAACAAGGCTAGGACATAAAATAGCTTGGGCATAATATGGCTTAGACATAGCACGGCTTAGAAATAACAGCTTGGGCATTACAGCTTGGGCATATCACGGCATGGACATAACGTCTTAGACATAACAAGGCTTCGGCTTAACACGGCTGGGACATAACAGATTGGGCATAATAGCTTGGGCGTAACACTGCTTGGACATAACACAGCTTTCACGTAACACGGCTTGGACATAACACAGCTTTCACGTAACACGGCTTGGACATAACACAGCTTTCACGTAACACGGCTTGTACATAACACAGCTTTCACGTAACACGCTTGGACATAACACAGCTTTCACGTAACACGGCTTGGACATAACACAGCTTTCACGTAACACGGCTTGGACATAACACAGCTTTGACATTACACGGCTTTGACATTACACGGCCTGGAGATAACAGCTTACACAACATGGCTTGGACACAACATGGCTTGGACATAACATGGCTTGGACATAATGTGGCTTGGACACAACATGGCTTGGACACAACATGGCTTGGACACAACATGGCTTGGACATAACATGGCTTGGACATAACATGGCTTGGAAACAACATGGCTTGGACACAACATGGCTTGGACACAACATGGCTTGGACACAACATGGCTTGGACACAACATGGCTTGGACATAACATGGCTTGGACATAACATGACTTGGACACAACATGGCTTGGACATAACATGGCTTGGACATAACATGGCTTGGAAACAACATGGCTTGGACATAACATGGCTTGGACACAACATGGCTTGGACACAACATGGCTTGGACACAACATGGCTTGGACACAACATGGCTTGGACATAACATGGCTTGGACATAACATGACTTGGACACAACATGGCTTGGACACAACATGGCTTGGACACAACATGGCTTGGACATAACATGGCTTGGACATAACATGGCTTGGACACAACATGGCTTGGACACAACATGGCTTAGACACAACATGGCTTGGACACAACATGGCTTGGACATAACATGGCTTGGACAAAAAAATGGCTTGGAAACAACATGGCTTGTACACAACATGGCTTGGACACAACATGGCTTGGACACAACATGGCTTGGACATAACATGGCTTGGACATAACATGGCTTGGACACAACATGGCTTGGACACAACATGGTTTGGACACAACATGGCTTGGACACAACACGGCTTGGACACAACATGGCTTGGACACAACATGGCTTGGACATAACATGGCTTGGACACAACATGGCTTGGACACAACATGGCTTGGACATATTATGGCTTGGACACATGGCTTGGACACAACATGGCTTGGACATAACAAGGCTTGGACATAATATGGCTTGGACACAATATGGCTTGGACACAAAATGGCTTGGACATAACATAGCTTGGACACAACATGGCTTGGACACAACATGGCTAGGACACAACATGGCTTGGACATAACATAGCTTGGACACAACATGGCTTGGACACAACATGGCTTGGACACAACATGGCTTGGACATAACATGGCTTGGACACAACATGGCTTGGACACAACATGGCTTAAACACAACATGGCTTGGAAACAACATGGCTTGGACACAACATGGCTTGAACATAACATGGCTTGAACACAACATGGCTTGGACACAACATGGCTTGGACGTAACATGGCTTGGACACAACACGGCTTGGACACAACATGGCTTGGACATAACATGGCTTGGACACGGACATAACATGGCTTGGACACAACACGGCTTGGACACAACATGGCTTGGACACAACATGGCTTGGACACAACACGGCTTGGACACAACATGGCTTGGACACAACATGGCTTGGACATAACATGGCTTGGACACAACATGGCTTGGACACAACATGGCTTGGACATAACATGCCTTGGACACAACATGGCTTGGACACAACATGGCTTGGACACAACATGGCTTGGACACAACACGGCTTGGACACAACACGACTTGGACATAACATGGCTTGGACATAACACGGCTTGGACATAACATGGCTTGGACATAACATGGCTTGGACACAACATGGCTTGGACATAACATTGCTTGGACATAACATGGTTTTGACACAACATGGCTTGGACACAACATGGCTTGGACATAACATGGCTTGGACACGGACATAACATGGCTTGGACACAACACGGCTTGGACACAACATGGCTTGGACACAACATGGCTTGGACACAACACGGCTTGGACACAACATGGCTTGGACATAACATGGCTTGGACACAACACGGCTTGGACACAACATGGCTTGGACATAACATGGCTTGGACATAACATGGCTTGGACACAACATGGGCTTGGACATAACATGGCTTGGACACGGACATAACATGGCTTGGACATAACATGGCTTGGACACGGACACAACACGGCTTGGACATAACATGGCTTGGACATAACATGGCTTGGACACAACATGGCTTGGACATAACATGGCTTGGACATAACATGGCTGGGACATAACATGGCTTGGACATATCACGGCTTTCAATCCCAGGGCATCCTTGTAGGATGTGCTCTGGTGCTCCACAGCGTCTCTTTTAAACTCTCTGTACTCACGGAAAGACTCTTCTGAGGTAAGAGTGCTCTTTAAAGCGCCTCCAAATTCTCGTCTGCTGATATCTGCCTAGTTTGTTCCAACTTTCTGTCTGGGCTGTCATCTTTGTTTTATTATCTCCAATTCACTTTCATATCTTGTTTAATGAGTGCCTGTGTTGCTTCGGAGCTGTAGGAAGGGCGAAGCAGCTCCAGATTCCCCGAAGGCTTTGCCAGCTCATCCGCCTTTCCATTCCCAGGGATGGTACAGTGAACTGGTATCCACAGCAGTATGTCTGGCACGGCCTCGTCAACCAGCACGTAATAAGAGACGTGTGGGTAAGTCCAGGCTAGGGTAGACACGAGAGCCACGTCGGGAGAATGAGGAGGTTCGTCAACCAGCACGGAATAAGAGACGTGTGGGTAAGACCAGGTTAGGGTACACACGAGAGCCACGTCGGGAGAATGAGGAGGTTCGTCAACCAGCACGGAATAAGAGACGTGTGGGTAAGACCAGGTTAGGGTACACACGAGAGCCACGTCGGGAGAATGAGGAGGTTCGTCAACCAGCACGGAATAAGAGACGTGTGGGTAAGTCCAGGCTAGGGTAGACACGAGAGCCACGTCGGGAGAATGAGGAGGTTCGTCAACCAGCACGGAATAAGAGACGTGTGGGTAAGACCAGGTTAGGGTACACACGAGAGCCTCATCGGGAGAATGAGGAGGTTCGTCAACCAGCACAGAGCTGATACCATTAGCCACCAGACGCTGATGCATATGTTAGGGAGAGGATCTGTGCACATATGGGCATGACGGAGTGCAAGAATGATAGCCCAACAGATAACTAACAAACCAATCACTGCAGGACTAGATCTGTTCTTCTGGACAACATCTGACACAACATCACAACAGTAACATCTAACACAACATCACAACAGCAAGATTTAACACAACATCACGAGAGCAATATCAAACCAACATCACAACAGCAACATCTAACACAACATAACATTAACATGTAAAACATCATCACAACAACAACATCTAGCACAAAAATACAACAGCAACATCTAAGACAACATTACAACATTAAAATTTAACACAACATCACAACAGCAACGTCTAATGCAACATCACGACAGCAACATCTAACACAACATCACAACGGCAACATCTAACACAGCATAACAACATTAACGTATAACACAACATCACAACAGCAACGTCTACTACAACATCACGACAGCAACATCTAACACAACATCACAACGGCAACATCTAACACAACATCACAACGGCAACATCTAACACAGCATAACAACATTAACGTATAACACAACATCACAACAGCAACGTCTAATACAACATCACGACAGCAACATCTAACACAACATCACATAATCAACATCTAACACAACATCAAAACATTAACATCTAACACTTCACAATATTAAAATCTAACATACCGCGTCACACCAGATGCATCCATTAAAAAAAATGACAACAGCAACATCTAACACAACATCACAACAGGAACACCTAACACAACATCACAACATTAACATCTAATACAACAACACAGCACCAACATCTAACACAACATAACAACATTAACATCTAATACAACAACACAACAGGAACACCTAACACAACATCACAACATTAACATCTAATACAACAACACAGCACCAACATCTAACACAACATAACAACATTAACATCTAATACAACAACACAACAGGAACACCTAACACAACATCACAACATTAACATCTAATACAACAACACAGCACCAACATCTAACACAACATAACAACATTAACATCTAACACAACATCACAACAGGAACACCTAACACAACATCACAACATTAACATCTAATACAACAACACAGCACCAACATCTAACACAACATAACAACATTAACATCTAACACAACATCACAACAGGAACACCTAACACAACATCACAACATTAACATCTAACAAAACATCATAACATTAATATCTAATACAACAACACAGCACCAACATCTAACACAACATTAACATCTAACATTATATCACAATATTAACATCTAATACAACATCACAAAATTAAGATCTAACGCAACATCACAACATACAGATCTGACACAACATCACAACATTAGCATCTAACGCAACATCACAACATACAGATCCGACACAACATCACACCATTAACATCTAACACAACATCACAACATTAACATCTAACAAAACATCACAACATTAATATCTAATACAACAACACAGCACCAACATCTAACACAACATTAACATCTAACATTATATCACAATATTAACATCTAATACAACATCACAAAATTAAGATCTAACGCAACATCACAACATACAGATCTGACACAACATCACAACATTAGCATCTAACGCAACATCACAACATACAGATCCGACACAACATCACACCATTAACATCTAACACAACATCACAACATTAAGATCTAACACAACATCACAACATTAAGATCTAACACAACATCACAACATTAACACCTAACGTAAGTGAACAAACTGCATCATTCTCTACAACCTCAGCGACACGACAATAGCAATGATGAGACAATCACAACATCAATACAGCATCACAACAGCTACACAACCTCACAGCAGCAACATCTAACACAACATCACAAAAGCAACAATAGCGACGACATACATACCTCCGCTTTTCGTGGCTGAAATGTTAAAGACGAAATAATTAAAGAAACAATTTACCTTTCGAATAACGAAGACACAAACCATATATAATACGATTTATTGCCTGGCACATTTTGCTGCATCTCGTCAGATACTTACTGCAGATGTCACACAATATAGAGTAAAATAATTAGATTCATCGTTCAAGCTGAAATATACACATGTTCGCACAGTAATATCAGTTGATTACCATTTTAATTTTAAATTGACTTTCATGTCTTTCTGTTTGCACAAAATTGGCTTGTGCAGATGGGTCATTATTGCTTCTGCAAACTTTAACAAACGACCATTCTGTGTATGAAACAACACGCGAAAAGCGCTGTCTCTATCAATGACATGACCTACTACCAACTACGGTCCCTAAGGTATTTATACAACTAACCTTTCGAGGGAATGACGTCTACAGGACCAGCTCGTTACAGCAGTTGGCCGAATATTCTGTGCTGCAACTCCAGTTATTAGGTACAGAACCACACCTATTCCCAACCCAGCAATAAAAGAATCTACCCCTCTGTACGCCACATCTAATTGTATTTACCAATTCGCATGCAGGTGCGAGTCTACCTACATTTACCTAACAGAGAGGCAGTTACACAGCAGGATTGTTGAACACATACCAAAATGGATTGACAAGAAACTACACATAAGCAATGGGTTCATGGGAAGTGTGACACGCCACAATTATAAACTTCCGGCGTCGTCCATTGCACGCCATGTCTTGGAAACCGGTCATGTCATTTATATGGACAGCGCATTTTGCGTGTTATTTCATACACAGAATGGTCGTTTGTTAAAGTTTGCAGAAGCGATAATGATCCATCTGCACAAGCCAATTTTGTGCAAAAGAAAGACATGATAGTCAGTTTAGAATTACCATGGTAAACAACTGATATTACTGTACGAACATGTGTATATTTCAGCTTGAACGATGCATCTAATTAATTTACTCTACGTTGTGTGACATCTGCAGTAAGTACCAGACGAGATGTAGCGAAATCTGCCAGGCAATAAATCGTACTATATATGGTTTGTGTCTTCGTTATTCAAATTCACTACGGGAAAATATTGTTTTAATTATCATTCATTCATTCATTCATTCATTCATTCATTCATTCGTTCGTTCGTTCGTTCGTTCGTTCGTTCGTTCGTTCATCCATTCAATTTCTTTTCTTTCTAACCGCGTTGAGGAGACACGTTAGCATCTCTTTTGGTTATTCATCTTCTACCTTGAGGTAGACAGACACTGTGGTTGTCTTTGGTCTGTCTTCATCTATTATGTGGTATAGAGACAACACTGGTTTTTATTTTTTTGTTATTTGACCTCTTTACATTGGAGACACTCCCCCATTCTACCCTGGGATGTATGTAGTCTTACAGTTGTATTTAGTGTTTCCCATTCTACCCTGGGATGTAGTCTTACAGTTGTATTTAGTGTTTCCCATTCTACCCTCAGATGTATGTAGTCTTACAGTTGTATTTAGTGTTTCCCATTCTACCCTGGGATGTAGTCTTACAGTTGTATTAAGTGTTTCCCATTCTACCCTCCGATGTATGTAGTCTTACAGTTGTATTTAGTGTTTCCCATTCTACCCTGGGATGTAGTCTTACAGTTGTATTTAGTGTTTCCCATTCTACCCTCCGATGTATGTAGTCTTACAGTTGTATTTAGTGTTTCCCATTCTACCATGGGATGTAGTCTTACAGTTGTATTTAGTGTTTCCCATTCTACCCTGGGATGTAGTCTTACAGTTGTATTAGTGTTTCCCATTCTACCCTGGGATGTAGTCTTACAGTTGTATTTAGTGTTTCCCATTCTACCCTGGGATGTAGTCTTACAGTTGTATTTACTGTTTCCCATTCTACCCTGGGATGTAGTCTTACAGTTGTATTTAGTGTTTCCCATTCTACCCTGGGATGTAGTCTTACAGTTGTATTTAGTGTTTCCCATTCTACCCTCCGATGTAGTCTTACAGTTGTATTTAGTGTTTCCCATTCTACCCTCCGATGTATGTAGTCTTACAGTTGTATTTAGTGTTTCCCATTCTACCCTAGGAAGTAGTCTTACAGTTGTATTTAGTGTTTCCCATTCTACCCTCTGATGTATGTAGTCTTACAGTTGTATTTAGTGTTTCCCATTCTACCCTCTGATGTATGTAGTCTTACAGTTGTATTTAGTGTTTCCCATTCTACCCTAGGAAGTAGTCTTACAGTTGTATTTAGTGTTTCCCATTCTACCCTCCGATGTATGTAGTCTTACAGTTGTATTTAGTGTTTCCCATTCTACCCTGGGATGTAGTCTTACAGTTGTATTCAGTGTTTCCCATTCTACCCTAGGATGTAGTCTTACAGTTGTATTTAGTGTTTCCCATTCTACCCTCCGATGTATGTAGTCTTACAGTTGTATTTAGTGTTTCCCGTCCTACCCTGGGATGTAGTCTTACAGTTGTATTTAGTGTTTCCCATTCTACCCTAGGAAGTAGTCTTACAGTTGTATTTAGTGTTTCCCATTCTACCCTAGGAAGTAGTCTTACAGTTGTATTTAGTGTTTCCCATTCTACCCTGGGATGTAGTCTTACAGTTGTATTTAGTGTTTCCCATTATACCCTGGGATGTAGTCTTACAGTTGTATTTAGTGTTTCCCATCCTACCCTGGGATGTAGTCTTATAGGTTGTATTTAGTGTTTCCCATTCTACCCTAGGAAGTAGTCTTACAGTTGTATTTAGTGTTTCCCATTCTACCCTCCGATGTATGTAGTCTTACAGTTGTATTTAGTGTTTCCCATTCTACCCTAGGAAGTAGTCTTACAGTTGTATTTAGTGTTTCCCATTCTACCCTGGGATGTAGTCTTACAGTTGTATTTAGTGTTTCCCATTCTACCCTGGGATGTAGTCTTACAGTTGTATTTAGTGTTTCCCATCCTACCCTGGGATGTAGTCTTATAGTTGTATTTAGTGTTTCCCATTCTACCCTAGGAAGTAGTCTTACAGTTGTATTTAGTGTTTCCCATTCTACCCTCCGATGTATGTAGTCTTACAGTTGTATTTACTGTTTCCCGTCCTACCCTGGGATGTAGTCTTACAGTTGTATTTAGTGTTTCCCATTCTACCCTGGGATGTAGTCTTACAGTTGTATTCAGTGTTTCCCATTCTACCCTGGGATGTAGTCTTACAGTTGTATTCAGTGTTTCCCATTCTACCCTGAGATGTAGTCTTACATTTGTATTTAGTGTTTCCCATTCTACCCTCTGATGTATGTAATCTTACAGTTGTATTTAGTGTTTCCCATTCTACCCTGGGATGTAGTCTTACAGTTGTATTTAGTGTTTCCCATTCTACCCTGGGATGTAGTCTTACAGTTGTATTTAGTGTTTCCCATCCTACCCTGGGATGTAGTCTTATAGTTGTATTTAGTGTTTCCCATTCTACCCTAGGAAGTAGTCTTACAGTTGTATTTAGTGTTTCCCATTCTACCCTCCGATGTATGTAGTCTTACAGTTGTATTTAGTGTTTCCCATTCTACCCTCCGATGTATGTAGTCTTACAGTTGTATTTAGTGTTTCCCATTCTACCCTAGGAAGTAGTCTTACAGTTGTATTTAGTGTTTCCCATTCTACCCTCCGATGTATGTAGTCTTACAGTTGTATTTAGTGTTTCCCGTCCTACCCTGGGATGTAGTCTTACAGTTGTATTTAGTGTTTCCCATTCTACCATGGGATGTAGTCTTACAGTTGTATTCAGTGTTTCCCATTCTACCCTGGGATGTAGTCTTACAGTTGTATTTAGTTTTTCCCATTCTACCCTGGGATGTAGTCTTACACTTGTATTTAGTGTTTCCCATTCTACCCTCTGATGTATGTAGTCTTACAGTTGTATTTAGTTTTTCCCATTCTACCCTGGGATGTAGTCTTACAGTTGTATTTAGTGTTTCCCATTCTACCCGGGGATGTAGTCTTACAGTTGTATTTAGTTTTTCCCATTCTACCCTGGGATGTAGTCTTACAGTTGTATTTAGTGTTTCCCATTCTACCCTGGGATGTAGTCTTACAGTTGTATTTAGTGTTTCCCATTCTACCCTGGGATGTAGTCTTACAGTTGTATTTAGTGTTTCCCATTCTACCCTAGGAAGTAGTCTTACAGTTGTATTTAGTGTTTCCCATTCTACCCTAGGAAGTAGTCTTACAGTTGTATTTAGTTTTTCCCATTCTACCCTGGGATGTAGTCTTACAGTTGTATTTAGTGTTTCCCATTCTACCCTGGGATGTAGTCTTACAGTTGTATTTAGTGTTTCCCATTCTACCCTGGGATGTAGTCTTACAGTTGTATTTAGTGTTTCCCATTCTACCCTGGGATGTAGTCTTACAGTTGCATTTAGTGTTTCCCATTCTACCCTGGGATGTATGTAGTCTTACAGTTGTATTTAGTGTTTCCCATTCTACCCTCTGATGTATGTAGTCTTACAGTTGTATTTAGTGTTTCCCATTCTACCCTGGGATGTAGTCTTACAGTTGTATTTAGTTTTTCCCATTCTACCCTGGGATGTAGTCTTACAGTTGTATTTAGTTTTTCCCATTCTGCCTTGGGATGTAGTCTTACAGTTGTATTTAGTGTTTCCCGTCCTACCCTGGGATGTAGTCTTACAGTTGTATTTAGTGTTTCCCATTCTACCCTAGGAAGTAGTCTTACAGTTGTATTTAGTGTTTCCCATTCTACCCTAGGAAGTAGTCTTACAGTTGTATTTAGTGTTTCCCATTCCACCCTGGGATGTAGTCTTACAGTTGTATTTAGTGTTTCCCATTCTACCCTGGGATGTAGTCTTACAGTTGTATTTAGTGTTTCCCATTCTACCCTGGGATGTAGTCTTACAGTTGTATTTAGTGTTTCCCATCCTACCCTGGGATGTAGTCTTACAGTTGTATTTAGTGTTTCCCATTCTACCCTAGGAAGTAGTCTTACAGTTGTATTTAGTGTTTCCCATTCTACCCTCCGATGTATGTAGTCTTACAGTTGTATTTAGTGTTTCCCATTCTACCCTCCGATGTATGTAGTCTTACAGTTGTATTTAGTGTTTCCCATTCTACCCTCCGATGTATGTAGTCTTACAGTTGTATTTAGTGTTTCCCATTCTACCCTCCGATGTATGTAGTCTTACAGTTGTATTTAGTGTTTCCCATTCTACCCTGGGATGTAGTCTTACAGTTGTATTTAGTGTTTCCCATTCTACCCTGGGATGTAGTCTTACAGTTGTATTCAGTGTTTCCCATTCTACCCTGGGATGTAGTCTTACAGTTGTATTTAGTTTTTCCCATTCTACCCTGGGATGTAGTCTTACAGTTGTATTTAGTGTTTCCCATTCTACCCTCTGATGTATGTAGTCTTACAGTTGTATTTAGTGTTTCCCATTCTACCCTCTGATGTATGTAGTCTTACAGTTGTATTTAGTGTTTCCCATTCTACCCTCTGATGTATGTAGTCTTACAGTTGTATTTAGTGTTTCCCATTCTACCCTCTGATGTATGTAGTCTTACAGTTGTATTTAGTGTTTCCCATTCTACCCTCTGATGTATGTAGTCTTACAGTTGTATTTAGTGTTTCCCATTCTACCCTAGGAAGTAGTCTTACAGTTGTATTTAGTTTTTCCCATTCTACCCTGGGATGTAGTCTTACAGTTGTATTTAGTGTTTCCCATTCTACCCTCTGATGTATGTAGTCTTACAGTTGTATTTAGTGTTTCCCATTCTACCCTGGGATGTAGTCTTACAGTTGTATTTAGTGTTTCCCATTCTACCCTAGGAAGTAGTCTTACAGTTGTATTTAGTGTTTCCCATTCTACCCTCCGATGTATGTAGTCTTACAGTTGTATTTAGTGTTTCCCATTCTACCCTAGGAAGTAGTCTTACAGTTGTATTTAGTGTTTCCCATTCTACCCTGGGATGTAGTCTTACAGTTGTATTTAGTTTTTCCCATTCTACCCTAGGAAGTAGTCTTACAGTTGTATTTAGTGTTTCCCATTCTACCCTGGGATGTAGTCTTACAGTTGTATTTAGTGTTTCCCATTCTACCCTCTGATGTATGTAGTCTTACAGTTGTATTTAGTGTTTCCCATTCTACCCTGGGATGTAGTCTTACAGTTGTATTTAGTGTTTCCCATTCTACCCTGGGATGTAGTCTTACAGTTTTATTTAGTGTTTCCCATTCTACCCTCTGATGTATGTAGTCTTACAGTTGTATTTAGTGTTTCCCATTCTACCCTGGGATGTAGTCTTACAGTTGTATTTAGTGTTTCCCATTCTACCCTAGGAAGTAGTCTTACAGTTGTATTTAGTTTTCCCCATTCTACCCTGGGATGTAGTCTTACAGTTGTATTTAGTGTTTCCCATTCTACCCTGGGATGTAGTCTTACAGTTGTATTTAGTGTTTCCCATTCTACCCTCTGATGTATGTAGTCTTACAGTTGTATTTAGTGTTTCCCATTCTACCCTGGGATGTAGTCTTACAGTTGTATTTAGTGTTTCCCATTCTACCCTAGGAAGTAGTCTTACAGTTGTATATAGTGTTTCCCATTCTACCCTCCGATGTATGTAGTCTTACAGTTGTATTTAGTGTTTCCCATTCTACCCTGGGATGTAGTCTTACAGTTGTATTTAGTGTTTCCCATTCTACCCTGGGATGTAGTTTTACAGTTGTATTTAGTGTTTCCCATTCTACCCTCTGATGTATGTAGTCTTACAGTTGTATTAGTGTTTCCCATTCTACCCTGGGATGTAGTCTTACAGTTGTATTTAGTGTTTCCCATTCTACCCTGGGATGTAGTCTTACAGTTGTATTTAGTGTTTCCCATTCTACCCTGGGATGTAGTCTTACAGTTGTATTTAGTGTTTCCCATTCTACCCTGGGGATGGTAGTCTTACAGTTTTATTTAGTGTTTCCCATTCTACCCTGGGATGTAGTCTTACAGTTGTATTAGTGTTTCCCATTCTACCCTGGGATGTAGTCTTACAGTTGTATTTAGTGTTTCCCCATTCTACCCTGGGATGTAGTCTTTAACAGTTGTATTTAGTGTTCCCATTCTACCCTGGGTATGTAGTCTTACAGTTGTATTTAGTGTTTCCCATTACCGAATTCTACCTGGGATGTAGTCTTACAGTTGTATTTAGTGTTTCCATTCTACCCTGGGATGTAGTCTTACAGTTGTATTTAGTGTTTCCCATTCTACCCTTGGGATGTAGTCTTACAGTTGTATTTAGTGTTTCCCATTCTACCCTGGGATGTAGTCTTACAGGTTGTATTAGTGGTTTCCCATTCTACCACCTGGGATGATAGTCTTACAGTTGTAATTTAGTGTTTCCCATTCTACCCTGGGATGTAGTCTTACAGTTGTATTTAGTGTTTCCATTCTACCCTGGGATGTAGTCTTACAGTTGTATTTAGTGTTTCCCATTCTACCCTGGGATGTAGTCTTACAGTTGTATTTATGTTTCCCATTCTAACCCTGGGAGTAAGTCTTACAGTTGTATTTAGTGTTTCCCATTCTGGACCCCTGGGATGTAGTCTTACAGTTGTATTTAGATGGTTTCCCATTCTACCGGGACTGGGATGTAAGTCTTACAGTTGTATTGGGTAAGTGTTTCCCTTCTACCCTGGGATGTAGTCTTACAGTTGTATTTAGTGTGTTCCCATCCTACCCTGGGATTGTAGTCTTAACAGTTGTATTTAGTGTTCCCATTCCTACCCTGGGATGGTAGTCTTACGTTGTATTAGTGTTTCCCATATCTATACCCTGTGGATGTAAGTCTTAGCGTTGGTATTAGTAGTTTTGCCCATTCTAGCACCTGGGATGTAGTCTTACAGTTGTACTTTAGTGTTGCCCACTTCTACCCTAGGGAATGTAGATCTTACAGGTTGTATTTAGTGTTTCCCATTCTAGCCCTGGGATGTAGTCTTACAGTTGTAGTTTATGTATTTCCCATTCTACCCCTGGGAATGTAGTCTTATCAGTTGTATTTAGTGTTTCCCCATTCTATCCCGGGGATGTAGTCTTACAGTTGTATTTAGTGTTTCCCATTCTACCCTGGATGTAGGTCTTACAGTTGTATTTAGTATTTCCCATTCTACCCGTGGATGTAAGTCTTACAGTTGTATTTAGTGTTTCCCATTCTACCCTGGGATGTAGTCTTACAGTTGTATTTTAGTGTTTCCATTCTACCCTGGGATGTAGTCTTACAGTTGTATTTAGTATTTCCCATCCTGACCCTGGGATGTAGTCTTACAGTTGTATTTAGTGTTTCCCCATTCTACCCTGGATGTAGTCTTACAGTTGTATTTAGTATTTCCCATTCTAGCCCTGGGATGTAGTCTTACAGTTGTATTTAGTGTTTCCCATTCTACCCTAGGAAGTGGTCTTACAGTTGTATTTAGTGTTTCCCATTCTACCCTAGGAAGTAGTCTTACAGTTGTATTTAGTGTTTCCCATTCTACCCGGGGATGTAGTCTTACAGTTGTATTTAGTGTTTCCCATTCTACCCTGGGATGTAGTCTTACAGTTGTATTTAGTGTTTTCCATTCTACCCTGGGATGTAGTCTTACAGTTGTATTTAGTGTTTCCCATTCTACCCTGGGATGTAGTCTTACAGTTGTATTTAGTGTTTCCCATTCTACCCTGGGATGTAGTCTTACAGTTGTATTTAGTGTTTCCCATTCTACCCTGGGATGTAGTCTTACAGTTGTATTTAGTGTTTCCCATTCTACCCTGGGATGTAGTCTTACAGTTGTATTTAGTGTTTCCCATTCTACCCTAGGATGTAGTCTTACAGTTGTATTTAGTGTTTCCCATTCTACCCTGGGATGTAGTCTTACAGTTGTATTTAGTGTTTCCCATTCTACCCTAGTATGTAGATCTACAGTTGTATTTAGTGTTTCCCATTCTACCCTGGGATGTAGTCTTACAGTTGTATTTAGTGTTTCCCATTCTACCCTCCGATGTATGTAGTCTTACAGTTGTATTTAGTGTTTCCCATTCTACCCTGGGATGTAGTCTTACAGTTGTATTTAGTGTTTCCCATTCTACCCTCCGATGTATGTAGTCTTACAGTTGTATTTAGTGTTTCCCATTCTAACCCTGGGATGTAGTCTTACAGTTGTATTTAGTGTTTCCCATTCTACCCTCCGATGTATGTAGTCTTACAGTTGTATTTAGTGTTTCCCATTCTACCCTGGGATGTAGTCTTACAGTTGTATTTAGTGTTTCCCATTCTACCCTAGTATGTAGTCTTACAGTTGTATTTAGTGTTTCCCATTCTACCCTGGGATGTAGTCTTACAGTTGTATTTAGTGTTTCCCATTCTACCCTCCGATGTATGTAGTCTTACAGTTGTATTTAGTGTTTCCCATTCTACCCTGGGATGTAGTCTTACAGTTGTATTTAGTGTTTCCCATTCTACCCTCCGATGTATGTAGTCTTACAGTTGTATTTAGTGTTTCCCATTCTACCCTGGGATGTAGTCTTACAGTTGTATTTAGTGTTTCCCATTCTACCCTGGGATGTAGTCTTACAGTTGTATTTAGTGTTTCCCATTCTACCCTGGGATGTAGTCTTACAGTTTTATTTATTGTTTCCCATTCTACCCTGGGTCGTATGTAGTCTTACAGTTGTATTTAGTGTTTCCATTCTACCCTGGGATGTAGTCTTACAGTTGTATTTAGTGTTTCCCATTCTACCCTGGGATGTAGTCTTACAGTTGTATTTAGTGTTTCCCATTCTACCCTGGGATGTAGTCTTACAGTTGTATTTAGTGTTTCCCATTCTACCCTGGGATGTAGTCTTACAGTTTTATTTATTGTTTCCCATTCTACCCTGGGTCGTATGTAGTCTTACAGTTGTATTTAGTGTTTCCCATTCTACCCGGGGATGTAGTCTTACAGTTGTATTTAGTGTTTCCCATTCTACCCTGGGATGTAGTCTTACAGTTGTATTTAGTGTTTCCCATTCTACCCTGGGATGTAGTTTTACAGTTGTATTTAGTGTTTCCCATTCTACCCTGGGATGTAGTCTTACAGTTGTATTTAGTGTTTCCCATTCTACCCTGGGATGTAGTCTTACAGTTGTATTTAGTGTTTCCCGTCCTACCTTGGCATGTAGTGTTTCCAATTTACCTGGGATATATTTCTAGTACCGTTATGTCTTGGACCCTTTAGTCTTCTGTGATCCTTTCTCTAGCCTGGATGTAGAGGCACCAGGCATTCATAGTGTGTCCTTATACACCCACCCACCACTCGCATGTTGTCTTCCCAATATTGACCATGGAAGTAATGGCATCTTGTTAACTGCTAAACACATGCACACACACACATATAGATGCATACAACACAGAGACATACACACATATACTGACACAGACACACAATCACACACTAGTGCTCTACGTTTGTGGACGTGTGTGCAGACATCTCCGTGCAACTTCCACATCGCTGCTGTGATTTATTTGACATAGTCTATCTTTGTGACATATGGATGTCATGTGTGATGTTTGTTGAGATGTGATGCCATCACAGACACATTCATTGATATGTCAAACATTTTAACCACACCACCCCCTTGTATAGGTGTTGCTATTCTCCAATTTGAAAGTAGAGTAATCAAAGTCCACAAGTATTTGTGTGTGTTTATTAACTGAACATTGAATCCACAAGTAGTTTCCCATTCCCCACAGTGAACACAAGCAGGGTCCCCATAATGAACACAGAATCCTTATGTCGCGACTAGATATCGCACATCCAGCTTCATGTCAAGACAACATTCACAAAATCACTAGCAGAAACGTGATGTAGGGTTAAACGGTCAGTCTTCTAGCGTTACATGATTTGCAGGAATCAACAACTAGTGGCCAGACCCACGAATATGACATGTAGTCGTGGACGCAGCCACCCCTTATACTGACCAGTGACACCAGGGGAGTCGTGTAGAGGTCAACTGTCTGCATCCGTCAATTCTAGGATGAGGGAACTGGCAGAGCAGCTACACGTCTACACAGATAATGCTTCCCCCTGGGTGGGGTAGCGCTTGGTCTAATAGCTATCTGGTGTATGTGATAGGCACTCTCTTGCGTCTGCCGGTAGTCTGCCGCCAATAGCAACATCTAGCCAGTAAGGTTTACCTGCCAGCCGTCCCTATGTCGTGTCTCACCCAACCGCAACATCTAGCCAGTAAGGTTTACCTGTCAGCCGTCCCCATGCCGTGCCTCAGCCAACAGCAACATCTAGCCAGTAAGGTTTCCTGCCAGCCGTTCCTATGTCGTGTCTCACCCAACAGCAACATCTAGCCAGTAAGGTTTACCTGCCAGCCGTTCCTATGTCGTGTCTCACCCAACAGCAACATCTAGCCAGTAAGGTTTCCTGCCAGCCGTTCCTATGTCGTGTCTCACCCAACAGCAACATCTAGCCAGTAAGGTTTACCTGCCAGCCGTTCCTATGTCGTGTCTCACCCAACAGCAACATCTAGCCAGTAAGGTTTACCTGCCAGCCGTCCCCATGCCGTGCCTCACCCAACAGCAACATCTAGCCAGTAAGGTTTACCTGCCAGCCGTTCCTATGTCGTGTCTCACCCAACAGCAACATCTAGCCAGTAAGGTTTACCTGCCAGCCGTCCCCATGCCGTGCCTCACCCGACAGCAACATCTAGCCAGTAAGGTTTCCTGCCAGCCGTTCCTATGTCGTGTCTCACCCAACAGCAACATCTAGCCAGTAAGGTTTACCTGCCAGCCGTTCCTATGTCGTGTCTCACCCAACAGCAACATCTAGCCAGTAAGGTTTACCTGCCAGCCGTCCCCATGCCGTGCCTCACCCGACAGCAACATCTAGCCAGTAAGGTTTCCTCCAGCCGTCTCTATGTCGTGCCTCACCCAACAGAAGCAAGTAGCCAGTGAGGTTTATCTGTCAGCCGTCCCTATGTCGTGTCTCACCCAACAGCAACATCTAGCCAGTAAGGTTTACCTGCCAGCCGTCCCCATGCCGTGCCTCACCCGACAGCAACATCTAGCCAGTAAGGTTTCCTCCAGCCGTCTCTATGTCGTGCCTCACCCAACAGCAACATCTAGCCAGTAAGGTTTACCTGCCAGCCGTTCCTATGTCGTGCCTCACCCAACAGCAACATCTAGCCAGTAAGGTTTACCTGCCAGCCGTTCCTATGTCGTGTCTCACCCAACAGCAACATCTAGCCAGTAAGGTTTCCTGCCAGCCGTTCCTATGTCGTGTCTCACCCAACAGCAACATCTAGCCAGTAAGGTTTCCTGCCAGCCGTTCCTATGTCGTGTCTCACCCAACAGCAACATCTAGCCAGTAAGGTTTCCTGCCAGCCGTTCCTATGTCGTGTCTCACCCAACAGCAACATCTAGCCAGTAAGGTTTACCTGCCAGCCGTCCCCATGCCGTGCCTCACCCGACAGCAACATCTAGCCAGTAAGGTTTCCTCCAGCCGTCTCTATGTCGTGCCTCACCCAACAGAAGCAAGTAGCCAGTGAGGTTTATCTGTCAGCCGTCCCTATGTCGTGTTTCACCCAACAGCAAAATCTAGCCAGTAAGGTTTCCTGTCAGCCGTCCCTATGTCGTGCCTCACAAGCAAGCGAGCAAGGACACATTGCCGCCAAAGATTCCCCGAGGCGCCGCCATCGCGTTACCAGCGGGCGCAGCCAAAAATTGTCCTAGGTCTTGCAGATTCTTCTTTGCCTACATAATCCTTCATAAACAGCAGGGAGCAGCGGCGGTACGGCCAGAAACCCCTGTAGCCACGATGTTCTGCTCCCAACGCCTGTGATGGCCACGATACGGACGGAGATAATTAAGCACAGTGACCTTAAGACATTGGCAGTCGCCACATCTTGCTCTCTGCTACAGTAGCTTGATGAAAACCATCCTAAGTCTTGTCTGTCATCTTGCGGATACAGTTAATCTGAGCACACAAGTCCTGAAAAGGTTACAGATGCTTCGGTAGTTCAGGAGCTACTGGTGCAAGTTCCCGAACACCAGTACTTACTGGGGCAACCTCGGATTGACCTCATGCACCGTTGGTACATTGGAGTGCGGCGATAGCTGTTTCAATTTATGAACAGACCTCTTCTAGTTTTTAAACTCCAGCTCATCACACTTTGGCCCCAAAGATTGTCCACGCGATCTTACATGTTGTGCATTGTGTCAGGCTCTGAGAGGTAGCTTACCATCATCACCACTCATGACATATTCTGAAATGGGTGTGTCCATTTGTTCATCCACAGCGCTATAGTAGTCGTTTACTAGAATTCGGATCACTTCCTGTTGTAATTTGTCCGATAAAGTGTCAACCGGCCTGTAGCGAACCACAACAGGGGACTGTCCGTCGGCCAAGCTGGTCTCGGCATCCTTGGGCTTCTTGACATCAGTTTGGTCATCTTGGTGACCACCTGGTAATTCAAGGACATCTGTGTCAACGAGCGCCATGGTACTAGATCAGCAGCATTTAGCTTGTACTCACGGCCAAATAATCTTTCAGTGTGGACGCCAGCATACCCTAGACTGGGAGACACTGCGAAGCCCAGAGTGTCCGGCAGTTGGTGGTCATTGCAAATAACTTCTCCGCGATCCATTGGAACCAACAGACTTTGGTCCGGCTCCAAAATCTCAGTGCCAGTGATCTCATTGTGCTTAGGTAGGTGCGGTTGCGCTGGTACAATAACCCTGATTTCCATTGGCGACAAGACTATCACAGAACTCAGGGCGTGCCGCCGCAAGACTCTAGCACAGCACCCAGGGCATGCCGCCAACAAGACCCTATCACAGAACCCATGAGGTGCCGCCAAAAATACCCTATCACAGAACCCAGGGCATGCCGCCAACAAGACCCTATCACAGAACCCATGAGGTGCCGCCAACAAGACCCTATCACAGAACCCATGAGGTGCCGCCAACAAGACCCTATCACAGAACCCATGAGGTGCCACCAACATGACCCTATCACAGAACCCAGGGAATGCCGCCGCAAGATTCTATCACAGAACCCAGGAGGTGCCGCCAACAAGACCATAACACAGAACCCAGGGCGTGCCGCTGACAAGAAATGCACCATTACAACCTGCCGCAATAAGAGGATGTCCATCGAGGACTGCAATGCAGATCTGTGGAACACTGCTATGGGAGTAATAACCGTAATATGTAAAGATGCTCTTGAGGACCATTGCCATAAAAGATAAAGGTTATCAAGAGGGAACTATATCCACAGTTAATAAAGGTGATACAAGTCGGAACTATAGCTTCAGTGGCTCTCGGTAATAATAGTCTCTATTTACAACATAAATATGTTAGATTTCGCTACAGCTGGGGGATGTAGACGTGGAAATTAGTAGCAGAATGGTGAGATTATTGTGAAAGTGAAGAATGGTGAGATTATTGTGAAAGTGAAGAATGGTGAGATTATTGTGAAAGTGAAGAATGGTGAGATTATTGTGAAAGTGAAGAATGGTGAGTTTATTGTGAAAGTGAAGAATGGTGAGATTATTGTGAAAGTGAAGAATGGTGAGATTATTGTGAAAGTGAAGAATGGTGAGATTATCGTGGACAGTGAAGATTGTTGAGATTATCGTGGACAGTGAAGAATGTTGAGATTATCGTGGACAGTGAAGAATGTTGAGATTATCGTGGACAGTGAAGAATGGTGAGATTATCGTGGACAGTGAAGAATGGTGAGATTATCGTGGACAGTGAAGAATGGTGAGATTATCGTGGACAGTGAAGATTGTAGAGATTACCGTAGACAGTAAAGAATGGTGAGATTATCGTGGACAGTGAAGAATGGTGAGATTATCGTGGACAGTGAAGATTGTAGAGATTATCGTGGACAGTGAAGAATGTAGAGATTATCGTGGACAGTGAAGAATGGTGAGATTATCGTGGACAGTGAAGAATGTTGAGATTATCGTGGACAGTGAAGAATGGTGAGATTGTCGTGGACAGTGAAGAATGGTGAGATTATCGTGGACAGTGAAGATTATAGAGATTATCGTGGACAGTGAAGATTGTAGAGATTATCGTGGACAGTGAAGAATGTTGAGATTATCGTGGACAGTGAAGAATGGTGAGATTATCGTGGACAGTGAAGAATGGTGAGATTATCGTGGACAGTGAAGAATGGTGAGATTATCGTGGACAGTGAAGAATGGTGAGATTATCGTGGACAGTGAAGATTGTAGAGATTATCGTGGACAGTGAAGAATGGTGAGATTATCCTGGACAGTGAAGAATGGTGAGATTATCGTGGACAGTGAAGAATGGTGAGATTATCGTGGACAGTGAAGAATGGTGAGATTATCGTGGACAGTGAAGAATGGTGAGATTATCGTGGACAGTGAAGATTGTAGAGATTATCGTGGACAGTGAAGAATGTTGAGATTATCGTGGACAGTGAAGATTGTAGAGATTATCGTGGACAGTGAAGAATGTTGAGATTATCGTGGACAGTGAAGAATGTAGAGATTATCGTGGACAGTGAAGATTGTAGAGATTATCGTGGACAGTGAAGATTGTAGAGATTATCGTAGACAGTGAAGATTGTTGAGATTATCGTGGACAGTGAAGATTGTAGAGATTATCCTGGACAGTGAAGATTGTAGAGATTATCGTGGAAAGTGAAGAATGTTGAGATTATCGTGGACAGTGAAGATTGTAGAGATTATGGTGGACAGTGAAGATTGTAGAGATTATCGTGGACAGTGAAGAATGTTGAAATTATCGTGGACAGTGAAGAATGTTGAGATTATCGTGGACAGTGAAGATTGTAGAGATTATCGTGGACAGTGAAGATTGTAGAGATTATCGTAGACAGTGAAGATTGTTGAGATTATCGTGGACAGTGAAGATTGTAGAGATTATCCTGGACAGTGAAGATTGTAGAGATTATCGTGGAAAGTGAAGAATGTTGAGATTATCGTGGACAGTGAAGATTGTAGAGATTATGGTGGACAGTGAAGATTGTAGAGATTATCGTGGACAGTGAAGAATGTTGAGATTATGGTGGACAGTTAAGATTGTAGAGATTATCGTGGACAGTGAAGATTGTAGAGATTATCGTGGACAGTGAAGAATGTAGAGATTATCGTGGACAGTGAAGAATGGTGAGATTATCGTGGACAGTGAAGGATGTAGAGATTATTGTGGACAGTGAAGAATGGTGAGATTATCGTGGACAGTGAAGATTGTAGAGATTATCGTGGACAGTGAAGAATGTTGAGATTATCGTGGACAGTGAAGATTGTAGAGATTATCGTGGACAGTGAAGATTGTAGAGATTATCGTGGACAGTGAAGAATGTAGAAATTATCGTGGACAGTGAAGAATGTTGAGATTATCGTGGACAGTGAAGATTGTAGAGATTATCGTTGACATGGAAGATTGTAGAGATTATCGTGGACAGTGAAGATTGTAGAGATCATGGTGGACAGTGATCATTGTAGAGATTATCGTGGACAGTGAAGATTGGCGAGATTATCGTGGACAGTGAAGATTGTAGAGATTATCATGGACAGTGAAGAATGTAGAGATTATCGTGGACAGTGAAGAATGTAGAGGTTATCATGGACAGTGAAGAATGTAGAGATTATCGTGGACAGTGAAGAATGTAGAGATTATCGTGGACAGTGAAGAATGGTGAGATTATCGAGGACAGTGAAGATTGTAGAGATTATCGTGGACAGTGAAGAATGGTGAGATTATCGTGGACAGTGAAGATTGTAGAGATTATCGTGGACAGTGAAGAATGTAGAGATTATCGTGGACAGTGAAGAATTGTGAGATTATCGTGGACAGTGAAGAATGGTGAGATTATCGTGGACAGTGAAGAATGGTGAGATTATCGTAGACAGTGAAGAATGTAGAGATTATCGTGGACAGTGAAGAATGGTGAGATTTTCGTGGACAGTGAAGATTGTAGAGATTATCGTGGACAGTGAAGATTGTAGGGATTATCGTGGACAGTGAAGAATGGTGAGATTATCGTGGTCAGTGAAGATTGTAGAGATTATCGTGGACAGTGAGGAATGGTGAGATTATCGTGGACAGTGAAGATTGTAGAGATTATCTTGGACAGTGAAGAATGTAGAGATTATCGTGGACAGTGAAGAATGTAGAGATTATCGTGGACAGTGAAGAATGGTGAGATTATCGTGGACAGTGAAGAATGGTGAGATTATCGTGGACAGTGAAGAATGTAGAGATTATCGTGGACAGTGAAGAATGGTGAGATTATCGTGGACAGTGAAGAATGTAGAGATTATCGTGGACAGTGAAGAATGGTGAGATTATCGTGGACAGTGAAGATTGTAGAGATTATCGTGGACAGTGAAGAATGTAGAGATTATCGTGGACAGTGAAGATTGTAGAGATTATCGTGGACAGTGAAGAATGTAGAGATTATCGTGGACAGTGAAGAATGGTGAGATTATCGTGAACAGTGAAGAATGTAGAGATTATCGTGGACACTGAAGTATGTAGAGATTATCGTGGACAGTTAAGATTGTAGAGATTATCGTGGACAGTGAAGAATGGTGAGATTATCGTGGACAGTGAAGAATGTAGAGATTATCATGGACAGTGAAGAATGTAGAGATTATCGTGGACAGTGAAGAATGGTGAGATTATCGTGGACAGTGAAGATTGTAGAGATTATCGTGGACAGTGAAGAATGTAGAGATTATCGTGGATAGTGAAGATTGTAGAGATTATCGTGGACAGTGAAGAATGTAGAGATTATCGTGGACAGTGAAGAATGGTGAGATTATCGTGGACAGTGAAGAATGTAGAGATTATCGTGGACAGTGAAGAATGGTGAGATTATCGTGGACAGTGAAGAATTTAGAGATTATCGTGGACAGTGAAGAATGGTGAGATTATCGTGGACAGTGAAGAGTGTAGAGATTATCGTGGACAGTGAAGAATATTGAAATTATCGTGGACAGTGAAGAATGTAGAGATTATCGTGGAAAGTGAAGAATGGTGAGATTATGGTGGACAGTGAAGATTGTAGAGATTATCGTGGACAGTGAAGATTGTAGAGATTATCGTGGACAGTGAAGAATGTAGAGATTATCGTGGACAGTGAAGAATGGTGAGATTATCGTGGATAGTGAAGATTGTAGAGATTATCGTTGACAGTGAAGATTGTAGAGATTATCGTGGACATTGAAGATTGCAGAGATTAAGGTGGACAGTGAAGATTGTAGAGATTATCGTGGACAGTGAAGATTGGTGAGATTATCGTGGACAGTGAAGATTGTAGAGATTATCGTGGACAGTGAAGAATGTAGAGATTATCGTGGACAGTGAAGAATGTAGAGATTATCATGGACAGTGAAGAATGTAGAGATTATCGTGGACAGTGAAGAATGTAGAGATTATCGTGGACAGTGAAGATTGTAGAGATTATCGTGGACAGTGAAGAATGGTGAGTTTATCGTGGACAGTGAAGAATGGTGAGTTTATCGTGGACAGTGAAGATTGTAGAGATTATCGTGGACAGTGAAGAATGTAGAGATTATCGTGGACAGTGAAGAATGGTGAGATTATCGTGGACAGTGAAGAATGGTGAGATTATCGTGGACAGTGAAGAATGGTGAGATTATCGTGGACAGTGAAGAAAGTAGAGATTATCGTGGGCAGTGAAGAATGGTGAGATTATCGTGGACAGTGAAGATTGTAGAGATTGTCGTGGACAGTGAAGATTGTAGAGATTATCGTGAACAGTGAAGAATGTAGAGATTATCGTGGACAGTGAAGATTGTAGAGATTATCGTGGACAGTGAAGAATGGTGAGATTATCGTGGACAGTGAAGATTGTAGAGATTATCGTGGACAGTGAAGAATGTAGAGATTATCGTGGACAGTGAAGAATGTAGAGATTATCGTGGACAGTGAAGAATGGTGAGATTATCGTGGACAGTGAAGAATGGTGAGATTATCGTGGACAGTGAAGAATGTAGAGATTATCGTGGACAGTGAAGAATGGTGAGATTATCGTGGACACTGAAGAATGGTGAGATTATCGTGGACAGTGAAGAATGGTGAGATTATCGTGGACAGTGAAGATTGTAGAGATTATCGTGGACAGTGAAGAATGTAGAGATTATCGTGGACAGTGAAGATTGTAGAGATTATCGTGGACAGTGAAGAATGTAGAGATTATCGTGGACAGTGAAGAATGGTGAGATTATCGTGGACAGTGAAGAATGTAGAGATTATCGTGGACAGTGAAGAATGTAGAGATTATCGTGGACAGTGAAGATTGTAGAGATTATCGTGGACAGTGAAGAATGTAGAGATTATAGTGGACAGTGAAGAATGGTGAGATTATCGTGGACAGTGAAGAATGTAGAGATTATCATGGACAGTGAAGATTGTAGAGATTATCGTGGACAGTGAAGAATGTTGAGATTATCGTGGACAGTGAAGATTGTAGAGATTATCGTGGACAGTGAAGAATGTAGAGATTATCGTGGACAGTGAAGAATGGTGTGATTATCGTGGACAGTGAAGAATGGTGAGATTATCGTGGACAGTGAAGAATGGTGAGATTATCGTGGACAGTGAAGACTGTAGAGATTATCGTGGACAGTGAAGAATGTTGAGATTATCGTGGACAGTGAAGAATGTAGAGATTATCGTGGACAGTGAAGAATGGTGAGATTATCGTGGACAGTGAAGAATGTAGAGATTATCGTGGACATTGAAGAATGGTGAGATTATCGTGGACAGTGAAGAATGTAGAGATTATCGTGGACAGTGAAGAATGGTGAGATTATCGTGGACAGTGAAGATTGTAGAGATTATCGTGGACAGTGAAGAATGTAGAGATTATCGTGAACAGTGAAGATTGTAGAGATTATTGTGGACAGTGAAGATTGTAGAGATTATCGTGGACAGTGAAGAATGTAGAGATTATCGTGGACAGTGAAGAATGGTGAGATTATCGTGGACACTGAAGAATGGTGAGATTATCGTGGACAGTGAAGATTGTTGTGATTATCGTGGACAGTGAAGATTGTAGAGATTATCGTGGACAGTGAAGATTGTAGTGATTATCGTGGACAGTGAAGAATGGTGGGATTATCGTGGACAGTGAAGAATGGTGAGATTATCGTGGATAGTGAAGATTGTTGAGATTATCGTGGACAGTGAAGAATGTTGAGAATATCGTGGACAGTGAAGATTGTTGAGAATATCGTGGACAGTGAAGATTGTTGAGATTATCGTGGACAGTGAAGAATGTTGAGAATATCGTTTACAGTGAAGAATGGTGAGATCATCGTGGACAGTGAAGAATGTTGAGAATATCGTGGACAGTGAAGAATGTTGAGAATATCGTGGACAGTGAAGAATGGTGAAATTATCGTGGACAGTGAAGAATGTAGAGATTATCGTGGACAGTGAAGAATGGTGAGATTATCGTGGACAGTGAAGATTGTAGAGATTATCGTGGACAGTAAAGATTGTAGAGATTATAGTGGACAGTGAAGAATGTAGAGATTATCGTGGACAGTGAAGAATGGTGATATTATCGTGGACAGTGAAGAATGTTGAGATTATCGTGGACAGTGAAGAATGGTGAGATTATCGTGGACAGTGAAGAATGGTGAGATTATCGTGGACAGTGAAGAATGGTGAGATTATCGTGGACAGTGAAGATTGTAGAGATTATCGTTTACAGTGAAGAATGTTGAGATTATCGTGGACAGTGAAGAATGTTGAGATTATCGTGGACAGTGAAGATTGTAGAGATTATCGTGGACAGTGAAGAATGGTGAGTTTATCGTGGACAGTGAAGAATGTTGAGATTATCGTGGACAGTGAAGATTGTAGAGATTATCGTGGACAGTGAAGATTGTAGAGATTATCGTGGACAGTGAAGAATGTTGAGATTATCCCGGACAGTGAAGAATGTTGAGATTATCGTGGACAGTGAAGAATGTTGAGATTATCGTGGACAGTGAAGAATGTTGAGATTATCCTGGACAGTGAAGAATGGTGAGATTATCGTGGACAGTGAAGATTGTAGAGATTATCGTGGACAGTGAAGAATGTTGAGATTATCCTGGACAGTGAAGAATGTTGAGATTATCGTGGACAGTGAAGAATGTTGAGATTATCGTGGACAGTGAAGAATGTTGAGATTATCCTGGAATAGTAAATTCAAGGACACATTTCCCGCCTTGAGGTGCATGAGGTACATGGTGCTACACCCATATTCCTATAGACCAGTCTCCTCTGGTTGGGTGGGTGGGTGGATGGGTGGGTGGATGGGTGTGTGGATTGGTGGGTGGATGGGTGGGTGGATGGGTGGGTGGATGGGTGGGTGGATGGATGGGTGGGTGACGTGGTCAGTACCGCCCCGGTCGGCTTGGCTTCCCACGACATCCCCTTGTAGCCCTGTTAGGGTGCGTCCACCTGGGAGGCGCGTACCCAATTAAAACATTCTAATTGTCCCACAACTGGGGACTGAACCTTTGACCTCCAGGTGTTCAGGCTAGCGTCAGATCGGCGCACTATCGAGGTTTCTGTCTGGAACATAGAGAAGAATCAGTTTGCAAATTTCTACTCCTTGGTAGTGCGTAAATTTACACTTATTGGTAGTGCATAAATTCACGCTCATTAGTAGTGCGCAAATTCACACTAATTGGTAGTGCGTAAATGCACACTTATTGTTAGTGTGTGTAGACAAACGTCCAATTCATTACATCATAAAGATGCACAGCTGGACGTGTGGAATGCTGTTAACTGATGTAAGAACAAAATACACTTGCAAACAGATGCTGGAGATTGCAAACTCAACGTGACCCTTGTAACATCCGCGGAGGATCCAGACGTGGCCGGGACGCTGTAGATTGTGTGTATAGTACAGACGTGGCCGGGACGCTGTAGATTGTGTGTATAGTACAGGCGTGGCCGCGGCGCTGTGGGATCATGTGTATAGTACAGACGTGGATGGGGCACTGTGGGATCATGTGTATAGTACAGACGTGGCTGGGGCACTGTGGGATCATGTGTATAGTACAGACGTGGCTGGGGCACTGTGGGATGATGTGTATAGTACAGAAGTGGCCGGGACGCTGTGGGATGGTGTGTATAGTACAGACGTGGCTAGGGCACTGTGGGATGGTGTGTATAGTACAGACGTGGCTGGGGCACTGTGGGATGGTGTGTATAGTACAGACGTGGCTAGGGCACTGTGGGATGGTGTGTATAGTACAGACGTGGCCGGGGCACTGTGGGATGGTGTGTATAGTACAGACGTGGCCGGGGCACTGTGGGATCATGAGTATAGTACAGACGTGGCTAGGGCACTGTGGGATGGTGTGTATAGTACAGACGTGGCTAGGGCACTGTGGGATGGTGTGTATAGTACAGACGTGGCTAGGGCACTGTGGGATGGTGTGTATAGTACAGACGTGGCTAGGGCGCTGTGGGATGGTGTGTATAGTACAGACGTGGCTGGGGCGCTGTGGGATGGTGTGTATAGTACAGACGTGGCTAGGGCACTGTGGGATGGTGTGTATAGTACAGACGTGGCTAGGGCGCTGTGGGATGGTGTGTATAGTACAGACGTGGCTAGGGCACTGTGGGATGGTGTGTATAGTACAGACGTGGCTAGGGCACTGTGGGATGGTGTGTATAGTACAGACGTGGCTAGGGCACTGTGGGATGGTGTGTATAGTACAGACGTGGCTGGGGCACTGTGGGATGGTGTGTATAGTACAGACGTGGCTGGGGCACTGTGGGATGGTGTGTATAGTACAGACGTGGCTGGGGCACTGTGGGATGGTGTGTATAGTACAGACGTGGCTAGGGCACTGTGGGATGGTGTGTATAGTACAGACGTGGCTAGGGCACTGTGGGATGGTGTATATAGTACAGACGTGGCTAGGGCACTGTGGGATGGTGTGTATAGTACAGACGTGGCTAGGGCACTGTGGGATGATGTGTATAGTACAGACGTGGCCGGGGTGCTGTGGGATGGTGTGTATAGTACAGACGTGGCTAGGGCACTGTGGGATGATGTGTGTAGTACAGACGTGGCCGGGACGCTGTGGGATGATGTGTGTAGTACAGACGTGGCTAGGGCGCTGTGGGATGGTGTGTATAGTACAGACGTGGCCGGGACGCTGTAGATTGTGTGTATAGTACAGACGTGGCTGGGGCGCTGTGGGATGGTGTGTATAGTACAGACGTGGCCGGGACGCTGTAGATTGTGTGTATAGTACAGACGTGGCTGGGGCGCTGTGGGATCATGTGTATAGTACAGACGTGGCCGGAGCGCTGTGGGATCATGTGTATAGTACAGACGTGGCTGGGGCGCTGTGGGATGATGTGTATAGTACAGACGTGGCCGGGGCGCTGTGGGATGGTGTGTATAGTACAGACGTGGCCGGGACGCTGTGGGATCATGTGTATAGTACAGACGTGGCCGGGACGCTGTAGATTGTGTGTATAGTACAGACGTGGCTGGGGCGCTGTGGGATGATGTGTATAGTACAGACGTGGCTGGGGCGCTGTGGGATGGTGTGTATAGTGCAGACGTGGCTGGGGCGCTGTGGGATGGTGTGTATAGTGCAGACGTGGCTGGGGCGCTGTGGGATGGTGTGTATAGTGCAGACGTGGCTGGGGCGCTGTGGGATGGTGTGTATAGTGCAGACGTGGCTGGGGCGCTGTGGGATGGTGTGTATAGTGCAGACGTGGCTGGGGCGCTGTGGGATGGTGTGTATAGTGCAGACGTGGCTGGGGCGCTGTGGGATGGTGTGTATAGTGCAGACGTGGCTGGGGCGCTGTGGGATGGTGTGTATAGTGCAGACGTGGCCGGGGCGCTGTGGGATGGTGTGTATAGTGCAGACGTGGCTGGGGCGCTGTGGGATGGTGTGTATAGTGCAGACGTGGCCGGGGCGCTGTGGGATGGTGTGTATAGTGCAGACGTGGCCGGGACGCTGTGGGATGGTGTGTATAGTGCAGACGTGGCCGGGGCGCTGTGGGATGGTGTGTATAGTGCAGACGTGGCCGGTGCGCTGTGGGATGGTGTGTATAGTGCAGACGTGGCCGGGGCGCTGTGGGATGGTGTGTGTAGTGCAGACGTGGCCGGGGCGCTGTGGGATGGTGTGTATAGTACAGACGTGGCCGGGACGCTGTGGGATGGTGTTATAGTACAGGCGTGGCTGGGGCGCTGTGGGATGGTGTGTATAGTACAGACGTGGCTGGGGCGCTGTGGGATGATGTGTATAGTACAGACGTGGCTGGGGCGCTGTGGGATGGTGTGTATAGTACAGACGTGGCCGGGACGCTGTGGGATGGTGTGTATAGTACAGACGTGGCTGGGGTGCTGGGGGATGGTGTGTATAGTACAGACGTGGCCGGGACGCTGTGGGATGGTGTGTATAGTACAGACGTGGCTGGGGCGCTGTGGGATGGTGTGTATAGTACAGACGTGGCCGGGACGCTGTGGGATGGTGTGTATAGTACAGACGTGGCCGGGGCGCTGTGGGATGGTGTGTATAGTACAGACGTGGCCGGGACGCTGTGGGATGGTGTGTATAGTACAGACGTGGCTGGGGTGCTGGGGGATGGTGTGTATAGTACAGACGTGGCCGGGACGCTGTGGGATTGTGTGTATAGTACAGACGTGGCCGGGACGCTGTGGGATGGTGTGTATAGTACAGACGTGGCCGGGACGCTGTGGGATGGTGTGTATAGTACAGACGTGGCTGGGGTGCTGTGGGATGGTGTGTATAGTGCAGACGTGGCTGGGGCGCTGTGGGATGGTGTGTATAGTACAGACGTGGCTGGGGTGCTGTGGGATGGTGTGTATAGTGCAGACGTGGCTGGGGCGCTGTGGGATGGTGTGTATAGTACAGACGTGGCTGGGGTGCTGGGGGATGGTGTGTATAGTACAGACGTGGCTGGGGCGCTGTGGGATGGTGTGTATAGTACAGACGTGGCTGGGGTGCTGTGGGATGATGTGTATAGTACAGACGTGGCTGGGGTGCTGTGGGATGATGTGTATAGTACAGACGTGGCTGGGGCGCTGTGGGATGATGTGTATAGTACAGACGTGGCTGGGGTGCTGTGGGATGACGTGTATAGTACAGACGTGGCTGGGGTGCTGTGGGATGGTGTGTATAGTACAGACGGACAGATAGATCATCACAGCCTGGAGAGAATGATGCTGCAAGGGGGAGGGGGGGAGGAGAGGATCTGGACTACACTCAGGACTCAGAGGAAAGGCCAGACGGGCAGATAACCACTGTTACTATGAGTATGAACTCTTCGCTGGCTGTTGCAGATGAAGACGGAGCACGTATGGGAATGCCTCGAGTGCTGTGATGTGGGCTCTTGACTCTACTCAACTCAACCCGGATGTATGAGAACAAACACAAACCTCAACAACAAATGATACTAGGTCACCGCTGTACAACCTGCACCATGACCAGAACAACAACAACACACACACACACACGCACACACACATATACGCACACACACACACACACACGCACACACACACGCACACACACAAACACACAGAAACGCGAACTTACTTGCTGCCATCATTGCTGAAAAGGAAATAGAAAACAAACAGCCATTAACAATATAATGCACGATTTATCGCATACACTGTGGCCTCACTACAGTGTCGAGTTCATTAAATGTTTTGCATATCCTTTACAGAACATCGCTGTCAACAGCAGCATCTTTCAGCTGTCTGTTGATTTCTTGGCAAGATTACGCTCAATAGTTTGCCATTGCTTTCTGAGCGGCCGGCTCAGTTATCCCGCAAGTCACCAGCGGGGGTCGAACCGCCTCCAGCTCTCGCCCTGCTACGAGACTCTACGTGATAAACAGGATTACGGAGAAAGTGTTGTAACCCCTCGGCCAGAGAGACCGGCAGTGTCGAGTTAGGCCTCATAAATCTATCTGTGCAGGTCGTTTCACACACAGCGAGAGTGTCCGACCCTGTAGCATGTTGGACATTTCGGCAATATTGTCCTAGGCTTATGTTTTCTTGGCCAGTTTTCACCCAGTGGCTGATGGGGCCAGCGCCATTCTCCGTAATCCCGTATATTCTCGTGAGAAAAGTAACCTGCGCGAGAATAGGTAGCGGTTCTCGCTGCGTTGGTAACTTAGGGAAATGTGAGCCGGTCGCCCAGAAAGCATTGGCAAACTACTGAGGGTAATCTTGCCTAGTATATCAACAGCAGCTGGAAAATGCTGATGTTGACTGCAACGTCCTGTAAGGGATATGCAACAACAACAAAAAATTACAGGGCATTCGATGTCTGCACCAGCATTTTACTGCTGCTGTTGATGTTTGGTCAAGTTTACGTTCAGTAATTTTCTATTGATTTCTGAACGACCGTCCCCCATACCAACACGTTAAAACCCAGTGCAAAGCGGTCTGCTGCTAAATCGGTCGCGGCTGTGTTTCGAACGTGGGTGAGCGGGCTTACAAATCACTTCCGTAAGGGGAGACCGGTTCTTACGACCTACTTTCTTTAATTCTGAGATAGTTGTTTCTGCAGCCAAATTGATTGAATTCTTCAACATTTCCCACAGATCCTCCACATCTTAAAATAAGATCTCTAGATCAGACAATATCTCAAATATGTTCTATACTTCCATGTTAAAATTGTCTTTCATTTTCTTGTAATTTTTTTTTTTTTTTTTTTGGTTAATGCACACAGATCATATTTAGTGTTTCCTGGTATATACTTGACTTTCTTTAACCTTACCTTCATTGTGCATATAATCAATCAGTGATCACTGTAACAGTCTGCATTTGGAATTGTTTCTGCGACTGTTAATGCATTTCGAAACCTTCTGTTAATCAGAATGCAATAGATCTGGTTTCTAATCCTGCCACGAGGACTTCTCCTCCATGTCCATAATCTTCTGTGATGTTGCTTAAACCAGGTGTTTCAGACAATCAGTTCATGTTCTTTTGCCCATTCTACAAGTCTGTATCCTCTCTCGTTTCGTCATCCCAAATCAGGTTTACCTACTGTGCATCCATCATCTTGATTTCCTACTTTCGCATTGAAGATACGGGCCACCCGGGAGCCAGGTAGACATGGACCAGACAATGGGCAGGTACCCGCTGTAAGAGACACGAACCACCCGGGAGCCAGGTAGACATGAACCAGACAATGTGCAGGTACCCGTTGTAAGAGACATGAGCCAAACGGGAGCCAGGTAGACATGAACCAGACAATGTGCAGGTACCCGCTGTAAGAGACATGAGCCAGCCGGGAGCCAGGTAGACATGAACCAGACAATGTGCAGGTACCCACTGTAAGAGACATGAGCCACCCGGGAGCCAGGTAGACATGAACCAGACAATGTGCAGGTACCAGCTGTAAGAGACATGAGCCACCCGGGAGCCAGGTAGACATGAACCAGACAATGTGCAGGTACCCGTTGTAAGAGACATGAGCCAAACGGGATCCAGGTAGACATGAACCAGACAATGTGCAGGTAACCGCTGAAAGAGACATGAGCCAGCCGGGAGCCAGGTAGACATGAACCAGACAATGTGCAGGTACCCGCTGTAAGCGACATGAGCCAGCCGGGAGCCAGGTAGACATGAACCAGACAATGTGCAGGTATCCGCCGTAAGAGACCGGGGCCACCCGGGAGCCAGGTAGACATGAACCAGACAATGTGCAGGTACCCGCTGTAAGCGACATGAGCCAGCCGGGAGCCAGGTAGACATGAACCAGACAATGTGCAGGTACCCGCTGTAAGAGACATGAGCCACCCGGGAGCCAGGTAGACATGAACCAGACAATGTGCAGGTACCCGCTGTAAGAGACATGAGCCACCCGGGAGCCAGGTAGGCATGGAGGCACTTTGTTTACATTTTTGATTCCATCTTCCCTGGTTGCCTCTGATGATCCACGACGTAGGATATCTTATCTGGTTGCCTCCGATGATCTACGACGTAGGATATCTTCCCTGGATGCCCTCCCCCTCCCCCCACCCTCGATGATCCACAATGTAGGACGCCATCTTCCCCGGTTGCCCCACATGATCTACAATGTAAGATATCATCTTCTGCACCCTGACCTGACACGACCAGGCACAGTCAGTGTGGATGATGTACCTTGTATAAATGGATACCACACTTTTCATCTCTGCCCGCAAAGGCGCTCCAGCAGGAGACGAGCACACATATCCTACTACCATAGACAAACAGCAGTTCTCATGTGGACAATGTGTTATCAACTCGGAAATCGCAGATTCACAAGTAAAACTCTTATGTCTGCACAAACAGGGTGTTAAACACCTAGTGGCTACAGTTTTAGTGAATTAGTTGTTACGTTTGCTGTTGAACGAATACAATACGCTGAACGGTTTGTTTGTTTGTGTTTGTTAACGCTTGTTGCAATTTATTGTTTGTTTACACTAAGTTTATTATCATTAATTTTATTATCATTAAGTATACGGTAATGTTAAGCTGCCCGTCAGGTATTGTTACACTGCCGGGTCAGGTAATGTTGCACTGCCCGTCAGGTAATGTTGCACTGCCCGTCAGTAATGTTATACTGCCCGTCAGGTAATGTTGCACTGTTCTTCAGGTAATGTTACACTCTCCGTCAGGTAATGTTATACTGCCCGTCAGGTAATGTTACACTGCCCGTCAGTAATGTTATACTGCCCGTCAGGTAATGTTGCACTGTTCTTCAGGTAATGTTACACTGTCCGTCAGGTAATGTTGCACTGCCCGTCAGGTAATGTTGCACTGCCCGTCAGTAATGTTACACTGTCCGTCAGGTAATGTTGCAGTGCCCGTCAGGTAATGTTGCACTGTCCGTCAGGTAATGTTATACTGCCCGCCAGGTAATATTGCACTGTCCGTCAGGTAATGTTGCACTGTCCGTCAGGTAATGTTGCACTGTCCGTCAGGTAATGTTATACTGTCCGTCAGGTAATGTTGCACTCCCCGTCAGGTAATGTTATACTGCCCGTCAGGTAATGTTGCACTGCCCGTCAGTAATGTTATACTGCCCGTCAGGTAATGTTGCACTGCCCGTCAGGTAATGTTATACTGCCCGTCAGGTAATGTTGCACTGCCCGTCAGGTAATGTTGCACTGCACGTCAGGTAATGTTGCACTGCCCGTCAGGTAATGTTACATTGTCCGTCAGGTAATGTTGCACTGCCCGTCAGTAATGTTATACTGCCCGTCAGGTAATGTTGCACTGCCCGTCAGGTAATGTTGCACTGCCCGTCAGGTAATGTTGCACTGCCCGTCAGGTAATGTTGCACTGTCCGTCAGGTAATGTTGCACTGTCCGTCAGGTAATGTTATACTGTCCGTCAGGTAATGTTGCACTCCCCGTCAGGTAATGTTATACTGTCCGTCAGGTAATGTTGCACTGCCCGTCAGGTAATGTTGCACTGCCCGTCAGTAATGTTATACTGCCCGTCAGTAATGTTATACTGCCCGTCAGGTATTGTTACACTGCCCGTCGGGTAATGTTACACTGTCCGTCAGGTATTCTTACACTGCCCGTCATTTAATGTTACACTGTCCGTCAGGTATTGTTACACTGCCCGTCAGGTAATGTTACACTGTCTGTCAGGTAATGTTACACTGTCCGTCAGGTAATATTACACTGTCCGTCAGGTAATGTTAAACTGCCCGTCAGGAAATGTTGCACTGTCCGTCAGGTAATGTTATACTGTCCGTCAGGTAATGTTGCATTGCCCGTCAGTAATGTTATACTGCCCGTCAGGTAATGTTGCACTGTTCTTCAGGTAATGTTATACTGCCCGTCAGGTATTGTTACACTGCCCGTCAGGTAATGTTGCACTGTTCTTCAGGTAATGTAATACTGTCCGTCAGGATAATGTTGCACTGTTCTTCAGGTAATGTTATACTGTCCGTCAGGTAATGTTGCACTGCACGTCAGGTAATGTTACATTGTCCGTCTGGTAATGTTGCACTGCCCGTCAGGTAATGTTGCACTGCCCGTCAGGTAATGTTACACTGTCCGTCAGGTGATGTTGCACTGTCCGTCAGGTAATGTTGCACTGCCCGTCAGGTAATGTTGCACTGCCCGTCAGTAATGTTATACTGCCCGTCAGGTAATGTTGCACTGTTCTTCAGGTAATGTTATACTGCCCGTCAGGTAATGTTACACTGTCCGTCAGGTAATGTTACACTGTCCGTCAGGTAATGTTACACTGCCCGTCAGGTAATGTTGCACTGCCCGTCAGGTAATGTTGCACTGTCCGTCAGGTAATGTTACACTGTCCGTCAGGTAATGTTACACTGCCCGTCATATAATGTTACACTGCCCGTCAGGTAATGTTACACTGTCCGTCAGGTAATGTTGCACTGCCCGTCAGGTAATGTTACACTGTCCGTCAGGTAATGTTACACTGTCCGTCAGGTAATGTTACACTGCCCGTCAGGTAATGTTGCACTGCCCGTCAGGTAATGTTACACTGTCCGTCAGGTAATGTTACACTGTCCGTCATGTAATGTTACACTGCCCGTCAGGTAATGTTACACTGTCCGTCAGGTAATGTTACACTGTCCGTCAGGTAATGTTGCACTGCCCGTCAGGTAATGTTACACTGTCCGTCAGGTAATGTTACACTGCCCGTCAGGTAATGTTGCACTGCCCGTCAGGTAATGTTGTACTGCCCGTCAGTAATGATATACTGCCCGTCAGGTAATGTTACACTGCCCGTCAGGTAATGTTGCACTGTTCTTCAGGTAATGTTACACTGTCCGTCAGGTAATGTTGCACTGCCGGTCAGGTAATGTTGCACTGCCCGTCAGTAATGTTACACTGCCCGTCAGGTAATGTTGCACTGTCCGTCAGGTAATGTTACACTGTCCATCAGGTAATGTTGCACTGTCCGTCAGGTAATGTTACACTGTCCGTCAGGTAATATTGCACTGTCCGTCAGGTAATAGGAAAGAAGCACTGCACTGGAAGAGGCAGACGCAAACACAGAACAATGATGCCTGGTTAAAGCTGAACACAGAACAATGATGCCGGGGTAAAGCTGAACACAGAACAATGATGCCGGGTTAAAGATGAACCCAGAACAATGATGCCGGGGTAAAGCTGAACACAGAACAATGATGCCGGGTTAAAGCTGAACTCAGAACAATGATGCCTGGTTAAAGATGAACACAGAACAATGATGCCGTGTTAAAGATGAACACAGAATAATGATGCCGGGTTAAAGATGAACACAGAACAATGATGCCGGGTTAAAGATGAACACAAAAAAATGAGAAAGGGAGTCTTGGTGGCGAAGTGGTCAAGCCGTTTGACTTGGTTTCCGAAGGTTGTGGGTTCCATTCCGGGCCGCGTCCTTCGGTTCACGAGTGAAATTTTTCGAAGAATCCTATGGGTCGTCGCTAGAGTTCGTGATTTTTGCGACGTTTTCCGAGCCATATGGGATAAAACCCGGTGCAATGAAGTCGAACCTGTCGACTTTTAAGCAACTTTTAAGCTACAGAACAATGATGCTTGGTTAAAGCTGAACACAGAACAATGATGCTGGATTAAAGCTGAACACAGAACAATGATGCTGGGTTAAAGCTGAACACAGAACAATGATGCTGGGTTAAAGCTGAACACAGAACAATGATGCTGGATCAAAGCTGCTCACAGAACAATGATGCTGGATTACAGTCAAACCCAGAACGATGATGTTGGATTAAAGCCACACCCAGAACAATGATGTTTGACTGCTACAGACGGTTATTGGGTTGAACACCACCAATAGAAGGTACCCAGGCCACCAGGTAACGGATCCCTGCAGATACACGGCCGCCCACGCCAGTCGACAGGGCACATGATGATGATGATAGTGAACGTTGCACAACATAAACACTGAACAACATCATATTTACAGGCGGTCAAATACCATACACTCGGACAGTCGTAATACAAACATCATATTTACAGGCGGTCAAATACCATACACACGGACAGTCAGAATACAAACATCATATTTACAGGCGGTCAAATACCATACACACGGACAGTCAGAATACCATATACACGGACAGTCATAATACCATACACACGGACAGTCGTAATACAAACATCATATTTACAGGCGGTCAAATACCATACACACGGACAGTCAGAATACAAACATCATATTTACAGGCGGTCAAATACCATACACACGGACAGTCAGAATACAAACATCATATTTACAGGCGGTCAAATACCATACACACGGACAGTCAGAATACAAACAACCACAAACGGTCACACAGACATATAGGCACAGGCAGACACATGCACACAAACAGAAACCACACACACACACACAGAGTCATAAACACACATACACACAGTCATAAACACACACACACACACACATACACACATACACACATGTGAGAAGACACGCATTCACTTACTTGTCATTGACATGTCTCCACCTGTAAATAAGCAGATAAGAACATGTCTTAGACAAAAGAGAACATGTTTTAAATAAACAGATAAGAACATGTCTTAAACAGACAGATCGGAATATGTCATAGGGAGATCAGAACATGTCTTAAACAGGCAGATGAGCACGTACCCTAAAAGTCGGAGTGAGTTCATGTCATGGCGAGGACACATTGGGGACACGTAACACGTAGTCCAGTTCATTACTTGTAGTTACCACGTGTATGGACTACGTTTGAGTTCAACGCGAGTGGATGCAAACACAATATTTAATTGATGTTGATTAACACTCTAGGACAACAATATAAAACGGGTTGAACTTCAATAAAACTGTATAAATGCAATAATGAATCCTCATTATCTTCCACGAATGCCTTCAAGCGTCTTGGGGAGAAATAGTTGGCGCTCCAGCGCCAGATCGGTGGCACTGCATAGTGTCATTCCGTGTGATTGTACAATGTCTTTGATGTCGTCAATCTATTTTCTTTTCGGGTGTCTTCTTGCATTCCGCCCAACTCTAGCGAAACGATGCTACCTGTTGTCTAGATGCTAATATGTTGCCAACAAGAGCAGATGTTGATCCGTTGACAAGACGCGGATTCCCATGGAGGGAACCAAGGCCACGGACCGGAAGTGTCAAGCTAATTTTGTTGCTGGGATTTGATAGAAGAAAAGCACAACAACCAGTGTATGTCTTCTGTTGAAGTGTTGGCAAAAGCTATCCACTCAACCATTGCTGTAGTCTTGAACAGTGTCATGAAGAGATGCGGGGAGAGACCGGGAAGAGAGAAAATATTCTTCTACCAACAGATTCAGCTCCTTACACGGCCAAGCCCGCCAATGCTATCATGATGCTTATCCAGCACTGGTGTACTTACGTGACATTGAGCATGGCTTGCCTAACGTAGCCCGACAAACTTTTCTGATTGGGAAAAGGACATGTCTAATGTCTAATGTTAAATAATATGATTAAATCTCTGCTACGAGTACAGAAATTTCAAGATTTCGCCCCTCGGTGCCTCTGACCCACACACCGGGGCACCTGGGCACAGAACCTGTCCTCACACACTGGAGCACCTGGACACAGAACCTGCCCTCACACACTGGGGCACCTGGACACAGAACCTGCCCTCACACACTGGGGCACCTGGGCCCAAGTACTATTTATAGTTACTTCAAACTGCAGTGACACTGACAAAGTTGATGAAAGTTTGTCAAGTCGATGCTTCCAGGCAATACTTTAAAAACCTTGCCTACATCAAGTACAACTTCAGCATCCCAGCTACAACAATCACTCAACTTGAAATAACATGTACAGAATCCAAATGTTCAACCTGTGAACATTGTTATTAATGAGTTCAATGCAGCCCATGGCATTGTGGGAGACGTGTGTGCACGTCTCCCAAGTGTGTGTACTCTGTCGATGTGAAGGGCGGTCAGCAGTCTGCCAGGTTTGCGACATTCTTAGTGGGCAACACTCTAACAAGTGATCTAGAACATTTTAGTCCCGATGTCACATTTTTAATGGGCAACACTCTAACAAGTGATCTACAACATTTTAGTCCCAATGTCACATTCTTAGTGGTATATGGGCAACATTCTAACAAGGCGATCTAGAAGATTATAGTCCCGATGTCACATTCTTAGTAGTATGTGGACAACATTCTAACAAGGTGATCTAGAACATTTTAGTCCCGATGTCACATTCTTAGTGGTATGTGGGCAACACTCTAACAAGGTGATCTACAACATTTTAGTCCCGATGTCACATTCTTAATGGGCAACACTCTAACAAGGTGATCTACAACATTTTAGTCCCGATGTCACATTCTTAGTGGTACATGGGCAACACTCTAACAAGGCGATCTAGAAGATTATAGTCCCGATGTCACATTCTTAGTGGTATGCGGGCAACACTCTAACAAGGTGATCTAGAAGATTATAGTCGCGATGTCACATTCTTAGTGGTATGTGGGCAACACTCTAACAAGGCGATCTAGAAGATTATAGTCCCGATGTCACATTCTTAGTGGTATGTGGGCAACACTCTAACAAGGTGATCTAGAAGATTATAGACCCGATGTCACATTCTTAGTGGTATGTGGGCAACACTCTAACAAGGTGATCTAGAACATTTTAGTCCCGATGTCATATTCTTAGTGGTATGTGGGCAACACTCTAACAAGGTGATCTAGTAGATTATAGACCCGATGTCACATTCTTAGTGGTATGTGGCCAACACTCTAACAAGGTGATCTAGAACATTTTAGTCCCGATGTCACATTCTTAATGGGCAACACTCTAACAAGGTGATCTAAAAGATTATAGACCCGATGTCACATTCTTAGTGGTATGTGGGCAACACTCTAACAAGGTGATCTACAACATTTTAGTCCCGATGTCACATTCTTAGTTGTATGTGGGCACCACTCTAACAAGGTGATCTAGAAGATTATAGACCCGATGTCACATTCTTAGTGGTATGTGGGCAACACTCTAACAAGGTGATCTACAACATTTTAGTCCCGATGTCACATTCTTAGTGGTATGTGGGCAACACGCTAACAAGGTGATCTAGAAGATTATAGACCCGATGTCACATTCTTAGTGGTATGTGGGCAACACTCTAACAAGGCGATCTAGAAGATTATAGTCATGATGTCACATTCTTAGTGGTATGTGGGCAACACTCTAACAAGGTGATCTAGAAGATTATAGACCCGATGTCACATTCTTAGTGGTATGTGGGCAACACTCTAACAAGGTGATCTAGAACATTTTAGTCCCGATGTCATATTCTTAGTGGTATGTGGGCAACACTCTAACAAGGTGATCTAGTAGATTATAGACCCGATGTCACATTCTTAGTGGTATGTGGCCAACACTCTAACAAGGTGATCTAGAACATTTTAGTCCCGATGTCACATTCTTAATGGGCAACACTCTAACAAGGTGATCTACAACATTTTAGTCCCGATGTCACATTCTTAGTGGTATATGGGCAAACCTCTAACAAGGTGATCTAGATGATTATAGACCCGATGTCACATTCTTAGTTGTATGTGGGCAACACTCTAACAAGGTGATCTACAACATTTTAGTCCCGATGTCACATTCTTAGTGGTATGTGGGCAACACGCTAACAAGGTGATCTAGAAGATTATAGACCCGATGTCACATTCTTAGTTGTATGTGGGCAACACTCTAACAAGGTGATCTAGAAGATTTTAGTCCCGATGTCACATTCTTAGTGGTATGTGGGCAACACTCTAACAAGGTGATCTAGAAGATTATGTCCCGATGTCACATTCTTAGTGGTATGTGGGCAATACTCTAACAATGTGATCTAGAAGATTATAGACCCGATGTCACATTCTTAGTTGTATGTGGGCAACACTCTAACAAGGTGATCTAGAACATTTTAGTCCCGATGTCACATTCTTAGTGGTATGTGGGCAACACTCTAACAAGGTGATCTAGTAGATTATAGACCCGATGTCACATTCTTAGTTGTATGTGGGCAACACTCACACAAGGTGATCTAGACGATTATGTCCCGATGTCACATTCTTAGTGGTATGTGGGCAATACTCTAACAAGGTAATCTAAAAGATTATAGACCCGATGTCACATTCTTAGTTGTATGTGGGCAACACTCTAACAAGGTGATCTAGAACATTTTAGTCCCGATGTCACATTCTTAGTGGTATGTGGGCAACACTCAAACAAGGTGATCTAGTAGATTATAGACCCGATGTCACATTCTTAGTAGTATGTGAGCAACACTCTAACAAGGTGATCTAAAAGATTATAGACCCGATGTAACATTCTTAGTGGTATGTGGACAACATTCTAACAAGGTGATCTAGAACATTTTAGTCCCGATGTCACATTATTGGTGATATTTGGGCAATACTCTAACAATGTGATCTAGAACATTTTAGTCCCTATGTCACATTCTTAGTGGTATGTGGGCAATACCCTAACAAGGTGATCTAGAACATTTTAGTCCCGATGTCACATTCGTAGTGGGCAACACTCTAACAAGGTGATCTAGAAGATTATAGACCCGATTCACATTCTTAGTGGTATGTGGGCAACACTCTAACAAGGTGATCTAGAACATTTTAATCCCGATGTCACATTCTTAGTGGTATATTGGCAACACTCTAACAAGGTGATCTAGAAGATTATAGACCCGATGTCACATTCTTAGTGGTATGTGGGCAACACTTTAACAAGGTGATCGAGAAGATTATAGTCCTGATGTCACATTCTTAGTGGTATGTGGGCAACCCTCTA
>JACEFZ010000235.1:157500-180000 GCA_014155875.1 Cepaea nemoralis
GCTGTTAGTACCATTAGTATTGGGAGTCTTCGCTGGCTGTTGAGGAATACGACGAAGCACGTCTGGGAATTTCCTGAGCGCTGTGATGTCAGTTCTTGACTCAACTCATTCAAGTATGAGGCAGAGACAAGCAGCATTCGTTGGTCAGGCCTTTAGAAGGCACAGGAGATACTACAGGTATGTTGTCATGAAGAATATATATATATATATATATATATATATATATATATATATATATATATATATATATATATATATATATATATATATATATATATTCTCGAAACAGTAATAACATCTGATGGCAGATACCTTGAAGAGATTAGAACAAGAATCGCCTTAGCAAAAGTAGTCTTTAGCAAGATGAAAAACATACTGACCAATAAAAAGATGCCAACTGAAACGAGAAAAAGAGTGTTGAGATGCTACATAGAACCTGTACTTTTATATGGATGTGAAGCTTGGACAATGAGCAGTCAAGCTGAAAAACATCTGATGGCTGTAGAAATGTGGTTTCTGAGGAAAATGCACAGAATACCATGGACAGCCAGAAAGACCAATCAACAAGTCCTTCAAGAAACAAATGAAGATCGTAAACTGATTAGAGATATTAGACGCAGACAGTCAAAATTTTTTGGGCATGTTATGAGAAAAAATGAATTGGGGAACTTGACAACTGGTAAGATCGAAGGGAACAGACCAAGAGGAAGACCTAGAAGCAAATACCTGGATGGCTTGGCCTCGTGGCATGGTCGAGACAGAAACACTGAGCTGATCCACGACTCTGGTAATCGAGTGAGATGGCAAAACATGACTGCCCACGCTTACCGGCATGGCATATGATGGATGGATATATCTTCTTCTTCTTCTTCTTCTTCTTCTTCTTCTTCTTCTTCTTCTTCTTCTTCTTCTTCTTCTTCTTCTTCTTCTTCTTCTTCTTCTTCTTCTTCTTCTTCTTCTTCTTCTTCTTCTTCTTCTTCTTCTCCTACTTCTTCTCCTTCATCTCTTTCTTATGCTTCTGCTTCTTCTTCTTCTTCTTCTTCTTCTTCTTCTTCTTCTTCTTCTTCTTCTTCTTCTTCTTCTTCTTCTTCTTCTTCTTCTTCTTCTTCTTCTTCTTCTTCTTCTTCTTCTTCTTCTTCTTCTTCTGCTCCTGCTCCTGCTCCTGCTCCTGCTCCTGCTCCTGCTCCTTCTTCTTCTTCTTCTTCTTCTTCTTCTTCTTCTTCTTCTTCTTCTTCTTCTTCTTCTTCTTCTTCTTCTTCTTCTTCTTCTTCTTCTTCTTCTTCTTCTTCTTCTTCTTCTTCTTCTTCAGCATTCCGAGCCATTGAGGTTCTTTGCTGCAGATACAAGCCGTCTCCATTCGTCTCTCTGATTGACCCTCTCTTGCCAGTCGCTGATTCCAAGTGCTTGTAGATCTGTATGTATCTTATCTCTCCACCGTCCCCTTGGTCTACCTCGGGGACAACGGTAATTTATTTCCTGAGTGTAAGCGAGTTTTGTTTCCCTATTATCTTCCATTCTTTCTATATGCCCCAGCCATTGCAGCCTATTAGCCTTCATGATACCAGTGATTAGCAGACCATATATATATATATATATATATATATATATATATATATATATATATATATATATATATATATATATATGGTCTAGGAATGAAGCTCCGACATGTGGATAGTTTCCACATATCTTTGCTGATCCGACAGCTTCTACATCTGGTCCTATTCCAGATGTTTTGGTGTTACCTTTCTCCTTGAGTAAACTAGACAGGCCGAGAGAGGGATCATGCTACATGAGCAACACATGGTCTCTATAAATGGGCCCATACTTTGTGCTATGGAGAGGTATAACTCCATCTCTGGTCCCCCGCCATGGCTTGTACATATGCCCCTCTTTGTAAGCACAATGTGACAAACTATCATCCGTCAAGGCAGCAAGGTGCCATTCAGTATCTATGCAAATACATATGCCTTCTTATTATGACAAGAAGATATTTAAGCGTATTCCCGCACCGCAGATACCCCCTGCTTGTTCCCTAGACTGTACTATAATGTATCTACGTTAACTAATACACAACAACCACAACTGGCCACCTCAACTCACCCATCGACATCATTCCCGTCTCCATCGCCGGATTCATGGTGATAGACAAGACATCACGTGCGCTGAGACACAGAAGGGCGATCACGATGAGACTAACCGCTACAGCTCTGGGCATTGTGTTCTGTAGTGTTTGCTTGACAGAATGACGTGGAGCTGTTGAAATCACTGGAACCCGTGCTGCGAGGACACCCAGCAGTTGATCATTCGCTGAGGACCGTATCCATGCCACGTCATATTACCAAGCTGGAAGTGTCTGCGGCTAAAGCTCTGCGTGCTTGGTGGTGCCTGTGTGGACAATCCTGTGCAAATTGGTCCGTGCGCACGTGGTAGTGCTTTTATAATCTGTTAATCTGTTGGACTATTATCCTTGCACTCCGGACAAGTCCACGGGTGCTCAGATCCGTTCCTCCCCCTTCCAATGTATGCATCACAATTCAGCGCATAATAATTCCAGTTCTGGGACGCAGAGGTGTTTCCAAGGCACCAGGGCCGGGTTATATACTGGCCAAGACCTATTGACGCGTCCTCGTCGAGCGTCCTGGGCAACAGGTCCCTTCGGGGTCCTGGCTAAAGTCAGTAGGATCGCCGATTCCTCCGAAGTCGGAGAGTGTCTGCCTGTACGGCGAGGAACCACCAGTCTGCACACCAATAAGCCAGACATGGGACAACGGATACTCACGCAAACCTCAGGTCCTGTATGACATCACACTGATGTTGGACAACAGGATGTCTTCATCCGACATACAGGACTTCGCGTTGGAGCTCAAGCCAACGAACACAAGCAAGCAAGCAATTCCAGTTCTATGTTGGTTGACGAGATCTCTCTAAGGACGTTAATAACATCGACACCTTCCATGGGCTGACAATCTGTACGCATCCCCTGCAGACGGCCAGCCCATGGATAGTGTCGATGTTATTAACAGTTTATCAGATGTCGTTTATTTCCCTCAACTCCTGCATGTCCCTGAACCAAGATGAAGCTGACTCTACGGACAACAGACCTCCGCAGCGATTCAGTATATCTACGTGACGAATCAGCCTCCTCCTGTGGTGCTTATTTTATTAATACCATCAGAAATAAACAAATAAAGAGATTAGGAAGAACTTGGAAGCAACAGAGATGTGGTTTCTGAAATGAGTGTAGCAAAAACCTTGGACTGCCAGAGTAACTAACAACAACTGCCTGGAAGAGGCTAATGAAACTAGAACATTATATATAAATAAATGAGACAAACGTTCTTTGATCATATGATTAGAAGAAAGGCAATGAAGAACATGGTAGCGATTGGAGAGATCGGGATGGGTGGGTCTCAATTTCCGGCACGAAAAGGCGAGCGGTGTGATATAGACCTCATTGTGTGATATAGACCTCATTATGTGATATAGACCTCATAGTGTGACATAGACCTCATTATGTGATATAGACCTCATTGTGTGATATAGACCTCATTATGTGATATAGACCTCATTGTGTGATATAGACCTCATTATGTGATATAGACCTCATTGTGTGACATAGACCTCATTATGTGATATAGACCTCATTGTGTGATATAGACCTCATTATGTGATATAGACCTCATTGTGTGATATAGACCTCATTATGTGATATAGACTTCATTATGTGATATAGACCTCATTATGTGATATAGACTTCATTATGTGATATAGACCTCATTATGTGATATAGACCTCATTATGTGATATAGACCTCATTGTGTGATATAGACCTCATTGTGTGATATAGACCTCATTATGTGATATAGACCTCATTATGTGATATAGACCTCATATGTGATATAGACCTCATTATGTGATATAGACTTCATTATGTGACATAGACCTCATTATGTGACATAGACCTCATTATGTGATATAGACTTCATTATGTGATATAGACCTCATTATGTGACATAGACCTCATTATGTGATATAGACCTCATTATGTGATATAGACCTCATTATGTGATATAGACCTCATTGTGTGATATAGACCTCATTATGTGATATACACTTCATTATGTGATATAGACCTCATTATGTGATATAGACTTCATTATGTGATATAGACCTCATTATGTGATATAGACCTCATTATGTGATATAGACCTCATTGTGTGATATAGACCTCATTGTGTGATATAGACCTCATTATGTGATATAGACCTCATTATGTGATATAGACCTCATTATGTGATATAGACCTCATTATGTGATATAGACTTCATTATGTGACATAGACCTCATTATGTGACATAGACCTCATTATGTGATATAGACTTCATTATGTGATATAGACCTCATTATGTGACATAGACCTCATTATGTGATATAGACCTCATTATGTGATATAGACCTCATTATGTGATATAGACTTCATTGTGTGACATAGACCTCATTATGTGACATAGACCTCATTATGTGATATAGACCTCATTGTGTGACATAGACCTCATTATATGATATAGACCTCATTGTGTGACATAGACCTCATTATGTGATATAGACCTCATTGTGTGATATAGACCTCATTATGTGACATAGACCTCATTATGTGACATAGACCTCATTATGTGATATAGACCTCATTGTGTGACATAGACCTCATTATGTGATATAGACCTCATTGTGTGACATAGACCTCATTATGTGATATAGACCTCATTGTGTGATATAGACCTCATTATGTGATATAGACCTCATTATGTGATATAGACATCATTATGTGATATAGACCTCATTATGTGAAATAGATCTCATTATGTGATATAGACTTCATTATGTGATATAGACCTCATTATGTGATATAGACCTCATTATGTGATATAGACCTCATTATGTGATACAGACCTCATTATGTGATATAGACCTCATTATGTGATATAGACCTCATTGTGTGATATAGACCTCATTGTGTGATATAGACCTCATTATGTGATATAGATCTCATTATGTGACATAGACCTCATTATGTGATATAGACCTCATTATGCATGCAGTCACAATAAGTCTAACCCGAGGGTTGAGCTCCAAATACCCAGTACACGTGATCTGGCACTTAGAGAACTGCAGCACTCTCGATATGTAGTGCTCTGGTACTTGGTCTCTCTTGTTCCATCTGATGAATTGAGGGATCACTCTGTCCTCCGATGTTACGATGACGACTGTGGAGGGATGCTGTTCTTCCCGATGATCTTCTCAGCACTGCTGATCTTGAGTTTGTAGTTTTCTCTTGTCAGCAACTCCCTGATCTGGTCGCTGGTGAGATGGGTCTTGACTCGTTTGATGACCCATCTTTTCATCATGTTGTGTCGGCTGGCTTCCAATAAGATGCCGTGGTGAAGCTTGATGTCGGCTTTCTCATCTCGTGCAATCTTCGGTATCAGTGCTGTGGTCTTTGGGTTTTTGTTGATGGAGACCACTACTCCCCCATGTGTCTTGCGCAGCTGGTTGATGCTGTATCTTCCCAGCTCATTTTCCAACAGACTGATTATCTTGTCTGTCGGCAGCGCTAACAGTTTAGCTTCTCCCATGCGTCTGTTTGAGCAGTATTCTGCCGGTGAAGTCCTCAGATGTTGCTGTTATTTCCTCTTGTGTGGGGGTCACTGATAGATTGGGCTGCATCGACTTGGAGCTGGTTGGTACTTCCTGGCTACTGCTGGCTTGAGATGTGGTATCTTCATCAACTGGGACGGCTTCAGCTGGTGTAAGCCGGACAGCTGCTCGTGGATATGGGCTCAGCAGTCGTAGAGGCCTTCCTCGCCTCTACCTTCTTCTTCCCGGCTGTATATAGCGCATGTCTCTGCGCGGCACTTTTAACGCGAGGCATCCTCTGCTTTAACCGTTAAAGGCGACTTGATCTCGATAGCGCGTCGAGTCGACTGGGATGATTTTACCACATGCTGGGATTACTTTACCACATGCCTACGTCTAGATGTAGAGACAATGGGTCCTTTACTTATTTTCATGCCTACGTCTAGATTTAGAGACAAGTGGCCCTTTACTTTACTTCATGCCTACGTCTAGTTGTAGAAACAATGTGACATTTACTTTACTTCATGCCTACGTCTAGATGTAGAGACAATGGGTCCTTTACTTTACTTCATGCCTACGTCTAGATGTAGAGACAATATGACATTTACTTTACTTCATGCCTACGTCTAGATGTAGAGACAATATGACATTTACTTTACTTCATGCCTACGTCTAGATGTAGAGACAATATGACATTTACTTTACTTCATGCCTACGTCTAGATGTAGAGACAATATGACATTTACTTTACTTCATGCCTACGTCTAGATGTAGAGACAATGGGTCCTTTACTTTACTTCATGCCTACGTCTAGATTTAGAGACAAGTGGCCTTTTCGTTTCTTCATGCCTAAGTCTAGATGTAGAGACAATGGGTCCTTTACTTTACTTCATGCCTACGTCTAGATGTAGAGACAATGGGTCCTTTACTTTACTTCATGCCTACGTCTAGATTTAGAGACAAGTGGCCTTTTCGTTTCTTCATGCCTACGTCTAGATGTAGAGACAATGGGTCCTTTACTTCATGCCTACGTCTAGATGTAGAGACAATATGACATTTACTTTACTTCATGCCTACGTCTAGATGTAGAGACAATATGACATTTACTTTACTTCATGCCTACGTCTAGATGTAGAGACAATATGACATTTACTTTACTTCATGCCTACGTCTAGATGTAGAGACAATATGACATTTACTTTACTTCATGCCTACGTCTAGATGTAGAGACAATGGGTCCTTTACTTTACTTCATGCCTACGTCTAGATTTAGAGACAAGTGGCCTTTCGTTTCTTCATGCCTACGTCTAGATGTATAGACAAATGGGTCTTTTACTTTGCTTCATGCCTACGTCTAGTTGTAGAAATAGTGTGTCATTTACTTTATTTCATGCCTACGTTTAGATGTAGAGACAATGGGTCCTTTACTTTACTTGATGCCTACGTCTAGATGTAGAGACAATGGGTCCTTTACTTTACTTCATGCCTACGTCTAGATTTAGAGACAAGTGGCCCTTTCGTTTCTTCATGCCTACGTCTAGATGTATAGACAAATGGGTCTTTTACTTTGCTTCATGCCTACGTCTAGTTGTAGAAATAGTGTGATATTTACTTTATTTCATGCCTACGTTTAGATGTAGAGACAATGGGTCCTTTACTTTACTTGATGCCTACGTCTAGATGTAGAGACAATGGGTCCTTTACTTTACTTCATGCCTACGTCTAGATGTAGAGACAATGGGTCCTTTACTTTTACTTTATGCCTACGTCTAGATTTAGAGACAAGTGGCTCTTTCTTTTCTTCATGCCTACGTCTAGATGTAGAGACAATGGGTCCTTTACTTTACTTCATGCCTACGTCTAGATGTAGAGACAATTGGTCCTTTACTTTTACTTTATGCCTACGTCTAGATTTAGAGACAAGTGGCCCTTTCTTTTCTTCATGCCTACGTCTAGATGTAGAGACAATGGGTCCTTTACTTTACTTCATGCCTACGTCTAGATGTAGAGACAATGGGTCCTTTACTTTTACTTCATGCCTACGTCTAGATTTAGAGACAAGTGGCCCTTTCTTTTCTTCATGCCTACGTCTAGATGTAGAGACAATGGGTCCTTTACTTTACTTCAGGCCTACGTCTAGACGTAGAGACAAATGGGTCCTTTTCTTTGCTTCATGCCTACGTCTAGATGTAGAGACAATGGGTCCTTTACTTTACTTCATGCCTACGTCTAGATGTAGAGACAATGGGTCCTTTACTTTACTTCATGCCTACGTCTAGATGTATAGACAAATGGGTCTTTTACTTTGCTTCATGCCTACGTCTAGTTGTAGAAATAGTGTGTCATTTACTTTATTTCATGCCTACGTTTAGATGTAGAGACAATGGGTCCTTTACTTTACTTGATGCCTACGTCTAGATGTAGAGACAATGGGTCCTTTACTTTACTTCATGTCTACGTCTAGACGTAGAGACAATGGGTCCTTTACTTTACTTCATGCCTACGTCTAGATGTAGAGACAATGGGTCCTTTACTTTACTTCATGCCTACGTCTAGATGTAGAGACAATGGGTCCTTTACTTTACTTCATGCCTACGTCTAGATGTAGAGACAATGGGTCCTTTACTTTTACTTTATGCCTACGTCTAGATTTAGAGACAAGTGGCTCTTTCTTTTCTTCATGCCTACGTCTAGATGTAGAGACAATGGGTCCTTTACTTTACTTCATGCCTACGTCTAGATGTAGAGACAATGGGTCCTTTACTTTTACTTTATGCCTACGTCTAGATTTAGAGACAAGTGGCCCTTTCTTTTCTTCATGCCTACGTCTAGATGTAGAGACAATGGGTCCTTTACTTTACTTCATGCCTACGTCTAGATGTAGAGACAATGGGTCCTTTACTTTTACTTCATGCCTACGTCTAGATTTAGAGACAAGTGGCTCTTTCTTTTCTTCATGCCTACGTCTAGATGTAGAGACAATGGGTCCTTTACTTTACTTCAGGCCTACGTCTAGACGTAGAGACAAATGGGTCCTTTTCTTTGCTTCATGCCTACGTCTAGATGTAGAGACAATGGGTCCTTTACTTTACTTCATGCCTACGTCTAGATGTAGAGACAATGGGTCCTTTACTTTTACTTTATGCCTACGTCTAGATTTAGAGACAAGTGGCTCTTTCTTTTCTTCATGCCTACGTCTAGATGTAGAGACAATGGGTCCTTTACTTTACTTCATGCCTACGTCTAGATGTAGAGACAATGGGTCCTTTACTTTTACTTTATGCCTACGTCTAGATTTAGAGACAAGTGGCCCTTTCTTTTCTTCATGCCTACGTCTAGATGTAGAGACAATGGGTCCTTTACTTTACTTCATGCCTACGTCTAGATGTAGAGACAATGGGTCCTTTACTTTTACTTCATGACTACGTCTAGATTTAGAGACAAGTGGCCCTTTCTTTTCTTCATGCCTACGTCTAGATGTAGAGACAATGGGTCCTTTACTTTACTTCAGGCCTACGTCTAGACGTAGAGACAAATGGGTCCTTTTCTTTGCTTCATGCCTACGTCTAGATGTAGAGACAATGGGTCCTTTACTTTACTTCAGGCCTGCGTCTAGATGTAGAGACATTTGGTCCCTTACTTCATGCCTACGTCTAGATGTATAGACAATGGGCCCTTTACTTCATGCCTACCTATAGATGCAAGTTGTGGACTTCATAGATCTCTCTGATGATTGCCTGGTCAACTGTCGGAGCCTCTTGAACAAGAACGGACCTAGCCACACTAGTGGATCCTCTGGTACAGGAACAGACCCAGCCACACTGGTGGATCCTCTGGTAAAGTAGCAGACCTAGCCACTCTATTGGATCCTCTGGTACAGAAACAAACCCAGCCACCCTGGTGGATCCTCTGGTACAGTAACAGACCCAGCCTTTCTGGTGGATCCTCTGGTTCAGTAGCAGACCTACCCACTCTGGTGTATCCTCTGCAGTGTTGCCATTTTAGTGCTTTTCGCACTAAATTTAGATCTTTTTCAAGTCATTTAGTGCGAAAAGTTTGCTTTCAGCGCGGCCGCGCGAATTTGGTGCTTCACAAAATTTTGTTGGTGCTTTTTGGTTCTTTTTTGGAGTGGGTAAAAGTTACTTTAAAAATAATTTTGGAAACACTAAAAAACCGAATTTGAACTGAAGCGAGGGAGTAAAACAGTCTTAGTACGTTACCGCGCAATATTCAACTAATTTAACTCCCTTTAATACGATTCAGTTGAACTGAGTGACTGCAACGCACAGGCAATATGCAATGCGCTAAAAGATGGTTTAAACAAGAATGGACTTGAGTTGCAAAGACTAGTTGCACTCGGCTCTGACAATGCGTCTGTCATGACAGGTGTAAACAATGGAGTATATACAAAATTAAAATCCGAAGTTCCTCATCTGGTACTAATTAGGTGTGTATGTCATTCCCTTCAGCTGGCAGTGTCACAGGCTGCAGCTGCTTGTCTGCCCAGGAACATAGAGTTCATGATTATAGAAACATATAACTGGTTTTCTCACTCAAGTCTTCGTTAAGCAAAGTACAGGGAGCTTTTTGCTTCAAAAAATGATGGACAACATCCGCTGAAGATTGTTCAATTAAGCCAGACACGATGGATGTCCATTCAATCTGCCATTGTCAGAATATTGCAGCAGTGGGTCGAGCTCAGAACTCATTTTGATGTAGCAAGACTCAACGAGCGCTGTTATACAGCAGAACTTCTACATTCTATGTTTAGCGACATGAAAAACTGTGTGTATCTCATATTTCTCAATCATATTCTGGGAGAAGTTCAAAGTGTGAGTAAGAAATTCGAAGCAGATATACAGGATCCAACAAAACTACTCAGCGATCTTGTCCAGCTCATTGATTATATCAGTTAAAAGATTGCTATTCCTGGGAAAATAAAACCGAAAAGTGGTGCTATCAAGATTATTTAGATCCTAAACCCAATCTAGGTTATGAGTTTGAGAAAGAAATAGCAGACTACAAGTTTCCCGATGAGAAAGAAATTCGTGGAAGGTGCATCCAGTTTTTAATAGAGCTATTGACACAGCTGCGTTTACGTACACCCGATAACGTTCGAGTGTTGCAGTCCATGTCATGTCTTAGTGGAAGTGAATGTCTACAGCCAATGAAGCCCTGTATATTGGATCTTGCTAAAATGTTTGTAGAAGATGCAGCTACTCTCACCCGCATCGATTTCCAGTGGAGAAAACTTCATCATATGCAGTGGACACAGACCTCTGACACACTTGGACTGTGGGCGGAAATAGCCTCATACAGGGATGCCACCGGTGAAAATCCTTTCCAAGATCTTACAGATTTAGCTTTAACTGTGCTCATTTTACCTCATTCTAATGCGGACGTGGAGCGTATTTTCAGTCAGATGGGAGTTATAAAATCAAAATTGCAGAAGAGACTGAGCATCAAGAGTTTGACAGCTGTTTTCACTATTAGATATGGAATGAAAAGATATAGCAAATGCTGTCATGATTATAAACTACCTAAGGATATTCTGCGAAAAATTGGATCACAGGAGGCACATACATGTTTATTTCAATCATCCTCCTCATCCTCATCATCCCAGGTGCAAACACAGCAGGAAATAGCTACAGAAACTGAAGAGGAGTTGTTTGACTGGGATTTGGTAGATCTGGAATAAACTTCATTCTAATATTCAGTGATAATAATAAATTATAATGTGCTACTTCATAACATTTTGAATGAATACCGCCAGTACTTGGTGTAGTGCTTTCCCAAAAAAAATAGTATTGCAATTTGGTGCTTTTTTGGCTCGAAAGTAGTTCTGATTGGGATTTGGCGGATCTGGAATAAACTTCATTGTAATATTCAGTGATAATAATAAATTATAATGTGCTACTTTATAACATTTTGAATGAATACCACCAGTGTCTGTTTTAGTGATTTCCCAAAAAATAGTATTGCAATTTGGTGCTTTTTTTGGCTCGAAAATAGTTCTGATTGGGATTTGACGGATCTGGAATAAACTTCATTGTAATATGAATTGATAATAATAAATCATACTGTGCTACCTTGTTATATTTGTAATAAAAACAGTTGGTGCTTTTTTTATGCTTCCTAAACATTTTTGGTGCTTTTTAGTGCTTTTTGGGGTTGATTTTGATGCCTTTTCATCAAAGGGAGATGGCAACACTGATCCTCTGGTACAGGAACAGACCCAGCCACTCTGGTGAATCCTCTTGTACAGGAACAGACCCAGCCACCCTGGTGAATCCTCTGGTACAGGAACAGACCCAGCCACCCTGGTGAATCCTCTTGTACAGGAACAGACCCAGCCACCCTGGTGAATCCTCTTGTACAGGAATAGACCCAGCCACACTGGTGAATCCTCTTGTACAGGAACAGACCCAGCCACCCTGGTGAATCCTCTTGTACAGGAATAGACCCAGCCACCCTGGTGAATCCTCTTGTACAGGAATAGACCCAGCCTCTCTGGTGAATCCTCTTGTACAGGAATAGACATAGCAACCCTGGTGAATCCTCGTGTACAGGAATAGACCCAGCCACTCTGGTGAATCCTCTTGTACAGGAACAGACCCAGCCACCCTGGTGAATCCTCTGGTACAGGAACAGACCCAGCCACCCTGGTGAATCCTCTTGTACAGGAATAGACCCAGCCACCCTGGTGAATCCTCTGGTACAGGAACAGACCCAGCCACCCTGGTGAATCCTCTTGTACAGGAACAGACCCAGCCACCCTGGTGAATCCTCTTGTACAGGAACAGACCCAGCCACCCTGGTGAATCCTCTGGTACAGGAACAGACCTAGCCACCCTGGTGAATCCTCTTGTACAGGAATAGACCCAGCCACCCTGGTGAATCCTCTGGTACAGGAACAGACCCAGCCACTCTGGTGAATCCTCTTGTACAGGAACAGACCCAGCCACCCTGGTGAATCCTCTTGTACAGGAATAGACCCAGCCACCCTGGTGAATCCTCTTGTACAGGAACAGACCCAGCCACCCTGGTGAATCCTCTTGTACAGGAATAGACCCAGCCACCCTGGTGAATCCTCTTATACAGGAACAGACCCAGCCATTCTGGTGATTCCTCTGGTACAGGAACAGACCCAGCCACTCTGGTGAATCCTCTGGTACAGGAACAGACCCAGCCACCCTGGTGAATCCTCTTGTACAGGAACAGACCCAGCCATTCTGGTGAATCCTCTGGTACAGGAACAGACCCAGCCACTCTGGTGAATCCTCTTGTACAGGAACAGACCCAACCATTCTGGTGAATCCTCTGGTACAGGAACAGACCCAGCCATTCTGGTGAATCCTCTGGTACAGGAACAGACCCAGCCACCCTGGTGAATCCTCTGGTACAGGAACAGACCCAGCCACTCTGGTGAATCCTCTTGTACAGGAACAGACCCAGCCATTCTGGTGAATCCTCTGGTACAGGAACAGACCCAGCTATTCTGGTGAATCCTCTGGTACAGGAACAGACCCAGCCACTCTGGTGAATCCTCTTGTACAGGAACAGACGCAGCCATTCTGGTGAATCCTCTGGTACAGGAACAGACCCAGCCATTCTGGTGAATCCTCTGGTACAGGAACAGACCCAGCCACCCTGGTGAATCCTCTGGTACAGGAACAGACCCAGCCATTCTGGTGAATCCTCTTGTACAGGAACAGACCCAGCCACCCTGGTGAATCCTCTTGTACAGGAACAGACCCAGCCACTCTGGTGAATCCTCTGGTACAGGAACAGACCCAGCCACCCTGGTGAATCCTCTGGTACAGGAACAGACCCAGCCATTCTGGTGAATCCTCTTGTACAGGAACAGACCCAGCCATTCTGGTGAATCCTCTTGTACAGGAACAGACCCAGCCACTCTGGTGAATCCTCTTGTACAGGAACAGACCCAGCCACCCTGGTGAATCCTCTTGTACAGGAACAGACCCAGCCACTCTGGTGAATCCTCTTGTACAGGAACAGACCCAGCCACTCTGGTGAATCCTCTTGTACAGGAACAGACCCAGCCATTCTGGTGAATCCTCTTGTACAGGAACAGACCCAGCCACCCTGGTGAATCCTCTGGTACAGGAACAGAACCAGCCATTCTGGTGAATCCTCTTGTACAGGAACAGACCCAGCCATTCTGGTGAATCCTCTTGTACAGGAACAGACCCAGCCACTCTGGTGAATCCTCTTGTACAGGAACAGACCCAGCCATTCTGGTGAATCATCTGGTACAGGAAAAGACCCAGCCATTCTGGTGAATCCTCTGGTACAGGAACAGACCCAGCCACCCTGGTGAATCCTCTGGTACAGGAACAGACCCAGCCATTCTGGTGAATCCTCTTGTACAGGAACAGACCCAGCCACCCTGGTGAATCCTCTTGTACAGGAACAGACCCAGCCACCCTGGTGAATCCTCTGGTACAGGAACAGACCCAGCCACCCTGGTGAATCCTCTGGTACAGGAACAGATCCAGCCATTCTGGTGATTCCTCTTGTACAGGAACAGACCCAGCCATTCTGGTGAATCATCTGGTACAGGAACAGACCCAGCCATTCTGGTGAATCCTCTGGTACAGGAACAGACCCAGCCACCCTGGTGAATCCTCTGGTACAGGAACAGACCCAGCCACCCTGGTGAATCCTCTTGTACAGGAACAGACCCAGCCACCCTGGTGAATCCTCTTGTACAGGAACAGACCCAGCCACTCTGGTGAATCCTCTGGTACAGGAACAGACCAAGCCATTCTGGTGAATCCTCTGGTACAGGAACAGACCCAGCCATTCTGGTGAATCCTCTTGTACAGGAACAGACCCAGCCCCAGCCACCCTGGTGAATCCTCTGGTACAGGAACAGACCCAGCCACTCTGGTGAATCCTCTGGTACAGGAACAGACCCAGCCATTCGGTTTTTTTCTCTCCACTCCGCGCCAGCATATTGTGATACCTTATCCAATGTCACTCTTAGAGATTGCCATATGTCTTGCGGAGAAGTGGAAAAAGAAGAAGACGACGACAAAGAAGAAGAAGATGATGTTGATGGTGTCGATAATGATAATAATGATAAAGAAGAAGATAATGATGAGGATGATGATGTTGAAGAAGAGTATGATGATGGGGATGATGGTCTTTATGTTTTTATGATGATGGCGATAGTAAAAGAGGAATAAAAAGAAGAAGAAGGGGTAGGAAGACGAAGACAAAGAGGGGAAGCAGGACGTGGAGCTGGAGGAATAGAAAGAGAAGGAGGAAGAGAAGAAAAAGAGGGTGATGATAAACAACAGCAACAACAACAACAACAACAACAACAACGTCAGCTATGTGATAATGAGTAAACGAGGTGTTACAACAACAGACACCTACAAACAGTCGACAAAGATCTTTATCTGTGAAACGAGTCCTTGTAGTTTAATAAATATGGACAATATAAATACTAGTATATGAAAAAATATGATCTGGACAAAAGCTACGAAAAAAGCACCAATGTGATGATGTAAATTATTAAATTAATCATGAAAGGGGGAAGGGGAGGAGGAGGTTTGGAGACGACGGAATGAGAGCGTGGCTAAGACGTTACAGTGTTGGCTTCACTCTCAGAAGGTTTGCGTTGGAATCCAGCATAAGGCGGGAAATCGCCCCAAGAAGCGTTGCTATCCAATGATATCTTACGTCCGTCTTATCTCTTGAGTTGTAAGGCTGGACACCCAGACTTCTCTGATATGGGCGAATACAGGAGATCAGGTGTCCACGGCAAAAACCTCTTGACTGTCGGAATTCGCAAAGAGTAGGCAGTGACCCCACTGCCTTGGCAAGAAAAGGAAAAGAAAGAAAACCCACACACAGGTAGATCAAGCATGTGACCTTGGATGAAATCTATCTAGAGGAAGAAAACCTCACACGTGTGAGCGACCTAAGTACACTCGGTTTCTTAAACAGCAGGGTGACCTTTCTAGAAACAATATGATTGCACCTGGTGTACATGACATTCCAGGTGTTTTTTAAAAATATTTTATTGTCTATAGTGTCATTTACAATCGACATATCCCCGTGTGTCAGCTACGATAGATTGGACCAAGTCACGTGTTGGTCGTGTCAGTTTTCTGACCTGGAGAGTTTCCTAACGATCTCAAAACTCCTTAATCCCAATCTCAACAGTTCATTGAAGGAACTCAAAAATATGAGCAACGTAATTCTTTTCTGAAACGAAACAAATATAATCAAAATGAAAAGAAACGAAATAATGAACTGAAGATCTAGGGTGATGGTTTGGTGTCCAGGTGTGTTGAAGAGCTCCCCACCTTGAAAATGCACCTTAGTGGGTATTATTTGTAGATTGTAATTTACCAGCTGCAGAGTTTTGGTGTTATGTGCACTGGAATACCAACCCACTAAGGTAAATGCGATCTCTTCGGAGAGCTTGTAATGCAAGATTACGCCATTATATATAATATATTAGTACAGCCTGGATCGACCAGATCAGATTATCCTATGCGTATCAGAACAGGACACAACAGACTGAACAATCATTTACACAGTGTGAACAATCATTTAGACAGGGTCAACATTCACTTACACAGACTGAACAATCAATTACACATCCAAGTATTAGCCTATCCGCTTGCAACTCTCCGTAAAGCTACTTATACAGGGAGGTAGCTGCTATCGATTGCTTTCTGAACTTTCAGTTTTTGTTCCCTAAGAAAGAGTTTTGCGGAAACGTGTGCTCGTGTACGTGCCCCGCGTGTGTCCAAGCTTCATGCCGCTTTGTGCGTTATATGTTGACAAGTCGCCATGTTGAAGTCTGTGCAACATTTCAAATGTCTTCTTCTGGCATGTACAGATAATTCATCATGAAGTGTCCTGCCAGCTGGCATAGACGTTCATGTTTCTCCACTTATCTTGGTCTTTGATGTTCTGGATCAACTCTGCTGCTGATATTCTTCCATGCCACCGTCTCATTCCATCCAGCATCAATTCTCTTGGCCAGCCTCTGCCTCTCTTCCCCTCGATCTTTCCAGTCGTCACGATGTTCTCTAATGCCTCTCTTCTCATCACATAACCAAAGAAAGCCGTTTGTCCCTTTATTTTTGTTCTATAGGGATAGTTACCACATACGAAATACTTCGGCTAACTCGTACAAGATATAATTCATGCAGATGTTCGAATGTTGGCAGATCACAGAACACTTCCGGTGACTATGAACTTTAAACTTAAACTCAGTCTATGTTGTAAAGTGACGTAATATGCGAAATGAGTTGTTGGTTCTGACCTCCATGGCGGCGGTTGGCAAAGGATCTGTTTACAGAGACGATGGAAACACTCAAAGAGTAGTTTGGTATCTGCCAGAACAGACAAATACCCAAAACTGCCCTCTATATACAAACAGGACAGAAAACTCTACAAGTCAAAGAAATTACGATATACTTGGGTGGGGGAAGGGGGAACAAAGTTTTGTACAGGACGAGCCAATGGATGATGAATATGCAAATAGCAACGATCGTGCCAGAATACGTAAACATAATAACATAATATACACATGACATGACCCCCTCTGCGAACCACCTACATAACTTGCTGTGGGGTCGAGAACATGGTTGGTTACATCTGTGGCACTTGACGTTGTCAGTAGTACATGAAGAGTTAAAAGACTGCTTGCTAGGCTAAGGCGTGAATATAGTGGGAGCATCAAGTATGAAGGGCTAAGGCTGTGGCTAGGGTCAGGTCATGGAGACCTCCTAGTGGCTGTAGTTGGTTTTCTGAATATGGCTTGCCTTCTCCTGCAGATACACAATGCAAGATCGTTAGTATAAAGCCTACAAGATGGTCAGTATAAAGTCTATAACATGGTCAGTATAAAGTCTACAACATGGTCAGTATAAAGTCTACAACATTGTCAGTATAAAGTCTACAAGATGGTCAGTATAAAGTCTATAACATTGTCAGTATAAAGTCTACAAGATGGTCAGTATAAAGTCTATAACATTGTCAGTATAAAGTCTACAAGATGGTCAGTATAAAGTCTACAACATGGTCAGTATAAAGTCTATAACATTGTCAGTATAAAGTCTACAAGATGGTCAGTATAAAGTCTATAACATTGTCAGTATAAAGTCTACAACATGGTCAGTATAAAGTCTACAAGATAGTCAGTATAAAGTCTATAACATTGTCAGTATAAAGTCTACAACATGGTCAGTATAAAGTATACAAGATGGTCAGTATAAATTCTATAACATTGTCAGTATAAAGTCTACAACATGGTCAGTATAAAGTCTACAAAATGGTCGGTATAAAATCTATAACATGGTCGGTATAAAGTCTACAACATGGTCAGTATAAAGTCTATAACATGGTCGGTATAAAATCTATAACATGGTCGGTATAAAGTCCTCAAAATGGTCGGTATAAAGTCTACAACATGGTCAGTATAAAGTCTACAACATGGTCAGTATAAAATCTATAACATGGTCAGTATAAAGTCTATAACATGGTCAGTATAAAATCTATAACATGGTCAGTATAAAGTCTACAACATGGTCAGTATAAAATCTACAACATGGTCAGTATAAAGTCTACAACATGGTCAGTATAAAATCTATAACATGGTCAGTATAAAGTCTACAACATGGTCAGTATAAAGTCTATAACATGGTCAGTATAAAATCTATAACATGGTCAGTATAAAGTCTATAACATGGTCAGTATAAAATCTATAACATGGTCAGTATAAAGTCTACAACATGGTCAGTATAAAATCTACAACATGGTCAGTATAAAGTCTACAACATGGTCAGTATAAAATCTATAACATGGTCAGTATAAAGTCTACAACATGGTCAGTATAAAATCTACAACATGGTCAGTATAAAGTCTACAACATGGTCAGTATAAAATCTATAACATGGTCAGTATAAAGTCTACAACATGGTCAGTATAAAATCTATAACATGGTCAGTATAAAGTCTACAACATGGTCAGTATAAAATCTATAACATGGTCAGTATAAAGTCTACAACATGGTCAGTATAAAGTCTACAACATGGTCGGTATAAAGTCTACAAAATGGTCGGTATAAAGTCTACAACATGGTCAGTATAAAGTCTACAACATGGTCAGGATAAAATCTATAACATGGTCAGTATAAAGTCTACAACATGGTCGGTATAAAGTCTACAACATGGTCAGTATAAAGTCTACAACATGGTCAGGATAAAATCTATAACATGGTCAGTATAAAGTCTACAACATGGTTAGTATAAAGTCTACAACATGGTCAGTATAAAGTCTACAACATGGTCAGTATAAAGTCTACATGCATCCTACGTAACATATTTGCTACAAAGGAATACATGCTGACACAATGTCCTACATGTGATATAGACACATTGAAGAAGCTCTAAATATTCAGTGGCAGCAGCAGCAGTAGTAGTAGCAGCAGTAGTAGTAGTAGTAGTAGTAGCAGTAGTAGTAGTAGCAGTAGTAGTTAAGTTGGGTTTCAGCATTGACCTCTCGTTCAGAAAGCAATGGCAAACTACTGAACCTAAAATTACCGCGGAAATCAACCATGACTGCAACGTCCGTCAAATGCTATGCAACACTTGTTACGCAAAGTGTCCTGGAAGCTTTGTCATGAAAATAGTATGGCGATGATGATGATGATGATGATGATGGTGATGGTGATGATGGTGAAGACGATGATGATGATAATGATCATTAAATTATTCGATAAAGTGAAGAGTTGACCTAGCTAGTCGTGTCTTACCTCTCCCTTCTCGTTGAGGAGTGTGGTGACTACCTCTGCGCCAGCTCCCCAGGAATCTACTTCACGGAAAACTAGGTCACTAGGCCCTGCCTGGGCGGCCAGCGGTCGAGCAAAGATCTGGAGAAGACGAGGAGAAATGTGCAACTTAGGTCAAATCAAATCAAATCAAATCAACTTTATTAGGGTCACAAATTGGGCGCGCAGGCCCGTCTTACATTCGGCCCTTCCAATCACTCGTCTTTCGTTCATCAAGAGCATTATACATTTACATAGGAAGAAAAATAAACATTGTGAAATGAATGTTGTAAACATAAACAAGGCTAATTACCATGTTATGAAGCACATCTCCCACCTACCCATACATCACCCCACCCACCCACACATATCCCCACCTACCCACACACACACGCACCAAGGGACACATACACACCCCCACCTACCGACACACACGCACACCAAGGGACACATACATACCCCACCAACCGACCCATCCCCCTCCCGCACATCCCCCACCCACTGCCCTCACCTGATCCCCCAACCAAAACACACTCGCCACCCACAAACATTCCCCCACCAACCCACACATCCCACGCCCATCCACATCCTACCCCACACATCCTCTCCCCACCCACACCTCAAACCACACATCCCTCAGCCACATCTCCATCGACAACATATTCCCCACCCACACACACAATCCCCCACCAACCCACACATCGCACATCCACTCACACATCCCCAAACCATACACACACATCCCCACCAACTGACATGTCCCTACCCCCCCCCCCCCACACACACACACACATCTCCCTAACCACCCATACATCCCCAATCCACTCACACACACCCCACCACCCACACATACAACTTCCACCCACCCACACATGCCTTAACCTAATCCCCCACCACACTATCCCCCACCCAAACATCACATACACCCCCTACCACGCACTATTCCCAACCCACGCACCACACACACACATATCCCTCACCAACACATCCCCACTTACACACCACACACATATCCCCCACCCAGATACCACACAATATTCCCACCCACACCCACACAGATACCCTTACCCATCCACCCCACATACCCCCACTCACACACCACAAAAATCCCCCACCCACACACACATACCTCACCCACACAATATCATCAACCAACACACGCTATTCGTTATTACACACCTCTCCCCACCCACACACGCATTCCCTACCCGTCCACCAACACACACTCACTCACGCATACATCCTCCACTACGCACCCACACACCCCCACCCACCCCCAACCAAACATCTCTCGATCACAATACCCCTACCCCCACACACATCCTCCACCCACTCACACATCCCACCCCGACACATACAACTCCCTCACCCACCTACACATCCCTAAGCCACTCACACACCCCCACCCACACATTCCCCACCCACACACACACATCTATCACCCACACTCCCCCACATACTTCCCCCAACCACCACAATCCCCTGCTCACCCACACATATACCCCACCCATGCGCACATTCCCCGCACCCATCACACACATCCCCCACACCACACACTATCCTCCACCCATACCACCACAAACATACCCTCCACCCACACATCATTCACACATCCCCCACCAACACACCGCACACATATCTCAAACCCACACACCATACACTTCTCCCCACCCGCCCTTCCATCCCAAATCCACCCAACACAATCCCCTACCCACACAACCCCGCCTCCCACACATACTTCCTCAAACCATCCACACATCTCCACCCACATAAACACACATCCCCTGCATCCGTCCCATACACATATCCTCCACCCATACACACATCCCCACACCCATTCCAACACCCCTACTTTCACCCCCACACATCCATCCACACATCCCACCAACACCCACAAATACCACTACCCACCAAAACCCACACACCCCAACCCAAGAATTGTTGGTGCTTGAAGTGCCGGTCACGATGATCCAGTTGGAGATAGTGTCCTAGGGCTGTATAGATATGTCTTTATATATACTAGCTGCTGTCATTATGAGCTGATGTGAACAGTTACTTTCCTCATCCTTGTATGGTAGATTAACATCGGTAGCGAAGTGGCTGGACGCTGACCTGCCGGCAGGGTGGTCAAGGGTTCAAACCGCATCAGGACTTATTCACATTTGTTTAAATTAACCTGGGTGGCAGGTCGAGCCAGCCTAAACTGGGTGCCAGGTCAACCCAAACTAAACTGAGTGCCAGGTCAACTCAAACTAAACTGGGTGCCAGGTCAACCCAAACTAAATTGGGTGCCAGGTCAACCCAAACTAAACTGGGTGCCAGGTCAACTAAACTGGTTGCCAGGTCAACTAAACTGGGTGCCAGGTCAACTAAACTGGGTACCAACTAAACTAGGTGCCAGGTCAACTAAACTGGGTGCCAGGTCAACTAAACTGGGTGCCAGGTCAACTAAACTGGGCGCCAGGTCAACTAAACTGGGTGCCAGGTCACCTAAACTGGGTGCCAGGTCAACTAAACTGGGTGCCAGGTCAACTAAACTGGGTGCCAGGTCAACTAAACTGGGTGCCAGGTCAACTAAACTGGGTGCCAGGTCAACTAAACTGGGTGCCAGGTCAACTAAACTGGGTACCAACTAAACTAGGTGCCAGGTCAACTAAACTTGGTGCCAGGTCCACTAAACTGGGTGCCAGGTCAACTAAACTGGGTGCCAGGTCAACTAAACTGGGTGCCAGGTCAACTAAACTTGGTGTCAGGTCAACTAAACTGGGTGCCAGGTCAACTAAACTGGGTGCCAAGTCAACTAAACTGGGTACCAACTAAACTGGGTGCCAAGTCAACTAAACTGGGTACAGGTCAACTAAACTGGGCACCAGGTCAACTAAACTGGGTGCCAGATCAACTAAACTGAGTGCCAGGTCAACTAAACTGGGTGCCAGATCAATTAAACTGGGCGCCAGGTCAACTAAACTGTGTGCCAGATCAATTAAACTGGGTGCCAGGTCAACTAAACTGGGTACCAACTAAACTGGGTGCCAAGGTCAACT